>JBAMNC010001604.1:0-192500 GCA_037902135.1 Cetoscarus ocellatus | reverse complement strand
CCGCAATGGCGAGCGTGCTGACTGTACTCAGACATGCCCTGACATTCGCAGCCTCCACAGCCATGTGTGAGAACTCATTCTCCACAACGGAACATCATTTCCGATCACAGGCGTGCGATGCTCCACAGAAGAAAGGCCACACTGTTCTCAGGAGGTTTAGCAGCAACCCTCGCTGCCTCCAGCTGTTTTAAAGGTACAGCTATCTTTAGGTTACTGATATTGTTTGGGTTTAATGGTTTTTTAAATGCTGAATGGCGTTTGATGTTCACTTTAATGTTGGTATGCGCAACGGAGGGACAGAAGGGAAAAGAGAGAGAGAGGGAGAGACATGGCTTTCAGCTGTGGTCCAGTGCCTTGTGTGCGAGAATTTGAACTTTGCACAATGTTTTGAGTGAAACTTGCTGTGTTTTGAAATGGCAAACATGCATATATAGAATAAATCCAGTAATGAACAAGAACTTGTGCCCCCTGCAGTTGTGTTAATGCCCCCCCTGTGAATTTTGTGTGACGCCGACTCTGCATCTCTGGGCCTTTAATCAAGATGAGCCTTTATTAGAAGAGTTGTGGTATTTTTGTTTGCACAGCCATCTTTATATATCCACAGACAGACGCAGATCACTCCAACTCGAGCTTCAAATATAGCTCCAAATATCTGTTTGCATGTTAATAGACTTCATAAGAAGAACCACATCCAGCCAACAGACTTCACGCATCTCCCAACTGCGTGTGCATGTGCTTGGTTGTAACCCTGTGGTGCATTGTGGGTGGCGGTCTCTTACCTGGAACAAAGCTTCCCTGGACGACGTCCTTATACGCCCACCAACCCTCATCAAGCTTGGACGCGATAGGCTGAGCTGCAGGGACACAAAGACGAGGAGCTTCAGCAAACGATGTTTGCCTTCATATTTTAAATCGTCTGCTGCTTTATGAATAATAACCATGTTTATGTTCTTTTTATAAAATGAATAAAGTTGTTATGAAACTTTAAAGTGGGTCAGAATGGAGATTAGTTCATGTGGGATGCATGGAGAGTCTCTGTGGAGGGTGTGTGTATCTGTGTGTATGTGTGTGTCCTCAGCTGCAGTTCTGTTTACCTGCAGACCTGCAGCAGGTAGGGGTGTACCAATACCTGGTAAGAAAATGACTATCTATTGTTTATTACAAGCAAAACAGACCATAGCCAAATTCTGGAAATCTGCTACTAGACCAAGTCTACGAGCCTTGCTTGCAGGATTGTCTCACTCTCTTGCCCTTGAAAAACTTACATTTATGATCAAGGGTAAATATGCCACCCCAAAATATGGGGATGTTTTATGGCATTTCTGGAAGGGGAGAAAATTACAGTTTGCTTTGAGTTTTGACTCAAGGATTACATGAGGAGCAATTTCGGGGCACTTATTTTGGGCCTTGTAGAGAAACTTAAAGTGTAGTCCTGTTTTAGAAATCTAAAAACTTTAGAAATTTAGACTTGTATGATAAGATGATGTCTTGTTGTGAATGTTCTGTACTGTACCATACTTGTCTTTAGTCTATGTTCTTTTTGTACTACTTGAAATACACTAAAATGCAATAAACACCTTAAAACAGGGATGTACCGATACCTGTATCAGTGTCAGAGCCAATACCAGGCCGGAGGACACCTAAAACATCACAGATACTGAACTAAAAGTGAAGGTGATTAATTTAGCTCCTGTCATGATTTAAACCCCTAATAATCACTAAAACAGGATCAGCCGTGAGATGAAACAGGCTGTGAGCTGTGCTGTGCCCGTTCTTTCGTAGCAGCACCTGAACACTGAGCCTCAATAAACATGCTCAAACTTTTTGTAAACAATAATAAAAGTTATGGTTTCAAGTGATGAACAAAACAAGAGTGCTGTTCACTCTGGAGACAGAAAACTTGGAGCTGTGTGCCGGGGGAGCTTCACTGGAGCCGGCTGTGCCTGACAGTAAGTCCTGAACATGAGGCAGTGCACAGTCCAGGCACATTTCAAAGTAAAAGCCTGGGCTGTTTCATTCTTTTGTGAGACCAGCAGCATTTTTACTCAATGATTTCATTCTGATTATGTTAGCAGGTCAATTATTAAGTCACTGTTTTTTCTCCAGCTCTGAACTTTATTCACATGAAATCAAACTGCTGTTTGTTCAGGAGGAGTTCACCTTAACTCAGGTTTATAAACTCAGTTTTGATGTCTGACATCTCGCAGTACTGTTTCATAAATCAGTGAGTAACCATGCTGAGTCTTAGAGAATCCTGCAGTCTTGTCCATGATGGACGTGTTTTTGCATCTCGGGCAGGGGGCCCACCGAGGGGGGTGAGCTGCGCTGGGCTCAGTATTTGACAAGGCAGTGCATGAAAGGCCAACAAATGAGCTCACAGATTTGTCGTGGGTGAGGAGTGGGCCAGCTGCTTTGCACATTACTGACACACAGCCTGGCCTTGTTTTTTATTTTGCTATTAGCAGTGTGGAGCCCAAAGTGCTTCCTCCAAGGGGCTTTGACCATCCTCCATTTTCTCAAGATGTACTTCCTGTTGTTGAGGTCAAAAGATCAACGGATGGTCATGTTGGGCTGGGAGTAATAATAATAATAATAATATACAGAAGAAAGGGACAATCACGTGAGGAAAAAGGGAGCCTTTGTTACTCACAAGGAGCTCGACTTAAATCACAGAACCATCAGAATAATCCAGAACACCCGAGGAACCAGAGGAGAGAAGGAGCATATATATTCACAGCTTGCCAGTGAATTTTAAGCCCATGCCCCAACAGATATTTGAATATCCAGTGTAAGCTGACGGCAGCAGCCTACACCTGCAAGATCTGATTGGGGGCCCATTTGTGGGGCCTCCCAGGGTCCCGGCCATGACCGCGTGCAGCACTGCACTCAGGTCGTTATTTCTTATGGCTTTGAAAAATGTGATACTTGCAGTTTTTTCTGTTTGACGGTGCATCTCTGATCCTTCTAAAGCTGAATTTGAACCAGGGCGCTGACGGTCATAATTTAAGTGTTTGATGAGCTAATGTTTCAGATTCTGTGTGTTTTGATCGTGACCGTCCTCCGTGCAGTCGTGTTGTGTTCTCGGTGAATCTTCATGATGAGTAGGAAGTCTTGACTCATCACACCGTGGGAATCTCTGAGAGTCACTGCAGGGCACACACACATACTCTCTAACATGCTGACAGTGATACCCATTAACGATTTATACTGTGAGAGTCAGAGGGAGAGTCAGAGACAGAGTCAGTGAGAGAGTCAGAGTGAGAGTCAGAGTCAGAGAGAGAGTCAGAGAGAGTCAGAGAGAGTCAGAGAGACTCAGAGTGAGAGTCAAAGAGAGTCAGAGAGAGAGTCAGACAGAGTCAAAGAGAGTCAGAGAGAGAGTCAAAGAGAGTCAGAGAGAGTCAGAGAGACTCAGAGTGAGAGTCAAAGAGAGTCAGAGAGAGAGTCAGACAGAGTCAAAGAGAGTCAGAGAGAGAGTCAAAGAGAGTCAGAGAGAGTCAGAGAGACTCAGAGTGAGAGTCAAAGAGAGTCAGAGAGAGAGTCAGACAGAGTCAAAGAGAGTCAGAGAGAGAGTCAAAGAGAGTCAGAGAGAGTCAGAGAGACTCAGAGTGAGAGTCAAAGAGAGTCAGAGAGAGAGTCAGACAGAGTCAGAGAGAGTCAGAGAGAGAGTCAGAGACAGAGTCAGAGAGAGTCAGAGAGAGGGTCAGAGAGAGTCAGAGAGAGTCAGAGAGAGAGTCAGAGAGAGGGTCAAAGAGAGTCAGAGACAGAGTCAGACAGAGTCAGAGGGTCAGAGTGAGAGTCAAAGAGAGTCAGAGAGAGGGTCAGAGACAGTCAGAGAGAGAGTCAGAAAGAGTCAGACAGAGTCAGTGAGAGTCAGAGAGAGAGTGAGAGAGTCAGAGAGAGAGTCAGAGAGAGAGTCAGAGAGAGAGTCAATGAGAGAGTCAGTGAGAGAGTCAGAGATAGTCAGAGAGAGAGTCAGTGAGAGAGTCAGAGAGAGAGTCAGAGTGAGAGTCAAAGAGAGTCAGAGAGAGAGTCAGAGAGAGTCAGAGAGAGGGAGTCAGAGACCAAGACAAAGAGAGTCAGAGAGAGGGTCAGAGACAGTCGGAGAGAGAGTCAGAGAGAGTCAGAGAGAGAGTCAGAGACAGAGTCAGAGAGAGAGTCAGACAGAGTCAGAGAGAGTCAGAGTGAGAGTCAGAGACAGAGTTAGAGAGAGTCAGAGAGAGGGTCAGAGACAGTCAGAGAGAGAGTCAGAGAGAGTCAGAGAGAGAGTCAGAGACAGAGTCAGAGAGAGAGTCAGACAGAGTCAGAGACAGTCAGAGAGAGAGTCAGACGAGAGTCAGAGAGAGAGTCAGAGACAGAGTCAGAGAGAGTCAGAGAGAGGGTCAGAGAGAGTCAGAGAGAGTCAGAGAGAGAGTCAGAGAGAGGGTCAAAGAGAGTCAGAGACAGAGTCAGACAGAGTCAGAGGGTCAGAGTGAGAGTCAAAGAGAGTCAGAGAGAGGGTCAGAGACAGTCAGAGAGAGAGTCAGAAAGAGTCAGACAGAGTCAGTGAGAGTCAGAGAGAGTCAGTGAGAGAGTGAGAGAGTCAGAGAGAGAGTCAGAGAGAGAGTCAGAGAGAGAGTCAATGAGAGAGTCAGTGAGAGAGTCAGAGATAGTCAGAGAGAGAGTCAGTGAGAGAGTCAGAGAGAGAGTCAGAGTGAGAGTCAAAGAGAGTCAGAGAGAGAGTCAGAGAGAGAGTCAGAGAGAGTCAGAGAGAGGGAGTCAGAGACCAAGACAAAGAGAGTCAGAGAGAGGGTCAGAGACAGTCAGAGAGAGAGTCAGAGAGAGTCAGAGAGAGAGTCAGAGACAGAGTCAGAGAGAGAGTCAGACAGAGTCAGAGAGAGTCAGAGTGAGAGTCAGAGACAGAGTCAGAGAGAGTCAGAGAGAGGGTCAGAGAGAGTCAGAGAGAGAGTCAGAGAGAGTCAGAGAGAGAGTCAGAGACAGAGTCAGAGAGAGAGTCAGACAGAGTCAGAGACAGTCAGAGAGAGAGTCAGACAGAGTCAGAGAGAGAGTCAGAGACAGAGTCAGAGAGAGAGTCAGACAGAGTCAAAGAGAGTCAGAGTGAGAGTCAGAGACAGAGTCAGAGACAGTCAGAGAGAGAGTCAGAGAGAGTCAGAGAGAGAGTCAGAGAGAGTCAGTGAAAGAGTCAGAGAGAGTCAGTGAAAGAGTCAGAGAGAGAGTCAGTGAGAGTCATTGAGGGAGTCAGAGAGAGAGTCAGAGAGAGAGTCAGTGAGAGAGTCAGTGAGAGAGTCAGAGAGAGAGTCAGTGCGAGTCAGAGAGAGTCAGAGAGAGAGTCAGAGAGAGTCAGAGAGTCAGAGAGAGAGTCAGTGAGAGTCAGAGAGCGTCAGAGAGAGTCAGTGAGAGAGTCAGAGAGTCAGTGAGAGTCAGAGAGAGAGTCAGAGAGAGAGTCAGTGAGAGTCAGAGAGAGAGTCAGAGAGAGTCAGTGAGAGAGTCAGAGAGAGAGAGTCAGAGAGAGAGTCAGTGAGAGAGTCAGAGAGAGAGTCAGTGAGAGAGTCAGAGATAGTCAGAGAGTCAGAGAGACTGTCAGTGAGAGAGTCAGAGAGAGAGTCAGTGAAAGTCAGAGAGAGAGTCAGTGAGAGAGTCTGTGAGAGTCAGAGAATGTCAGAGAGAGAGTCAGAGAGAGATTCAGTGAGAGAGTCAGTGAGAGAGTCAGAGATAGTCAGAGAGTCAGAGAGAGTCAGTGAGAGAGTCAGAGAGAGAGTCAGTGAGAGTCAGACTCTCAGAGAGAGTCAGAGAGAGAGTCAGAGAAAGAGTCAGTGAGAGTCAGTGAGAGTCAGAGAGAGAGTCAGAGAGAGAGTCAATGAGAGTCAGAGAGAGAGTCAGAGAGAGAGTCAGTGAGAGTCAGAGAGAGAGTCAGAGAAAGAGTCAGTGAGAGTCAGTGAGAGTCAGAGAGAGAGTCAATGAGAGTCAGAGAGAGAGTCAGAGAGAGAGTCAGAGAGAGTCAGAGAGAGTCAGTGAGAGAGTCAGAGAGAGAGTCAGAGAGAGAGTCAGTGAGAGTTATTGAGGGAGTCAGAGAGAGAGTCAGAGAGAGAGTCAGTGAGAGTCAGAGAGAGTCAGAGAGAGAGTCAGAGAGAGTCAGAGAGAGAGTCAGAGAGAGAGTCAGTGAGAGTCAGAGAGCGTCAGAGAGCGTCAGTGAGAGAGTCAGAGAGTCAGTGAGAGTCAGAGAGAGAGTCAGAGAGAGAGTCAGTGAGAGTCAGAGAGAGAGTCAGAGAGAGTCAGTGAGAGAGTCAGAGAGAGAGAGTCAGAGAGAGAGTCAGTGAGAGAGTCAGAGAGAGAGTCAGTGAGAGAGTCAGAGATAGTCAGAGAGTCAGAGAGACTGTCAGTGAGAGAGTCAGAGAGAGAGTCAGTGAAAGTCAGAGAGAGAGTCAGTGAGAGAGTCTGTGAGAGTCAGAGAATGTCAGAGAGAGAGTCAGAGAGAGATTCAGTGAGAGAGTCAGTGAGAGAGTCAGAGATAGTCAGAGAGTCAGAGAGAGTCAGTGAGAGAGTCAGAGAGAGAGTCAGTGAGAGTCAGACTCTCAGAGAGAGTCAGAGAGAGAGTCAGAGAAAGAGTCAGTGAGAGTCAGTGAGAGTCAGAGAGAGAGTCAATGAGAGTCAGAGAGAGAGTCAGAGAGAGAGTCAGAGAGAGTCAGAGAGAGTCAGAGAGAGTCAGAGAGAGAGTCAGTGAGAGTCATTGAGGGCGTCAGAGAGAGAGTCAGAGAGAGAGTCAGTGAGAGAGTCAGAGAGCTGGTCAGTGAAAGAGTCAGTGCAAGAGTCAGAGAGAGTCAGACTCTCAGAGAGAGTCAGAGAGAGAGTCAGAGAAAGAGTCAGTGAGAGTCAGTGAGAGTCAGTGAGAGTCAGAGAGAGAGTCAGTGAGAGTCATTGAGGGCGTCAGAGAGAGAGTCAGAGAGAGAGTCAGTGAGAGAGTCAGAGAGCTGGTCAGTGAGAGAGTCAGTGCAAGAGTCAGTGAGAGTCAGACTCTCAGTGAGAGTCAGAGAGAGAGTCAGAGAGAGAGTCAATGAGAGTCAGAGAGAGAGTCAGAGAGAGAGTCAGTGAGAGTCAGAGAGAGTCAGAGAGAGTCAGAGAGAGAGTCAGTGAGAGTCATTGAGGGCGTCAGAGAGAGAGTCAGAGAGAGAGTCAGTGAGAGAGTCAGAGAGCTGGTCAGTGAAAGAGTCAGTGCAAGAGTCAGAGAGAGTCAGAGAGAGTCAGTGAGTGAGTCAGAGAGAGTGTCAGTGAGAGTCATTGAGGGAGTCAGAGAGAGGGTCAGAGAGAGAGTCAGTGAGAGAGTCAGAGAGAGAGTCAGTGAGAGTCAGAGAGAGAGTCAGAGAGAGTCAGAGAGAGAGTCAGAGAGAGAGTCAATGAGAGTCAGAGAGCGTCAGAGAGAGTCAGTGAGAGAGTCAGAGAGAGATTCAGTGAGAGTTAGAGAGAGTCAGTGAGAGAGTCAGTGAGAGCCAGAGAGAGAGTCAGTGAGAGAGTCACTGAGAGTCAGAGAGAGAGTCAGAGAGAGTCAGTGAGAGAGTCAGAGAGAGAGAGTCAGAGAGAGAGTCAGTGAGAGAGTCAGAGAGAGAGTCAGTGAGAGAGTCAGAGACAGTCAGAGAGTCAGAGAGACTGTCAGTGAGAGAGTCAGAGAGAGAGTCAGTGAAAGACAGAGAGAGAGTCAGAGAAAGAGATAGTGAGAGTCAGAGAGAGTCAGAGAGAGAGTCAGAGAGAGAGTCAGTGAGAGACTCAGTGAGAGAGTCAGAGATAGTCAGAGAGTCAGAGAGAGTCAGTGAGAGAGTCAGAGAGAGAGTCAGTGAGAGTCGGTGAGAGAGTCAGAGTCAGTGAGAGTCAGAGTTAGAGTCAGAGAGAGTCAGACTCTCAGAGAGAGTCAGAGAGAGAGTCAGAGAAAGAGTCAGTGAGAGTCAGTGAGAGTCAGAGAGAGAGTCAATGAGAGTCAGAGAGAGAGTCAGAGAGAGAGTCAGAGAGAGTCAGTGAGAGAGTCAGAGAGAGAGTCAGAGAGAGAGTCAGTGAGAGTTATTGCGGGAGTCAGAGAGAGAGTCAGAGAGAGAGTCAGTGAGAGAGTCAGTGAGAGTCAGTGAGAGTCAGAGAGAGAGTCAATGAGAGTCAGAGAGAGAGTCAGAGAGAGAGTCGGAGAGAGTCAGAGAGAGTCAGAGAGAGAGTCAGAGAGAGAGTCAGTGAGAGTTATTGAGGGAGTCAGTGAGAGAGTCAGAGAGAGTGAATCAATGCTCTCATGGCTCTCTGCTGTCCTCAGTCTCTGAAGCATAGGGCCGGAAAACATGCACCAAAAGTGTGTTTTGGATCAGACTCAACCCCTTAAAACCCAGAACTAGGCACAGGGGCCCCCTGCTGTGTTCACCTATACGAAGGTGCAGGATTATCAATTTTGATATGAGAGGAAAATCAAACACTCATCATGTCTGTTATATGTCACAGTCACAAAAAACAGAAGACCAAGACAGAGAGCTGTTAAAAGGGTATGGCACACAGCAACATACGGCGTGTTGCTCGATATATTTTGCTCATCACAGTTCATCGCCTCAAAGCCAGGCGCAGAGCCTGAAGAGGACGGATTATGTGGCCTGATCATGCAGGGGTGTGTGCAGGGTGTAAGGTAGAGGAGACCAATCAGGGAGTCAGCTCTCATTCCCTTAAAGCAGCACTAAGTAAGATTCCGGCTTTCAGCTCTCTGGGGGCCTCTATGGTCGTTGAGTTTAACTGCACTGTCGTAAAACAGAGCGCCTCACGCCAACGTGCATTCGTTGACATACAGAGGGAGGAGAAACAGGACGGCCCGAGAGACAAATAAACTATGTGGACTGATAAGGTACAGTCTGATCATGTTTCTGTTCCAATAAATCATCATGTACATACAAGTCCAACAATAACAGGGCCAAATCAGCATCGGTTGGACATCCCTCCTCGTCTTTCAGCTCACACCAGCGAGTGAACGCCGGGCCAGTGTTTATCCCTGTCCGGGCACTTAGCTTGTTACTCTCCCGCTTTCTTTTTTTCCATCTCCTCCAATAAAACGTTTCTTTTCTTCAGGTTTTTCGCTGCTTCCGCCATGATAACAACTCTACATGTAGCTTTCTTCTTCTTCTTCTTGTTTAGCGGCGGGTGGCATCCAACGTCAGAGGAGCATTACCGCCACCTACTGTGCAGGAGTGTGAGCCAGAGGTCCTTATTTCCATCAGGAAAATAAGTGCATATTTACTTTAAACTAAATTCTGTTCATTGAATCTGTTTTAAAAATTCATAAACTGCTTTATATTCTCCTTTTCCCAACGTTTAGCTTTCACCTCGAGGGGGAAGTGATATATGCCGTAAAGCAGTCAAAGCAGTAAAAACCTGTAGTTTTTTAGTGTGGAAGTGTTCCTACCATCCACACCGAAGTTACTTAGTGCCAGTGAAGGTGATACAGACCCCTCAGACCATGACAGAGGTGTCATTCAACCTGTTGTAAGGTGATGAACCATCACAATGACTCTAGAAATATTATATTAGGGTGGAAAAACCACAGTGTTGGTTTAAATCAGTCCACACAGCTGGTGTTTGGCTGAAGCTCACTCTTTGAATTTCAGATGATTGTTTTCCGTCAGAGCTGGTCTGACTTTTACAGACATGCTTTTGTGTTTCAGCATCTGTTTAGCCTCCTGTTGCTCCATTCTCCAAATCCTCACAGCTCCCTTGTCCCCTTAGCTTCTTGTTTTCTATGTTGACATCAGTGATTGTGAACGTGCTGTCTCAGTGAGCAGAAATAAAAACATGAGTCTGGGTTAATGTGAAGAGTGAACTCTTTAACATGAATCTGTTTTCAAAGGCTCTTTCTACACAAAACATGAACATGAAGCTTTGTTTTCATTAGTAAATCAAATCAAAATAATAAATACAAGCCTTGAACCATCGGCTCTGCCGTCATAAAGGACGGGGACAATTGCCGTGTTTCTCTCTTCACACTGAACACTTACAGGGTGTCGATGTGTGTCTGCTCAAAGGGAACTCGATGGAGGGCGGAAACTACGGGAGCCCAGAGGAGGCAAAATGAGCAGGAGGGTACGTCAAGGGGGAAAAATGATTTTTATGTCCCTCAATAAAATAAGAATAAATCAGCTGAATCAATTTTTTTCGCAGCCCTACCCTGACTGTGTAGCCACTGCTGTAGATGATATACACAGAGGACCTCAGAGTGGACTCATGGTCCTCCCCAAGACCCCAACTGGGGATGGGGGGGTAGGTATGGAGGTAAAGCATGTGGGTACACCTGGCCGGTATATAAACTGTTCAACTTGGCAAAACGTTCTTATCTGATGTTCAGCGTTAGTGGCTGTCATCTGCAGACACGGACACTGAGCCAGTCTGGAGCATCCCGACAGGAAACCATCTTCTAACTAAAAAAATAACCAACCTTATTATATTTATCAATGCCCTTCATCTCATTTGAAAATAGAAACATAAACTAGAAAAACTGGCCTGTATCTTAAATCGTGAACTATTTCCCAGCCCTACCTGAACAGAAAAGCTCCCTGAGCTCAGCTTTAGTGAAATATACCCCTGAAAACTGATTCTGCCGTTTGAGCACCGTCTCCCTGCAGCTTTCCAAACCCTCAACACTAACTCCACATTCATGCTCAATTTTTGAAATGTTGTCCTGCTGTTCAGATAAGCCCCAGACTTTGTGTTTGTGCTCACCTGAAGCCGTGCAGAGCATGAATGTTTGCAGAATCACAGATAAATCCCAAACCACATTCATCCTTCGTTCAATTCTCGCTCATTTTCTGCAGCTGTTGCGGGACTTCGCTTTGCGGGCTCGCACTTTTGGACGGTACGCTTTAACTCTGCACATTTTCCCTTCTTCTTCTTCTTCTTCTTCTTCTTCTTTGCTCCTTCTTTCCTGTCGGTCTGCCCCTCTGAATCCTCTCTGGAGCTCCGTCCTCACTGCTCCCCGGGTCGGTGTCCAGGAAGCCTCTCGGTGTTTTTTCCCGTCATTCCCCTCTCTGCGTGTTTCCACCCTGAAGACACTCCAGCCGTGAAATCCGCTCATGGGGCATTTTTATTTCTGCTTCTTCTTCTTCTTCCTCTTCTTCTTCTTCTGTTTGGGAGCTGCTGCCTGTCTGCGGCGCTCAGCTCGGTCTGCAGCAGCGGATGATCAGGAAACTTCAGTGACGACGCAGAGCGCACGGAGGGCGCACGCACGGACACGGAAACTACCTTTTTATGATGGATTATTCAACATAACAGAAGTTAAAGCAATTTTAATAAAGCTTAATTGGCTCTAGATGTGTCTAATAAATATCAAACATGTGTTTGAATAATTGAAAAACAGAGCATTAATCCAAAAAAGCGCAATAAATCCTCTTGGATGGGAAAAAAAAAAAAGATCATTAATCCTCATAAAAGTTTTTAGAAGTCAATCAAACATCGTCATGTTTAGACTGATTATTCATTAAATAAGAATTAATGATCTAATCAGTGATATTGTTCAAATGACTGAGGCTTTAAAGTTTTACATATTTGATTGTATCTCCATGTTCATTAAGACATTGTCAGAAACCATCTGTGGATGCTAATAGATCTGATGGATGTTCTGACCTACAGTGACACACCGCAGCTCCTCATGATGGTGTAGTGCGCCCTCCAGCGGCTGATTAATGCAACAGCAGCAGGACAAAGTTTCTAGAAACATAAATAGATAGATAGATAGATGATAGATAGATAGATAGCCTTGTTTTATCAGGTGTTTTAGATGTCTTTACTCTTCACTTATGAAAATTAGTTTTCTTGTTTTTCAGATTAGAAAAGTCATATTTATGCTTCTTTTTCACAGTTAAACTCTCATAAAATGACATTTATATGAGAAGGAGACCCTTTTGAGCACTCATAAGAGGGGATTAGACGGATGTATGCTTTTCTGATGGAAAACTGAGTGTCTGAGAGGCCTGTTAAAATATTTGGGTCTTGCTTTTTCTGTGTTTTGTCCTTCTGGCCACACATGAAACCTGTTTCAGGTAACTGAAAATGCATGAAAAAACTCCTGCTAAGGTGAAGATTTACAAAACCTCTGTTTAGGGTTTCTCTGAGTGGACGGGGGGCCTAAAACATCTCACTCTGGCCAGACCAACATGAACACAAAGAAGTCCCTCCAAAGCTTTAACTGACTTTATTAGTGAGGATGTCCCTCTGCAGCATTTATCTCAGCAGACATCATCATGTATTGATTATAGAGTTTCCCTCTGACATTATGTTACAGTGAGGGGTTAAAGGTCAAACATCAGATTCTGGGTCCGACAGACCAAATAGACAGGACTCAGAGACTCTTCTGATGACTTTAGTTGTTTCCCGTCTTCTTCTTCCTGCGCTTAGCGGCCTTTTCCACCGCCTCCAGCAGAACGACTTTGTTCCTCTTCATGTTCTCTGTGGTTGTCTCCAACAGAGACTTGAGCTTCTCCTGACCGTACGGGAGCTGAAACGTGGTGTATTCTTCCATCTTGGCTTTCACCTCAGCAGCATCTGGAGCAGAGAAGAAACCAAAGCTCATCATGATCATGGTTCACGTCTCTAACCTCTCATCTGTGACAGTGTCTCTGGGTGTTTGTCTCAGACCTTTGCAGTTGTGTCTGTTGAAGAGCGGCAGGTAAACGATGGTGGGCTCCTTCTTTTTGCCCTCAAATACGTAGCAGTCCTTTGGAAAGTCTCTCTCCGCCTCCAAGACTTTATCGTCGATCTTTGGGAAAGGCTTCTTCACCTGGGCGGCGTAATCTCTGCCCTGAATCAGAGTCTGGAGGAGTAAAAAAGACGAAGAAAGTTGTTCAACAAAAATAATTCATTATCACCTACAATCCAAAAAAATATTTAGAGATCAGGATGGGGAATTTTAATTTAAGAGGAAATTTTAATTTTAAAATTCATAGGTCACGGACAAGAATGAAAAACTTTTGTGTTTCACGGTGTGGTGTTTAATTAACCGATGGAGAAGGGGTGGGACTTGACACGTTTTACTTCCTCACACTCCTTTTTGAATATATAGTATGTAAGGACTACACTGTATTCTTTTCTCTGTTTCCTCTGGGGTTTTGTCTCTCTTTTGATTATATTCAAAATAAATAAGGTTCAATTTTTCAATTTTTTTTTACAATGACGATGTCCTGTGAGGAAGCCTGGGCTAAGCATCACGATGAGGTGATGAGCAAACGTCTGAGTGGACTGGTGCTGATGAACGTTCATCAGGATCGTAGAGACTATCTAACACGCAAAGTTCATGCTGACTGCACAGCCACCTTCATGGCGCAGGCCGGCTCCAAAGTCTAAACTCTACATTAAAGTGGCCTCATATGAATGTCCTGTTCAGTTTTCTCAGTGAATAAAGTGATTTCTGAAACGCTCTGATTCTCACCTCAAACATGTCTCCAGCGCTGTTCTCCAGAACGATCATCAGGTCGATGTCTCTCTTGTCTCCCAGGAATGATGGATACCCCACATTAAGAAAGATACCGGCATCAACCAGGTTGATTTTTTCGGTGGTGTGGAGATATTCTGGGACTTTGGAGTCTACCCAGCAACAAGAAAGTAGATATTTAATTCAGCTAGACTTAACATTAATCAGTGTGACTTGAAACACAGAAACAGTCTGAATGTGGACTCAGACCACAGTAGACTTTTCCGCTTTGAGCTAAGGTCCAACCTTTCCCATTTGAGTCACTACAGACCAGGGTATACAAAAAGAAAGATTGTTTTCCAGAAGTAGAAGTGCTCAAAGTGCACTAACCTTCATCAAGGCATTTCTGACATTCTTAGCCAAGTCACCATCAAAAATGTGGAAAACTGTCCTATCTCACAATGTAAACAAATCCTTTAAGAAATTCATGGATCTGCATCCTGATTCAGATCACCTCTGATCACATCTCTCTTCTGCCAAGACCTAAGCTTGCAAAGTAGCTGCATTCACCAGATTGCACATCTGTCATCAGGCAGATCCATCTTGCAAAGCTTCAGGTTCAAATGATTGAGAACATGACAGCGTCCTTTAAAGGACATCGAGGCAGTAGCAGCAAACCTCTGACTTTCCTGAGATAGCTGTGGCAGATTAAACATGTGTTTTTCTACAAAGGTCCTGCCCTTCCCAATCTCTTTCTGTGGGATGTCAGTCTGATGGACTAGAAATATTCCCATAGATGTGTCACACAGTCCACCTGGTGTGTCAGGTTAGACAGGTGTCAAAGGTCTTAGAGAGGTCGATGAAGAGGGACTCACATCATTGCCGTGAATCCAGAAAACATCATTCAAACTTTCAGAGCAGAAGTCAAACATGAGTCCAGTTTAAGGGGGTCTTACTCTGGTACTGGTGCAGGAAGTTGTAGGTGGTTCCCCACTCCCAGCTGATGATCAGAGCAGGGAGCTGCTCCAGGAGTAAGGTGACTGTGAGGGAACAGAAACACATACGCATGTTTACACCTCATTAAACTGGGACTGCAGGCAGCAGTCTGCTGCTTTAAAGAGCAAACAGTTTTACTTGGGTTTTACTACAGAACAAGTCCTGTTTGTCTTTTAACGTCAAACAGAGACTGGTTGAGTCTACTTTTTTACCTCTCCTTGATTATGGTGATGTTTTATACATGAATGCCTCTGCTCAGAGTCGGCATGTCGGACAGTGTTTACCATGGAGCTCTGAGATTTATCAAAAAGTGTGGATTTCTGACTCATCACTGAACTTTATACTCTAAAGTCAGTTGGACTTTGGTAAGTACATGTCGTCTTGGACATTGGTATGTGTTTATTCACAAAGCCATTCCTGGCACAACTCCTGACTATCTCTTCTCTTTATTGATCTTGAAAGATGGATTACACAACCTAAGATCACTGAGATTTGTGCAGCTTGTTCCCAGAGTCTGAAATGAATTGGGAAAGAAGACATTTAGGTTCTCTGCACCTTTGACTTGGAATAATCTGCAGACTGAATTTAAGCTGCAAAACTTGGTCTTTATGATTTTTTTAAAATCTGCAGTGAAAACTTTGGAATTCAGACTTTCTGAATGTCTTTGTTTTAACTGATGACTCACAGTTGTTTCCTCTCTTCTACTGTCCTGCATGAGTCTTAGTGACTGTTTGATGAAACTGTGTATTGATGCCATTCTTGGAAAAGTCTCCTTTGAAAAACAGATCTGCTGATCTCAATGGGACAAACCTGCTTAAATAAGGGTTAAATAAAAATAAATAAAAAAAAGATCTGTTCCTGCCAATCTTTTCCTAATCAGATGCTTCAGGACTAACTTTGGCCAAGCACTTGGACTAATGTACACTCCTTTGATTTGCTTTTGATGACGATCTTGAGCCAAAGCTGCTCCCGTCACTGTCAGAGTTTTACTTTATCTGTTATGAGAAACTTAACCTCTGAATTCCCACATAGCCGGTCTGTGTCATGTCATTTTGATCCTCCGGCACAATTTGACTTTTTGAGCATGGTCAGGCCCTTCAGAGTGTTTCAAAGGATATAACCTCTTTGGCAAGTGAGGAGCAAACCCTGTGTCATAAGAAAAACATGAGTTCATTCTGCCCCTTTCAGTCCCTCACACTGACCGAAAGTTTTGAATTTTCCAGGGAACAGACTTGCACACCAGTTCTTCACTATGTCAATCAGCCACGAACGTTTCTCCTTGAAATAGGCAGTCTGATTCTTTATAGCGACCGTCTGAGGCCCGTTCCACTCGTTATATATCACCTTATCTGAAAGAGATAACAGAAATACCCTTTGGAATTAATAATCAGACATTTAGAGACCTAAATGATCTAGAAGTTGAATGAGATCATTACCAGCTTCTTCTAATTGTTGATTCAGAGATTGGACGGCAGCCAGAGAGACTTCATCTGTCGCAACGTGAGTGAGCAGGTTGACCAGCTCCTTCAGGATGTGGAAAACTTGGAGATATACTGCTACTGCTGGGTTAAAAAAATCAGGCACTGAGGGGCAAAAACACCAACAATTAGAAAAGCATGGACTCCAAAGAGATCAATCTCCAAAGCTCATGTGGTGTTCACTTACCGTGCAGCCAATGAGCAACATACTCTTTGACCTGTTCCCAGTCAGCCAACGCTGAACCACAAACACCTGAGGGATTCAGATCACAGAATATAATAATTAACATGTAAGAAACATGCACTTGTCAGACTTTAACGGCCCTGGACACTCACACAGGGGCGGTTAGACCAGAAGAGGTCAGAAGAAGGAGAGGCCATGGAGAGAGATTATGTCACAAGTTAAAATGAAATCAGGCCAACAAGTCCTCTACTGATTTTTAGAGTTGTGAGACAAACTCTACCACACCCACACATCCTGAGAGGAGGTCTGCTTCAGGGCTCTGTTACCAACACCTTGGGGTGGGGGGTGCAGGACCTGCAAAGGTCCCATCTGAATGTTTTTCAAATCCTTTTGTTTTATTCACTCATTTAGAATTTTATACCTGCAGCATATTCCAAAAAAGCTGGGACAGGGGCATATTTACCTCTGTGTTACGTCACCTTCCTGCTAACTCCTTCAGGGTTCCTGCAGCCAGCCTCGAGTGGACACTTGAGGAACTACAGCTCTTGGCACTTTCCATGGGCCTCCTTATTCAACCCTGAAGGTTTTGGTTTGGGATATACCCTGTGGCTGACCCTTATTTCAGCCCCTTACACTTTGGCACTTTGCAGCTTTGCATTGTGGGAACAGGCCATGGGGTAGACTGGTCAGATGCATACTGATACTTCGGTAAGTTTTCCAGCATCTTAGTATTTTTGGCATTCAGCTGATTTCACAAATGTTCACAAACTGCATATTACAGTTTGGTGAGATCAGTCCATACCGCTAGCTTGGTGTGGAGTTTCAAAAATGAACTTTGGCTGCAGTTTTGTCACCTGCAGATCTTTGGTGACAAACTCACGACCAGCATCAACACCCACCTTGTAGTTTGACCATGTCCATCTCTGGTTGCTCCTCCACCAGCTCTCCATTTTTAAACTTACTGCCCAGCAGAGAAGTTTGGATGAAGAGGTCAAGCTCGATGAAACCAGCCTCATGAGGAGTCACCTCGAACCACTGACCTGAGAGACACAGACTCATGTGTGTTTGTTCACAAAAGCTTTGACCTTCAACGACCTTATCTGTCTTTGATAAAAGGTGTTCAGTGAACCCGTCAAAGTGCATGACAACAAGATCAAGTGTTTTTGCACAATGTGGGAGTTTGCAGGACTTTACCTCCAGCCTTTAATGATTAAAAACAGCACATCAACCAATAACATGCCTTAACATACAATCCATAATCTAAATTGTTCTATTGTAACAGAATCAAATTGTAAGGAGAAGTTGTTGCAGTGGTCCTGCAACTTAGAACAAAAAGTACCAAATATCAGGAGCTGAGGACATCTACATTTATAACTATGGTGTCAGAAAAGGTGACTTTATTGATTGGAAATTACTAGAACCACATTGTACAGAAATGTTGACCATGTCAATGCTATTTAAACCAAGATTTTACTTTTTTATGGACTTGAAACTCAGTCTAGACATGTGGAAAAATCCAGGAAAATGATTGACATGCCTGTTGTTGATGGACTAAGCCAAATGATTTACTGAAACTCTGTAAAATATTTCTAAAATCAGTCACTTCAGTCGGTTCAACATTGGATCTTGAATTTGGTAGGCATATGAAGTGTTCCATGATTTACAAAAAAGCCAATGGACCCTTTTCGTATGATCAACAGGACGTCCCCCACTCTGATCTTTCTGACAATTGAAACATATCTTAGGGCTGATGTTTAATCAAAGTTCTCAAAGAGCTTTAATCTGATTTCCATCAAATTTGGTGTAAAGCCAGAAGAGACCCTAACGATCTTAACCTGTTGTAGGTTTTACCATTGCAAATTGGGTTTGGTTGCTGTAGCTGCTCAAATTTTAAAATCATGTCGTCACATCACAGGTGGGACTGATCCAACAACAATGGTCAGACTGTGCTCACCATAACTTCCTGAAATCCTGAAATACTGTCCATGCTGTCCTGCAAAGCTGAATGGTCACTGACAAAATGTGTTGCCCAGGCAACTCATTATTCACCAAGAAACTGGAAGTACTTTTTGAAGCATTTAACACATCCTTATTGCCATGATTGCTGACAATATTTCTGACCCAGAAAAACTGGTCCATGCCTTTGTATCTAGCAGACTAGATCATTGCAATGCCCTCTATGCTGGACTATCAAAAACCTCGATCTACAGACTCCAATTAATCCAAAATGCTGCAGCCAGAGTGCTTGCAGGAGCAAAGAAAACTGAACACATCACACCTGTGCCAAACAATCTTCACTGGCTTCCTGTCCAACAAAGAATTGATTTTGAAATATTACTCCTTGTATTTAAAGTCTTAAATTGCATCACAGTATCTCTCTGACTTGTTCACAGAATACAGCCCAGTTAGATCTCAGATGATCCAGTTTAGGCCTCCTGAGCGTACCTGAGATTAAAACAAATGCAGGTGAAGCAGATTTCTGTAATCATGGCCCTGTTCTGTTGAACAAACTGCCTGCTGACCTGAGCTCTTTGGAAACAGTTATTTCTTTTAAGAAGGATCTTAGAACACTGATTTTCTTGCATATTATTATTATTATTATTATTATTATCATCATTATTATTACTATTGTAATTTTTTGTAATATTTGTATTATTTATTTGTTATATTTTTTTTTTCTTTTCTGTGCCTGTTTGTGTCTTCTGTAAAGCACAGACACAGGAGAAGGGCTAGGACAGAGCCACTCAGAGAGAGGTCACCACACCCATTAAGCTTTCATTTGTATGAAATGTGCTGTACAAATCAAATTGAATTGAATGATTTCAGGTTGACATCAGCCTCGTAGTTAATTTTAAGCATGATGTGAGTATTTCAGAGAGCACAGTAAAATGGCTTAATGGCGCCCCCTACAGAATTTCAAAAGTTGAGCCTCTTCAGCACAATTGTTCCCATAATACTGACCTTTCAGGAGCTTATTTGAGAAGCAGTGTCTCTCCACAGCACAGTAGACGGGGTACGGGTTTTTGGCGTCCCTGTTGGCCTCTTCAGAAAGACGCCGCAGGTCCATCTATGAAACATGACACATAAATCAGGACATGGGACTCTCTAAACTGGACATATTCATGGTCACAGTTTGACTTAATGGGGCTGTTGGACCTCCTTCATGATTCCAGCAGAGGTCATCAGCCCCCAGATATCAGTGAGAGAGAAGTTCTCCTCTTCTGCTCGATCGGCCAGCCAGTCCAGAGCGTCCCCCAGCTCCACCCCCGGCCCCGTCAGCAGGGCCAGGGCACTTTCGAGATCAACGGTCCAGTGCTCTTTGCAGTACAGAGAGGACATGGACCTGAAGGAGGAGACAACAGCATGAAAAGTCACATTAACTCTGCACAGGGCAGAAAATCTCAATCATCATGTGACCGCCTCAAGAAGAACAAACTGTATGAAGAGAAAACAAGATGCATGGATGGACACGGACATTTACATCAACGTCAAATATCAGCAGATACACCAGGAGCGCCAAAACCCTTGAGATGATCCTCCTGTGGCCTAGGTTCAAAGGTCCTTCACATGGGCGGTTTGGATATGAGTCAGACTTGCCCATCATGTCATTCCCCACCCTCTCTCCTCACTCTCTGGATCTACCACTCATGCAGTCTTCTCCAATGAAGACAGAAAAGCTTCTTTGACACCAATATTCATTAACCTTTGATTAACGGCGTGACTGTTGGTGTAATCCTACCATGTGGTCCCTGAAACTCCGCCCAGGTAGAGCATCGAGTCCAGCAGGCCGTCTTCTACCATCTGACAGAGAGAGCCCAGCACCGCCGTGGCAGCTCTCTGACCTCCACCAGAGCCTAACAGAGCGATGTGAGGGACCGAGTCCTGGACGGAGAGACGACAAAGAGATGGTTACGGTGACGGCTGAACATGCCAAAACACGAGGGAGTCGACAACAAGGATTAAAGCATGCTGATGAAGATGTGGGCGATTACAAGACTCCAAATCTTAAGCATCAAAAATGATCTTTAATGGAGAAGGCAGGAGAATGAGATGAAGACGGTGCAGTGTTGTGTCTTGATAGGTGAGGTGTGTCTCCCTTACCTCAGAGCAGTTGACTCCCAGTTTGTTCAGAGTCCGGAGGACAGTCTGTTTCCTCTGGTTGATGTACTTCAGCTCACCAGGACTCAAGCTCCCAGACTCACGGACACCTCTCTGAAAAGACAAACAATTACTACAGGCTGCTTCTGCTGTCAAACTCAGTTCACTCTCTCTCTCCTTATCTCCTCTCTCTCTGCACTCATCTCTGGTTCTTGTCTTGTAGTCTGGATCGTTGGTGTAGACCGTCTGCTGCTGTGGGCCTACAAAGCTTTTACTTATGCAGATGATACCATTATTTATTGCTGTTCATCCTCGCTCACTCAGGCTTTTGAGTTTTTATGTTGTTCAGTCTTGTCTGAGAACTTTAAAATTGGTTTTAAACACTGAAAAGAATAAGCTCATGATTTTACCATCATACCAGTGAATATCCCGACTGTTGTAACTCAACAAGGAAACCCAATCGAGCTGGTCTCCAATTATAAATACCTGGGTTTTCTTCTGAATCGTGAGCTTTCCTTTAAAGCACACATTGCAAGGTTAGTTACCAAACTAAGGGTCTAGATCGGGTTCTACTACAGGAATAGATCCTGTTTTTCACTCAGAGCCCAGCAACTGCTTGTGTCAGCAACTTTTCTTCCTTTGATTGATTATGGAGATGTGCTGTATATGGGTGCTTCGCTGAAATGTCTCCAGTCCTTGAACACTGTTTATCACAGTGCCTTGAGGTTTGTCACTGGTGATGGCCGCCTCACGCATCATTGTGACTTGTATGTCAAATCTGGTTTACCTTCCTTAAGTGTGCGAAGGTATACGCACTGGCTGATGCTGGTTTATAAGGCTCTTCTTGGCTTACTTACAGCTTATTTATGTACTCTTCTTCAGAGAACTAAAAGCCACTGTGCCTTAAGGTCCTGTGACGTTCTCCATCTTTCTGCTCCTTGTGTCAGAACTGATCTGGGGAAGAGAGCGTTCAGTTTTGCTGCCCCCACAGCATGAACTCCTTACAGACTGAGCTGAAGCTCTCAGAGCTCATCTCACTTGGAGCCTTTCAGTCCATCATGATGGATAAACAGCGTGAGACCTTTGAAGAGTGCCTGTGTTTCTGAATTGTTATTTATGTTAAAATTACCGCACTTTATCGCAAAACCTTGCCCTCACAAAAAATGTGTGTTTTCTAATTTATTGTATATTACCACCATTCAATATGTTTTTTTCATGAAGTGTACTGCTGACCTCTTGGCCAGGTCACCCTTGTGAAAGAGATCTTGATCTCAATGGACTTTTTTTTATCTGGTTAAATAAAGGTTAAATAAAAATAAATAAAAATAAAAACTACTACAATTATGTATATTTGGCCTGTCCTTTAGCTCCACTCCATCACTATCATAGTTCCTGATGTTAACTTCAGAGTGATGAATACATTTAAATATACTGTAGTTTTCTATCCTACATCAACCATCAACAGGAATGACATAAATGAACATAAATTCATATTTTAGACCAGTGAAACTCAATTTAATGGCAGGTCAGACTTTAAATATGGCACTTAATGTCTTTGAAAATATAAAGTCAGTGTTTAATACATGTTGAAGTATAGAGTCATATGAGTGCTTATTTCTGCCGTAACCTTCTGCTTCATATAAACACCAGCAGAGCAATAAAGCTGACCTGTTCCTTCATGTTGACAGGTTGTTAGAAGCTAATGAAGCAATAAAAAATTTTTATCCTTTAATAAATGAAACTGCAGATTTATAAAAGTGCATATTCAGTGATGATGAGGGCTACAGCCATCATCACAGCCAACACGTGTTATTTACAGCCAATACTCAAATATCTACAAACATTATCACATACGCTGACTGATTCCAGAAGGATGTGGCCTGTTCAAGTCCCAAGAAAACTATGTGTGGAAGTTGGTTTGGAAGCTGGAGAGGTGCCAGTTGACTGCTTTGCTGAAAAGCCCTTGAGCAGGGCACTGAACCCCAAAACTTCTTGGTAGTGTTTCTTCAGAAGCAGCGAGCCCTCACCCTGACATCCCTCCATCAGTCTGTGTGTGTGCAGCATGTTTCAACAACAGCGTGTAAGGAACTGAATTTCTCCACCAGGAGCTGAGAAAGTAGGACTTCCTCATCTTCTTCTTCTGCTGAAGCTGATAATCAGCTTTTTAGGCAGTTATCTGCTGATATTGCACTGATAATATCCTGCATCCCTTTTTCTACTATCATTGTTATAAGGCAGTGTTTTGTGGAGCCTCAGGTAGGAGTGTCTAACTAAAGCATGTTTGTGGGTTTGTTCTTCTATTAATGGAGTTTATTTCTTGATTAAAACATGAATCATGAGCAGAAAAATCGTATTAAATCTAATCATATATCATGTCTCTTACCCCAGTAGCTGCGTTTGCTGGCTGCTCCATGTTGCTTTCTGTTGCTGCTGAAGCTTCAAACAGTCTGACCACAAACCGGCACAAAACTCTGACATGGTTAAATTATGTGTCAGGTGGGAGTGTCCTCATCCTTCATGAAAGGTGTGTTCAGATGCAAGGAAAATAGCAGTGTGTAACCGGACAAGAGCTATACAACTTAAGATAGAAGAAGAAGAAGACATACTTAATTAATCCCTCATGGGAAATTCAGATTCTTTACACTCTGTTATTGAGACATGCTTTACACACATAGGCTGAAACACACATGCAGATACACAAACAGGTCCTATGATCATGCAGGAATGGAGAGATGTCGGAGTGATGGCTTGCTGCTCCTGAAGAAGCGCATCCAAGCAGTTTGGGAGTTCAGTGCCTTGCTCAGGGGCACTTCGGCAGAGCCCAGGAAGTCAGCTTGCACCTCTCCAGCTACCAAACCAACTTCCAATCATGGTTTGGTTGGGATCCGAACCGGCCACCCTTTGGTCCCCAGACCAAGTCCTTCTGGGCTGAGCCACTGCCGCCCCCTGCATACTGCATAGAGCAAATGTTGCTCCAAGCCGTCTCTCCAAATGTAGAAAGGATGTTTCTCCATTTTGCCTAAAATTTAAGATGTATTGTAAATTGTAAGAGCGGATTTGGTGATCTTACTCACTGCCTGTGGTCTTGTGTTAAAATACAGAAATATTGGAATAATTTATTTGCACTACGAAAGGTTCTGAAGAAGGAGCTTGAGCTTGACCCGGTTTCCCTCCTTCTAGAACTTCCCGTTGGCTCTGTAACTGATAAATGTTAGAAAAACTGAAATATTATGACATTTTATGGCAGGAAAATTACTCCTCAGCAGTGGATTTCAGATAAAGACCCTCAGTTGTTGGATGGCATAGGAGAATAATGGAATATATACCTCTGGACTTTTTGACTTGTTTCCTGCACTAAAGATCATTCCTAGATTATATTAATGTGAAAATCTCTGCTATAATGACAAGAGCATTTATATATCTATATATATATATATATATATATATATATATATACACATATATATACATATATATACATAAAACTTTATTGTTATTAATGTTATTATCATTATTATTTTCCTTTTTTTTTTCCCTTTTTCTTTGAATTTAGCCCCCACTGTATTTCGCCTTATACTGTATAATGTACCTCTCACGCTTACTTGGAACTGATTTTTTTCTGTTTGTGTTTCTGGTTTTTGTATTGTTATTCCCAGCTTGTTTTAATTTTGTTTTGTCTAATTTATGTTTATTTAAATAAATAAATAAATATATATATATATATATATATATATATATATATATATATATATATATATATATATATATATATATATATATATATAAAAAGGTGTGTTCAGGTTATTAACATTAAGGCGACAGTTCTGCTTAAAACTCAAACTTCAGACTTTAGTCTCAGATTTCTGAGTTTTAAACCTGAAGTCTGACTTTAAACTCAACTGTCCATCATTTTCCTAAAGCTCCATGTCCTGCTGTGTTTGACCATCATGTCTTTGGTGTCTGTTAATCCAGAATTTGATTTCAGTGAAATAAAAAAATGTAAAATGCTGTTTTTGTAGAGGATCAGATGCAGCTCTTTTTCTTCCCCTTTGGAAACGTGCTGATCTGAGGGGGCGAGGCTAGAGTAAGATATGATAATGAGCTCTGTGCTGATTGGCTGCACAAACAAAGTCTAAAGAGAGGAGTGCAGAGGGGTCACAGGTCACAGAGCGGAAGGACCTGAAGGACTGAGCAGTTATACAACACACAGGTTAACTCCCTCTCACTAAAGGTCGATAACATATCTCCAAACTTACATGCAGCACAACACAAGTGTGCGTTTTCCCAGAAACGAGCATCGACCAATAATACACATACAATTCACTATCACCCAAAAACATGCTTTACAACAGCGGTTATCTTTCTCACACAGACACTGTGAGTTCGTCTGCTGATGTGACGGGACTCTCCTAACCAGAGAAAAGATGTACTTCCCCATTCATCCTGACTTCCTGTTTCTGGTTTCAGTATGAAGACATTTCACACAGGCATCCAAAAGGATCATAATACGCTTATAATCATAGTGATCAGAGATATATACATTTTCTTTACATTCTCCTTCTATAATTATTACATTATTACAACAATTATCACAGAATGAATATCTCTTTCACATCAATAACCTATAACTTCTTTTCAATTTTCTGAATGCACATCTGTTTTATAATCAGTCTCTGTATTGGTGTTGTAATCTCTTTCAGCTCATCTTCTTCCCCATAATGATCTTCTGTGGAAGGTAGTAATCTGAGGTACACTTCACCATGGTCCTGCAGCAGTGTGTCACACACAGATCCAGAGACATTTCTAATCATAGATTGTATGCAAGGCAAAATAAAACTAGTGAATACACAAAACAGTAATAATACGACAACAACAGGAGTCAAAACCTGTAAAAGGATGTAATGCTAAGGCCCTGTTGTCAGCCAGTAAAAGGATTGAAGCTGTTTCCTATGGAGTCCTTATTGATCCTGCAGGTGCTCATGGTGTGAAGTTAAGTTTTGGGTTGCATCGGGTATCCACATGCAACAGAAATCACCGATCACTTTACAGGTACCACCTTGCTCAGCTAATATCTAATATCTGGTTCTGTAAGCTCATAGTCCTGAGGGCTTGTAATTCAGAATTTAATGTCAACACCGCTGTGTCCGTTAAGGTAGTTAAATTTTCCAGCTCTAGGGCAACTTCATTAAACGGTGGGCCAGGTATGCTGTTCCATACATTGGGAAGATTACTCCAAGTATTCCTTTAACATCATTTATTCTTGGCTTAGACCTTTCGTACCTCCTGGGAGTGCCAGTGCAGGTAGCGGTTGGTGTATATTTGAATAGTAAGAACCAAATAGGCCAGGTAACAACAACCACACCAATCCTTAGGTAGGTAGAGGTAGCTGTGTATACCTCAAACCCAGACCATATTGGTGGGGCATGAGTACCCGTCCACACTTGGTATTCCTAGGGTCACTTTTCATGTTCCTTTGTGTCCTAGAGCACTGCCATCATCCCCTCTGGACAATGCCGTAGGGTTGAATTGAGCCAAACAGGGCAACGAATTGTTGCTGTATAGAATTACATAAGGGTCATTTTTCTTAAGACAACCATACGCATGGGTACAAGATGCATTTATCGCTTTGGGACAGGTAGATTTGTTGCCCAGGAACTAATCAGAAGCGTTGGACTTAGGTCTTCAATGCACAAAGGTGCTTGTGGAATTAAAAGGAGAAACGATGTGACATCACTCCTTTAGCTATTGTCTGATTAGTGGCAGATCAAAAATTCCTAGGATTCTTCATTTGAGTTTATATGCCTCTCTTAATGCAATGATTTCAGCTGCATAACCTGTTGCATTTGACTCATCAGGATTCTTTTTAGATGAACCATCCACCAAAGAAAGTAATGATCCTGGTATTTCTGTGTCTGTCAGGTCTGGTCTCAGGAGAGTCGTGGTTGTGCTTTCAGATAAGCAGTCATGTGCTAAGAAATGAGGACAATAGTTGCTGAGACTCGCACCGCCATTGATGCTGCCATTACAGCTTTTACACAGTGTGGTAGAGCAAAGCTACAGGATCTAATTTTGAAGAATAGTATGCAGTAGGTCTGTATTCATCACCGTGTTTTTGTTGTAATACAGAAGTCAAAAATCCATGTTTACAATCTACTGTTTGAACAAATGGTTTGTTGTAGTTGGGTAGGGCTAAGACAGTAACTTGACACACCAGACGGACAGTTCCATATATCCACCATGGAAATATTTCACTAGTCCATCTGGAGAAGAGCCCAGAGAAAATGTTTTCAGGGGCGGAACCTTCAAAAACAACTGCAGCTGGTGATTGGAGGATCATTCTGCCAGTCACACGCATCACTGACCAATCATATCAAGCCACAGTATGTTGTAGCAGCTGGCCCTGATTTTAGCCGTAAGCTTTAAATACATTTCAGTCCTTAGACTATCATCTTACATTAAATTATACCGCACAGATGTATCATTTACCACTTATATGTGACATGAACCTCGTCAATGACAATCCCCACCAAGTTCTCCTGGTAAACTTCTGAGGAGAGCAGATTTCACCAGCTCAACAACCATGACCACCACAGACTAACCGGCATCATCCACAGAGGATTTCCGCGTTCTCCCCCAGTTTCCCAGCAGTGATCCTCGGTCAGGAGACGAGCAAAAACTTGAATTCCCATAAGAACAGCTCGAAGTGACATTCTTTGCTCTCTGTGAGTACATCAGCTTTGTGCGCGTTATCAATTTGCACAAACCATTAGTAGATCTGGCCCTATAACTTTATTTATAGCTTTTTAAGCCTTTATTAAAGACTCTATAACAGGTTGTATACCTTCTTCAGCTTCTAGTTTCGGGAAAATTGTCTGATATGAGGCCTGTAACTAGACTTGGGAGTTAACAGTACAAATTGTCATAATTTGTGTCGGCTGCTGCAAGATGCACTCTTGAATTACTGGGGTCCTCCAATGTAAATGCTTCCTGTAAACTTGCAACCTTGGGTCAAACTGAGTTCCATTTTCCTTAACTTTCCATCTGTGATCATCTGCAGCAGCCATGCTAGCCTACAATCCCAAACCCTTCCAACTGACTAATGGGTTTCTAGATAAGGAGATGTGGAGTGAATGGCGCCTTAAAAGCCATTTTTTTGATCTCTGGTGAGGCTGCGGGTGGCAAAACAATTACCTTCTTTGTCCCAATAAATGCCTTGGATTAGCAAGGTTCAAGTGTTGATGTCCATCAATTTGTTCTCGTATTTTGTGTCAGGGCCTGGGGTATGTCTGAAGGACATTTTGCAGTGGAATTCTTCTAAGGTGTGTGTGGTTGTGTTTGGGTGATCTGTAATCTGTCCTGGTGTGTTGGGAACAAGATCTAAGGTGTAATAGTGTCCTCAGGCCCCTCTACTACATGTGTGTCTGTGATTCTGATCACCTTCATGCCTTCTTTTCCTGGTACTACACCTAGTTTTAGGTGATACATGACATCCCTTCCCAAAAAGTTGAAGGGACATTTTGGTGAGAAAACCACTGAGGCTTTGTATGGCACATGAGTCTCAGGATGGTTCTGTAGTGACTTCTTGTTCTGAGGCACCATTTGCTGACCTGGCATAAATTCCTTGCTTTGAAAGTTTCACTTCAGGTAACCTATGTCTCATCACAGTTTTAGTGCCAACCAAATCACAACAAAGGTCACTTTTCAGTTACACCAATCATGAGTTATATCTGTGGTTTGGTGTCTGTGAAGAAGAATACCTCTTCTAGATTCAACAATTCCTCTTTCTCTGTCTCTTCTATGTTCTTATCCTCATTCTTATGTACTGCTTCTGTTTTTTCTGGTCATACTTCCTGTCTGGCTTCAGGGCAGTCACTTTCTCAATGACCTGTTTCACGGCATTTGTAACACTTGTCCTGTTTTCCCTTATCTTGACTACGGTATCCTCTCTCTGACTTTAAAGCAGCTCTGCTTGTGTACAAGTCTCTCCACGGCCTAGCACCAAAGTACATCTCTGACATGTTAGTGCCATATGAACCATCTCGGACTCTGAGGACCTCAGGGACCGGCCTCCTGCTGGTGCCCAGAGTCAGGACTAAACATGGGGAATCAGGGTTGATTTCTTTTCAATTTACTGAGGCATAACTCCTTGAGATGAATCATCTCGTTTTCAAGGGGGGCCTTTACACAAATATACAGACATAACAAAACATAAGAAACAAACCATTACAGCACAGTCATTACTCTGACATTACAAGAGAAACATTACAATACTGACAATACACAAAACAAATACAGAAGGCTCTCCCAACCCAACCACCCCTCATCCACCAGTCCACATTGGATATATGGTTATCAACAATAAAACCCAGACCCACACTAATATAGCAACATATAAACATTTACATGATTAGGTACACATACAAACATTTTGGCACAGCCAGACAGTCCACAAATTTAGTTCTGAAAACAGGAGCAAGGTGTTGGTAAATGAATAAAGACAGATTTCTTGAAAACAGTCAAAGATGATATTGATCTGAGGGAATCAGGCAAATTGTTCCAGTCTGATGGGGCTTTGAATTGAAAAACAGAACAACCAATTTCTTTATTTCTTTATTTCTTTAAAAGATAAAAAAGGATTAGTTGTATGACGAAGATTGTGCTGTGATCTATATGGAGTTATACACTGCTTAAGATAAGGAGGGCAGTTATAGAAGACACATTAATAAATAAACAGCAGCCAGTGAAAGTGCGGTCTGGATTGAGGGGTCAGCCAGTTCAATGAGTCATACATAAAGCAGTGATGAGTTCTGAATGGACATCTTAAAATAAATCTACTAAGACTATTGTACACAACAGTGATGGAGTGAAGATTGGCTTCTGAGCTGTTTTGGTACACAATGTCAACATAATCAAGTCCTGGGAGGATAAGTTGAGTGACAACTTTCTTTCTTATCTGTGTGGTAAAACAACTGATAGACCGGTATAAAATACCCAAGCTGTGGTTTATTATCTTTGTTACTGAGTCAATAAAGTCTTTAAAAGAAAGATAACTATCCAACCAAACACCCAAATACTTGAACTTTTCTACTTCCACAAGAGAAGTTCCATCAAGATATTTGATATGCCATCCCTCGGATTGTAAAACTTTAGATTTGGTGCCAAACAACGTATTATTTGATTTTGTCTTGTTGAGTACTACTTTGTTAGAAGCAAACAATTTTTGTACTTTATCAAAGTCAGTCTGTTGACTGTATTTGCATGACATTCATTTTGGAAGTGTAAATAACAGTATCGTCTGCATAAAGTTGAATTTGAGTGTTTGAACAAATTTGAGGAAGGTTGTTAATGTAAATGGAGAACAATGAACGACCCACTGATGAGCCTTGAGGTACCCCTTTTTCAATTAGTCTAAATTCAGATTGCGTTCCCTGAAGACTGACACTCTGATATCTGTGATGAAGGTAAATGTTGAGCCAAAAAAGAGAATGTTGTAAGAGGCCAACTGCATGAAGTTTGTCCAAGAGGAGGTAGTGATCCACCATGTCAAAAGCCTGGGTGAGATCTATGAATATGGCCCCTGTGAACATACTGTTGTCTGATGCAGATATGATGTCATTTGTAAGTTTCAATAGGGCTGTGGAAAAGTTTGGTCTAAAGCCAGATTGATATGGGGCTAATATATTGAAATCACTGATATATTGGAAAAGTTGATTAAGGATTATTATTTTCAAATATTTTGGCTACACAGTTGATTATAGAGATGGGTCTATAATTGTTCATGTCTTGAGGGTCACCACCTTTATAAAAGGTGGTGACCCTTGCACATTTCTAGTCTAGTGGAACGTCCCCTGTCTGCAAAGATAAATTAAATAAGTCTGACAATGGGTAAGCTAAAACATGAGATGCTATCTGAAGAAATTTAATTTCCAGACCATCTGGGCCAGCGCCAATATTATAACCAGCTATAATTCAGCTAGACTGATTCTGCTGAAGGAGAAAGATTTGCTAAGGTTGAGACCACTCACTGTGGCATCATGATGTGAAGTACCAGGAGGATTAACACTGCTAACTTTTGAGAAATGCTGACTAAAGGCATCAACAATTGCAGCAGGATCATTTACAATTTCATTATTGATTTTTATATTTGTAGTGGAGTTTTTTGACAGTTTGCCGATTATGCTATCGATTGTCTGCCAAAATTGTTTTGAATATGTTAAATCATTCACCAGGGAGTCTTTGTAATGGCTGGATTTTGCATAGTGTGTTTTGGTTGTACAAATATTTCTTAAATGCTTGTAAGCATTCAGGTTGGCCATTTCTTTAGTAGAGCGATATTTTTTCTAATAAGCCTAATAAGGTCTGCATTTATCCATGGTAGATGTCTACCTTTAACTCTTATTGTTGTCCGGGGACATGTCTATTAATAACTTTATTTAGCTCTGTATAAAAGTTGTGCCATGCATCATTGATATAAGGTATTAATTGTAATCTGTCCCAATTTATAGCAATAATGTCATCAATGAATTGTTCTGGATTCATACTTCTCGATTTCCTAATTTTTATGCATTTAGGTGGAAGACGTGGAATCTTAATCTCCCAGACAAAGAAAATGATTGAGGGGTCACTTAAGCAGTCAGGTAATACCCCCGATTTCTCGATTCTATCAGGATGAGTGACAAGGATCCAATCCAGAAGAGTCTGAGATGTTGAATCAATTCTGGTTGGTTCTGTTATTATGTGTGTAAGGTTTGTGCTTCTGAATAAATTTTTATGTTTGAAAGATGTGCAATCCAGCCAGTTTTTGTTAAAATCACCTAGTATGATCAGTTCTCCTGGAGGGTTTAAAGAGTTCATGGTAGACAAACACATGCAGTGGATTCTAGAGGAGTATTGGGGGGTCTGTAAATATTTCCAGTAGTTAAGTGTTTATTTTGATTAAGATTCAATTGAAGAGACATTCAAAGTGCAGAGGGTGATTTGTTGGAGTAAGAAGCTCTGATGATATATATGATAATATAAATATTACTATGCACCCAGGTCTCAGAGAGGGTGATCACACTGGGTTTGTTGTATGCAACCGATGTCTTTAGGAGGTCTAGTTTGGATGGAAGGCTCTTGATATTAAGATGGATAACGTGTACGCCTTTCATTGTGTTCATAAATTAGTAGTATTCATTCTTATACTGAACTGTTTGTATGAGTACATAGGAGGACATTTCTGGGGTGTGTCGCAGGAAGAGGTGATGGTAAGGAAAAGGGAAGTTGGAAAGAAGAGCCATACACACACAACACATATGCACATACACTTGAAACACACATACACAGACGCACTGACACATAAGCACATGTAACACAAAGAGATAGACTGGCTGAGTAAAAACATAACTAAGGTTGACCTCAGCCTGCCAATTGACAAGGATAGTGAGATAATTTCGTAGACCAAGCGCAGGCGCGGAGCACCTGCCCTGCACTGCGCCTGCACTGCTCCTGCACCGCGCCAATGGGGTGTGTCCAGGGCATTTTGCAAGTTTCTTGCACAGCGCAGTCTGGCGCAGCGAGGCCCACCCATGCCTCCATCCCTCCCACCAGTGCAAGTGGCAGAGAGGGAGGAGAGAAGGCGTGAGTGGGTTTAACACTGCCGAGTGTAATCTTCACCAATCAAATGAATGCCTTTCCTCGCCTTTAAATGCGCTGCGGGCGAGGTGCAGTGACAATTTCACCTCGGTGGCGAAGAAGGTCAGAGCCGCTGGTTAATCCATTCATCATGCCTGTGATCCACCTGCATTCCTGGTCTGTCATCGGCAAATAGCAGAACCTTTGGTGAAAATATATCTCCTCATCCTCCTTGCAATAATGTACTCCATCTTTTTAGATCACGTTGAGAATAAAGATTAAAACAAAGAAATATGGGCAATCACAGGTAAATCCTTAAGACACCAAGTGACTTACATTTATTCAGCGAGCGTCTCTCTCTTTTTTCTTTTCTTTTGAATTTCATGAGATGAGAGAAGCCGGATACTCCGTATCGGATGATGTGGCTGTTTGCGGTTGGCTGAGAGATGTGAACTCGTTAGTTTGCGTCACTCTTCCAGCTGCCGTCAGGTTGAGTTTCCATTATGACAAACGTCTCTGATCTGACATCAGATGTGACGGGACAGTTAATATAGATACTAGTTAATACTAGGGACCAGCACATAGTCCATAGTTTAGACACATAGTTAAGATGCAATAGGCTTAGACTGCCGGGGGGATCTGGCACACTGGGCTCTATCCCTCTCTCTCTCACACTCTCTCTCCATATCTGCCTCTGCCCCTTTCTGTTTGCTCCTGTACTCGTCTCTGGCTCTGATCTTGTAGGTGGTCTGGGATCCTTGGTGAAGACTGCCTGCTGCTGTGGAGTCATGAAGCCTCAATAACTACAATTACAGACATAACACATATTTGGCCATCTCACTCCAGTTCATAATCATTATAGCTGTTCATGTAGATATTAACATGATCTTTCTATCCATGGTTGATGCATCTATAGTAACTATCTCTAGCTCCACATGGACATGAGGTCCCTCTTGAAAATGAGGTGTTACATCCCAAGAGGTCTACCATTAATACATTTATACTTAAGAGAGACAAATATGGTAGGGATGCACTTGTGGTCTGGGCACCCATGAGTTCGTCACTACCATAAATTCTTATTTTCAGTAAGACTTTTATTGATTATACTTCTATAAAATTATCACCACAACCACACAGACATGAGGACCCTCCTCTAATAAATTTGTTTCCAGCAGAAACAAATTTGACGGCGACAGGTCTATGATTGGTCCATTGATCTGTCACTAGCTTTAGTTCTTACTTTAGTCCACTTGTCTCCACTTACCTCCCTCCCTTTGCCCACACACCCAACACAGCATGGTGTGGATTTGCTGTTCATCATGAGACTGGGGTCCACATTCAAGATTTCCTGCTGCTTAACAGAAGGTTTTTTCTTGCCACCATGATGGAGGGATTCATGATTGGCTATAAGGATTCATGTTGGGTGTTGGATGTATATATTTGTATATATATGTATATGTGTATTTTTATATGTATATATGTATCTATGCATATATGTGTATCCATAATATGAAGAGCTTTGTGCTCTATTGTAAAGTGTCTTGAGATAACACTTGTTGTGAATTGGTGCTATACAAATAAAGATTGATTGATTGATTGATTGATAGATACAAATGTATGTGCTGGTTCAGACGGTTACATTAAATAGTGGTTGCTGTGATTGTTTATTGCATTGAAATGTGCCTGACACTCTGGATACCTGCCTGTGAGGTTTTGGTGACGTGTGCGCACTGTGCGTTTGTCAGCCAAATTACTACTGCACCGGGTGCGCCTCGTCTGCACCAAGAATAGACCAGGTTGGAGCTGGCGAGCTTTCAGCGCACCCGCGCTTTTTTGGCACGAAATTGTCACTGTGCCAAGCTGAATCTGTCGACACCTCCCCCTGGTGCGCCACCACACCCATCTCGGCGCAGCCGGTCTACCAAATTGCCAAATTGGCTGCGCACGGTGGTGCGCCGGACGAAATTACCACTGCACGGGGTGCACCAGGCTGCGCCACTCTGTGCCACCCTGTGCTGTGCCAGGAAATTAGGGCCCGATCTGTTTAAATTAGAAAGACTAAATAGATCCAGAATGAAAAATCAAACACTTCCCAGGGAATAAAAGCCAGGACAGAGAGAAATAGTTTGACAGATTCATTTAATTTTATCATTAACTGAGTTATATGCCACCACTGCTATAAACATAAAAAAGTGTGAAAAACAATTGCCAGTTATTTAGCCATATTACACAACTCAGGCTCAAGCTGTCTATAAAGCAAAATAGACACTAAACAGTGTCATCAGATCTAATGGCTTAATGACAACTTACTTCTACTACAGTTAAAGGCATAATCAGCGATCTTAATCGGATGCACTGTTTGCCAAAATCACTGTATTTCTCCTCTCCATCAACAAGCTGTCACTTCTGAGAGCATGCTGAAAAAAGTCTGATTTCAATACACAGCCTGGGCTCTGAATTTCAGCAGGTAAATCCTGTGTCAGACCGAGCCACCAAAACAGCAGTACACCACCTCACGCCCAGGGGGTGGTACATACCCGTGTGCAGGTCAGACAGAGGGGGGAGGGGGAGTAGTAGGTCGCGTAGTGTGCACAGTTAGCGTAAGAGAGAGACCCGGTAGTTACCCTCGAGCGTTGGCTGGTCCGACCTTTGCCATGTTGGTCAACTACGCAGTTTCTATGGCCGTTTCCATGACAATGCGTGTCCGGGAACTTCGGGGGTGCAGCCCAGGGGTGGAGTATGAAGGGAGAGGTGGGTCTGTATTCGTTTACACTTAAAATATCAACAACCTCTCTACTCGCAACCAGCAGCATAGCACAGGACAACAAAAACATACCGGTGTCTCCGGCATCTTTTCTGTAAATCTTCAGCGAAAAGCGTCTAATATTTGGTAGAAAGACACGGATAGACAGACAGAGTCTCTACTGCAGAGGGCATCTCGAAAGAGGAGAAAGGAGGACAACACCAGAGTCTTTTACCAAAAAATTCATGGAGATGATCCGATGTCACAAAGAAATACCTCGACGTCACCAGGACAGCGGAACAGTGTAGCTTTGCCATCACTTATAACTCTGAGTGTAGCGGGGTACAGTAGTGAGTATTTAATGTCCAGTTTATGGAGTTTTCTCTTTACCTGATCAAACTGACGGCGTCTCTGGATATATGTGGACACGTACACCCTGGAAGATTAGTTCCTTTTTTGATTGGGCAAGTCGAAGAATCCTCACTTTATCTTAAAAGTGGAGGAATTTGACCAGAATTGGTCTCGGACAGGCACTGGAGTTAGGTTTGTGTGTGGTAGGAGAGCAATGGGCCTGCTCGATAACCGGCAGGGCTGGAAAGTTCTCCTTACCGAGGAGAAGTGAGATGAGCTGCTTCATAAAACCAAACATATCATGGCCCTCAGCTTGCTCAGGGATGTGTAGGAAGCAAAGATTAGAGGACCGACTACGATTCTCAAGGTCCTCCACCTTCTCCCTCAGGTAGGAGTTTTCCTTCTCCAATGTGAGAACACGTTTGTCCATGTCCGAAAAGTTGTCCTCATTAGCGCTAACGCGCTGCTCCAGCTCCAGTACTTGCTCTGTCATCGTGGATAGTGATCCTTGTATGGTGTTGAGGCTTACTTGTAAACTGTCCATTTTTGAGTCAAAGTGGGAGAGCATATCACTTCTCATCTGCTGGATGGCCTCCCATATGACTCGATTTGAGACAGATTGGTCCATGGTGGGGAGCAGTTCTAAGCTGATAGACGTTGATTTGGTAAAAAATCGCACTTCTGGTTTAAAATCTAATGATCAAATCAGAGATAAGAATTGTCAAAAGATTTCAGAAACAGCTCATTTAAGACTTAAGTCCAGGCAAAAAGTTAATTAGTTCATAAGGCAGACTAAGGCCACACCAAACACTTACACCAGCTCTGTGGCAGCCATCTTGATTTTCATCATGCAGTGATGATGTATGAAACATCAGTCTCAGGATGGTTCTGTAGTGACTTCTTGTTCTGAGGCACCATTTGCTGACCTGGCATAAATTCCTTGCTTTGAAAGTTTCACTTCAGGTAACCTATGTCTCATCACAGTTTTAGTGCCAACCAAATCACAACAAAGGTCACTTTTCAGTTACACCAATCATGAGTTATATCTGTGGTTTGGTGTCTGTGAAGAAGAACGACTCTTCTGGATTCAACAATTCCTCTTTCTCTGTCTCTTCTATGTTCTTATCCTCATTCTCGTGTACTGCTTCTGTTTTTTCTAGTCATACTTCCTGTCTGGGTTCTGCCAATCACTTTCTCAATGACCTGTTTCACGGCATTTGTAACACTTGTCCTGTTTTCCCTTATCTTGACTACAGTATCCTCTCTCTGCTTCTTTCCCTGTCCTCCTCTCTCTCCTGTATCTGTCCCTGTGTCCTCCTAGACCTCTGCCTCTCTGCCACAGTATCTTCCACTAAGAACACAGTCTGTGGCTGAGCTGCTTTCTTCCTCTTTTTGTTATCCACAACCTTCTCTGCCTATTTTGCATAGTCAAGATATTCAGTCAGAGAGGCTGAGGGGCAGTTTATCGTATTAGGTGTGTCGGAAAAGTTCCAGGACTGGTGTCACAAAAGATTTATTCAGAATATCCAGAATGCTGCTGCTCGGGTCCTGACCAGAACCAGGAATGACAAGCACATTAGTCCTGTGCTCAGGTCCCTACACTGGCTTCCTGTGGCTCAGAGAATAGACTTTAAAGCAGCTCTGCTTGTGTACAAGTCTCTCCACGGCCTAGCACCAAAGTACATCTCTGACATGTTAGTGCCATATGAACCATCTCGGACTCTGAGGACCTCAGGGACCGGCCTCCTGCTGGTGCCCAGAGTCAGGACTAAACATGGGGAATCAGGGTTCCAGTTTTATGCAGCTAAAATCTGGAACAGTCTTTCTGAAGATGTGAGACAGGCCTCTACACTGACAATGTTCAAATCTAGGCTCAAAACAGCTCTGTTTAACTGTGCATATGACTGAAAGGATCTTATCTGCACTCTTCTCTTTTAAAGTTCATTTTAAAATGATTATTTTTTATTTTGTATTGTGATTTTAATGCATTTTTCTTGTTCTGTAAAGCACTTTGAATTGCCTGGTGTATGAATTGTGCTCTACAAATAAACTTGCCTTGCCTTGCCTAGAATCAAAACTACCAACTACATGTTTTCCCCTTCGAAGTAATCCCCCTGGAGTCTAATGCACTTTCCCATCCTTCTCTGCCACGATTTCATGCATTCCTGGAAGGATTCTTCAGGGATCCTCCGCAGCTCCATCATCACGGCCTTTTTGATGTCGTCCACGTCTTCAAAACGGGTGCCCTTGATGACCCCCTTGAGCTTGGGGAAGAAGAAAAATCACACGGAGCGGGTCGGGTGAGTAGGGAGGTTGCTCCAGCACGGCAATGTTCTTCTCGGTCAGGAACTGGCGGATGCTCAGGGCATTGTGAGCAGGCGTGTTGTCATGGTGAAGCAGCCACGACTTGTCCTGCCACAACTCTCGCCTCTTCTTGTGCACTGAACAAAGCAAATGCCGCAGTATCTCTTTGTAGACATGACACCAGTCCTGGAACTTTTCTGACACACCTCGTATGTTTGCTAATGAGGCTATTCGTGCCTGGGTGTGTTCCTCTGTGTACAGCCTTCTTTAACTGTTGCTGGTAGGGACCATTCTTATTATTATCTGACTGGTGACCACTGTTAAAGACAGTTAAACACCTTCTCCATCCATCTATACAAGTCCTCAAATGGCTTATATTCTCCCTGAGAAGTCCAGTTTATTTCAGTCCAGTTTATATCGCTCCTGTATTCTGGCACCTAATGCAGCTAACTGGGTATGTATTGCATTCCAGTCCCCCGTACATGTGTCCACTCTGTTCCCAGAGCTCTTTCTTTTACACTCTAGTCCGTTAAGAAGATAGCTTTCCCTCAAGCTGTTCATGTCTTTCCAAAACTCTTCTGCACTGTCTTTCACAGAAGTTATTCCTTTAGTTTTCTGCAGTTTCCTGCCGTTTGGATTGTTGGGGGACTGGCAAGGTTTTTAAAACCTGTTAAATCTTATTTAGATTTTCAGGGACATTAAAAATTGACAGAAGGGCGTGGAGGTATGACGGAGGATTAGGGCCAGGTTAAAAAAAAAAAAACTACATTTAAAAAAAAAGTAAAGTTACGAGAATGAAATCGAAAAGTAATGACAATAAAGTCATAAAGTTACGAGTATAAACTCATAAATATATTTAAATTAAGACAGAAACAAACTTTATTCTGAAAGGTTGTACCAGAAGAGCAAAAATGAGACAATTTCCTCCAAGTCGGCGTGGTTCTTTCTTCAGAAAAGCCCCAGTTTCTTGCAGTATCTTTTCAGAAGAAGTATTTCATTGTTTATGAAGTTATACTAAACTATAACTTCACAAGATGGTTGACATTCCTCATTTCGTACAGGTGGCTGTCACTTATCTGATAGCCTCTACAGACTAAAATAAGTTAAAAGTAAAATAAGATAAAAAATAATGATAATAATAATAAAATAAGAGTTATTCAAATAAATTTATTTTCCTCGTATTTTACGACTTTATTCTCATAACTTTTTGACTTTATTCCAGTAACTTTTCAACTTTATTCTCATGGCTTTGAGATTATTCTTGTAACTTTACGTTATTCTTGTATCCATACTTTTTTTTTAACAAACTTTTTTTTTTTTAACGTGGCCCTAATCCTCTGTCATATGAAGGGGCCGAGAAAGATGCCAAGAAAACATCCCCCACACCATCACACCACCAGCAGCAGCCTGAACCACTGATCCAAGGCAGGATGGATCCATGCTTGATGATGTTCACACCAAACTCTGAGCCTACATCTGAATGTGGAGCAGAAATCCAGACTCATCAGACCAGGAGACACTTTTACAGTCTTCTGTGGTCCAGTTTTGGTGAATCAGACCCTCAGTTTCTGTTCTTAAATGACAGGAGGACATGGTGTGGTCCTCTGTAGTAGTTTTAGTTACTGCATTGTTTCCATCATTTCAAATAACACAACTGTACAAAATAGTGGCCAGCATAAATGCAAAGCGGCTACTAACTGTAACACCATAAGCCTCAGTGGTCAGTGAGCTAAACACTTGATGTGAGGCCCTGCAGGGAGCCATTCACACCTGAGGGCACTTCAGAGTCACCCCTTCACCTAACAAGCATGTTTCTGTCTGGAGTACCTGCATGCTCGTGGAGAAAATGCAAACTGTCCTGACCTCTTCAGGAGTCGGACCTCCTGAAGAGGTGTGAGCGCCGCCTGCTGCAGCACCGTGCTGCCCCAAACCAACATGAACACAAAGAAGTCCCTCCAAAGCTTTAACTGACTTTATTAGTGAGGATGTCCCCTTGCAGCACGCTATCTCAGCAGACATCATCATGTATTGATTATAGAGTTTCCCTCTGACATCATGTAACACTGAGGGGTTAAAGGTCAAACATCAGACTCTGGGTCAAACAGACCAAATAGACAGGACTCAGAGACTCTTCTGATGACTTTAGTTGTTTCCCGTCTTCTTCTTCCTGCGCTTAGCGGCCTTTTCCACCGCCTCCAGCAGAACGACTTTGTTCCTCTTCATGTTCTCTGTGGTTGTCTCCAACAGAGACTTGAGCTTCTCCTGACCGTACGGGAGCTGAAACGTGGTGTATTCTTCCATCTTGGCTTTCACCTCAGCAGCATCTGGAGCAGAGAAGAAACCAAAGCTCATCATGATCACCACAACCACACAGACATGAGGACCCTCCTCTAATAAATTTGTTTGCAGCAGAAACAAATTTGACGACGACAGGTCTATGATTGGTCCATTGATCTGTCACTAGCTTTAGTTCTTACTTTAGTCCGCTTGTCTCCACTTACCTCCCTCCCTTTGCCCACACACCCAACACAGCATCGTGTGGATTTGCTGTTCATCATGAGACTGGGGTCCACATTCAAGATTTCCTGCTGCTTAACAGAAGGTTTTTTCTTGCCGCCATGATGGAGGGATTCATGATTGGCTATATGGATTCATGTTGGGTGTTGGATGTATATATTTGTATATATATGTATATGTGTATTTTTATATGTATATATGTATCTATGCATATATGTGTATCCATAATATGAAGAGCTTTGTGCTCTATTGTAAAGTGTCTTGAGATAACACTTGTTATGAATTGGCGCTATACAAATAAAGATTGATTGATTGATTGATTGATGATCATGGTTCACGTCTCTAACCTCTCATCTGTGACAGTGTCTCTGGGTGTTTGTCTCAGACCTTTGCAGTTGTGTCTGTTGAAGAGCGGCAGGTAAACGATGGTGGGCTCCTTCTCTTTGCCCTCAAACACGTAGCAGTCATTTGGAAAGTCTCTCTCCGCCTCCAAGACTTTATCGTCGATCTTTGGGAAAGGCTTCTTCACCTGGGCAGCGTAATCTCTGCCCTGAATCAGAGTCTGGAGGAGTAAAAAAGACGAAGAAAGTTGTTCAACAATGACGATGTCCTGTGAGGAAGCCTGGGCTAAGCATCACGATGAGGTGATGAGCAAACGTCTGAGTGGACTGGTGCTGATGAACGTTCATCAGGATCGTAGAGACTACCTAACATGCAAAGTTCATGCTGACTGCACAGCCACCTTCATGGCGCAGGCCGGCTCCAAAGTCTTAACTCTACATTAAAGTGGCCTCATATGAATGTCCTGTTCAGTTTTCTCAGTGAATAAAGTGATTTCTGAAACGCTCTGATTCTCACCTCAAACATGTCTCCAGCGCTGTTCTCCAGAACGATCATCAGGTCGATGTCTCTCTTGTCTCCCAGGAATGATGGATACCCCACGTTAATAAAGAGGCCGGCATCAACCAGGTTGATATTTTCGGAGGTGTGGAGATATTCTGGGACTTTGGAGTCTGCCCGGCACAAGAAAGTAGATTTTTAATTCAGCTAAACTTCACATTAACCAGTGTGACTTTGTACACAGATTTATATTTTCATCATTATTTATGATGTTCTCGACCTTCAGACTCACACAACAGTAAAGTCAGTGAGGGTTGAGGACAGTTTAACAGAGAGAGCCTCATGATGGGACGTTCACATGAAGACCTGCTGGAGTCTGCTGCAGGACATACATGTATCTAAGTGAACATGTGAAAGGCATGCATGTAAGTACATGTACAAACGTGTGTGTTACAGGTGAAGGTGAGTGTGTGCAAACCCCAGTTACAATGAACCTGAGACACCGTGTAAAACCTGAATAAAAACAGAACACAATGATTTCAAATCCTTTCCCACCAAACTGATAAACTTCATTGTTCTTTTGCAAATATTCACTCGTTTTAAACTTGTTACCTGCAACACCTTCCACAAGAGCTGGGACAGGGGCGTGTTTACCTCTGTGCTCCATCACCTTTCCTTTAACAACCCTCAAGGAGTGTTTGTGAGCTGAGGACACTAACTGTAGATGCTTTCAATTCTTTCTCATTCTTATGATGTTCAACTTATGTTGCTCAACAGTTCGGGGTCTTTGTTGTCATATTAGGTCTTCATGATGCTCCTCACCTGTTCAGTGGACACAGTTGTGGAACACCCCCCACCACCACCACACCCACCCCCATACCATCACAGATGTTGTTTTTTGACCTTTGCTCTGGTAACAGTCTGGATGGTCCTTTTCCTCTTTAACCCGGAGGACACCATGTCCATGATGTCCAAAAACAGTCTGAAATGTGGACTCAGACCACAGCAGACTTTTCCACTTTGAGCTAAGGTCCAACTGTCATGAACAAAGCACTGAGTTCTCAAATGCAGACGACTGAGTCCGTGAGGCACAAAACAGAGTTTTTAACTGAGGGAGAGAGACCTCTGAAGAAAGCGTCGTCGAGAGCGGTCGTGTTCCAGCCACTATCGACCACGAGAGTCCGAAACTCTATGGCGTAACTCGCCTCTTCCCTTGCCTCATACTCATCAGTGAGTGGGCTGCCTCCCTGCCTGGAGAGGTATAGAGGAATACTTGGGTGAAAGCCTGGGTGAAGGCGGTGAGAGCAGAGCAAACACTGGATCGGCGGCTCCGCTCAGCTGTGGCCCAGGTCTCCGCTCTTCCCGTGAGGTGGGAGATAATGTAGGCCACCTTGGATTTATCAGTGGGGAACACAGAAGCCTGCATGTCAAAATGGAGTTCACATTGTGTAAGAAAAGGGCGAACATCAGCGGAGTCTCCGGAGAACCTCTCCTGTCTGGAGAGCTAGAAACATGGAGTCGAGGAACAGGAGAAGACACCTCCACTGAAGCACCTGGAAGAGACCTCGGGGCGGAGTCAGGCTGAGGAGCAGCCGGGATCTTCCTCTGCAACATGGCGGTGAGTGAGCCGAAATGAGCATGGAGATTAGCCATCATAGCCTCCTGCCACTCACTCAGATCTTTGAAGTGTGAGCACAGCCCGGCTATCTACTCCCCCCGGCGGGACAGTCTTTGTCCCTGGGACCGCAGAGCGTGGCCAACAGGGTCTTCGTCCACTGAGAGCATTGGATGGCCAGTTTGTTCTGTCATGAACAAAGCACTGAGCTCTCATGCAGTCCATGAAGCAACAAACAGATTTTATTGGACAGTCCAGGTCGGTACACAAAAAAGCAGGCAAGAACAGGCAAAGGTATCCAATAAACGTGAGGCAAGAGACAGGTTCACAATACAAAAGAGATGATCAAAGCTGTGACTACAAGATAATACCGGGTAAGTGACACAAGGGTACAAACAAACTGGCAACAAGACAGGGGAAGATATGAGGGTTAAATACACAAGGTGATTGGGGTTGATGAGACACAGCTGGGGAAGCACAATCAGGGATCAGGTGTGACATGACAATGATAGACAGGCAGAAAAACCTATGAAGACAAGAAAGGACAGGTGAATTTTCAAAATAAAATAGGAAACACAAAGACAGGACATAAAAAGTGAACAAAACTACAGACCAGAGTATAAAGAAGAAAGATTGTTTTCCAGAAGTAGAAGTGCTCAAAGTGCACTAACCTTCATCAAGGCATTTCTGACATTCTTAGCCAAGTCACCATCAAAAATGTGGAAAACTGTCCTATCTCACAATGTAAACAAATCCTTTAAGAAATTCATGGATCTGCATCCTGATTCAGATCACCTCTGATCACATCTCTCTTCTGCCAAGACCTAAGCTTGCAAAGTAGCTGCATTCACCAGATTGCACATCTGTCATCAGGCAGATCCATCTTGCAAAGCTTCAGGTTCAAATGATTGAGAACATGACAGCGTCCTTTAAAGGACATCGAGGCAGTAGCAGCAAACCTCTGACTTTCCTGAGATAGCTGTGGCAGATTAAACATGTGTTTTTCTACAAAGGTCCTGCCCTTCCCAATCTCTTTCTGTGGGATGTCAGTCTGATGGACTAGAAATATTCCCATAGATGTGTCACACAGTCCACCTGGTGTGTCAGGTTAGACAGGTGTCAAAGGTCTTAGAGAGGTCGATGAAGAGGGACTCACATCATTGCCGTGAATCCAGAAAACATCATTCAAACTTTCAGAGCAGAAGTCAAACATGAGTCCAGTTTAAGGGGGTCTTACTCTGGTACTGGTGCAGGAAGTTGTAGGTGGTTCCCCACTCCCAGCTGATGATCAGAGCAGGGAGCTGCTCCAGGAGTAAGGTGACTGTGAGGGAACAGAAACACATACGCATGTTTACACCTCATTAAACTGGGACTGCAGGCAGCACTGAGCACACAGCTCAGGCCTTTCTTTATTCCACTTTCTGGTTGATGGTGTTCAGTGAGTCAGGATCCTAGAGCTGCTCCGTTTAAGTGTTCAGCATGGAGAGACTGCACAGACCATGTCCACACTCTGTCCCTGTTCCTGCCAATCTTTTCCCAATCAGGTGCCTCAGGACAAACTTTGGCCAAGCAATTGGACTAATGTACACAATGTACACACTTTGATTTGCTTTTGATGACGACCTTGAGCCAAAGTTGCTCCCTTCACTGTCAGAGTTTTACTTTATCTGTTATGAGAAACTTAACCTCTGAATTCCCACATACACACGTGGACAAAATTCTTGGTACCCTTCCGTTACAGAAAACCCACAGTGGTCACTGAAATAACTGACAAATGTAATAATAAATAAAAATTTACTGAAACTTAACTAATGAAAATCAGACTTTGCTTTTAAATTGTGGTTCAACAGTTTTATATATTTTTTTTAAAATAAAATAATGAAACTGGCCTGGACAAAAATGATGGTACCCTTAACTGCATACTTTGTTGCACAACCTCTTGAGGCAATCACTGCAATCAGGTGATGGTGGCTGTCTCAGGTTTGAAGGGTGTCTTCTCCAGACTGCATGTTTCAGCTCCTTCCACAAATGTTCAATAGGATTTAGATCAGGGCTCATAGAAGGACACTTCAGAATAGTCCAGTGTTTTGTTCTGAGCCATTCTTGGGTGTTTTCAGCTGTGTGTTTTGGGTCATTATCCTGTTGGAGGACCCATGACCTGTGACTGAGACCAAGCTTTCTGACACTGGGCAGCACATTTGGCTCCAGAATGCCTTGATAGTCTTGAGATTTCATTGTACCCTGCACAGATTCAAGACACCCTGTGCCAGATGCAGCAAAGCAGCCCCAGAACATAACTGAGCCTCCACCATGTTTCACAGTAGGTACAGTGATCTTTTCTTTGTATGCTTCATTTTTGTGTCTGTGAACATAGAGCTGATGTGACTTGCCAAAAAGCTCCAGTTTTGTCTCATCTGTCCAAAGGACATTCTCCCAGAAGCTTTGTGGCTTGTCAATATGCATTTTGGCAAATTCCTGTCTCACTTTTTTATGATTTGCTTTCAACAGTGATGTCCGCATTGAGTCCACTTTGACTCAAACAGTGATGGATGGTGTGATCTGACACTGATGAACCTTGACCTTGGAGTTCACCTCTAATCTCTTTGGAAGTTGTTCTGGGCTCTTTGGTTACCATTCGTATTATCCGTCTCTTCAATTTCTCATCAATTTTCCTCTTGCAGCCACGTCCAGGGAGGTTGGCTACAGTCCTGTGGACCTTAAACTTCTGAATAATATGTGCAGCTGTAGTCACAGGAACATCAAGCTGCTTGGAGATGGTCTTATAGCCTTTACCTTTAACATGCTCGTCCATAATTTTCTTTCTAATCTCCTGAGACAACTCTCTCCTTAGCTTTCTGTGGTCCATGTTCAGTGTGGTACACACCACCATACCAAACAGCACAGTGACTACTTTTCAGCCTTTAAATAGGCAGACTGACTGATTACAACTTTGAAGACACCTGTGATGCTGATTACAGGACACACCTTAGTTTAACATGTCCCAGTGGTCAAATCATTTTCAATCTTTTCTAGGGGTGCCATCATTTTTTGTCCAGGCCAGTTCATTATTTTGTTTTTAAAATGATTCTGTTGAACCACAATTTAAAAAGAAATGTCTGATTTTCATTAGTTAATTTTCAGTAAATTTGTATTTATTATTACTTTTGTCAGTTTCAAGTTATTTCAGTGACCATTGTGGGTGTTTCTTTCTTTAACAGAAGGGTACCAACAATTTTGTCAACATGTGTAGCTGGTCTGTATCATGTCATTTTGATGCTCCTGCACAATTTGACTCTCAGTCCCTCACACTGACCTAAATCTTTGAATTCTCCGTCCACCAGACTTTCATCCCAACTCTTCACCATTTCAAGCAGCCCCTCTTGTTTCTCCTTAAAATAGGCGGTCTGATCCATCGAAGCCCTCATCTGAGGCCCGTTCCACTCATTATATAACAACTGATCTGAAAGAGATAACAGAAATACCCTTTGGAATTAATAATCAGACATTTACAGACCTAAATAATATAGAAGTTGAATGAGATCATTACCAGCTTCTTCTAATATTAGATGCAGAGATTTGACTGCAGACCGAGAGACATCGTCTTTCGCAACGTGGGTGAGCAGGTTGACCAGCTCCTTCAGGATGTGGAAAACTTGGAGATATACTGCTACTGCTGGGTTAAAAAAATCAGGCACTGAGGGGCAAAAACACCAACAATTAGAAAAGCATGGACTCCAAAGAGATCAATCTCCAAAGCTCATGTGGTGTTCACTTACCGTGCAGCCAATGAGCAACATACTCTTTGACCTGTTCCCAGTCAGCCAACGCTGAACCACAAACACCTGAGGGATTCAGATCACAGAATATAATAATTAACATGTAAGAAACATGCACTTGTCAGACTTTAACGGCCCTGGACACTCACACAGGGGCGGTTAGACCAGAAGAGGTCAGAAGAAGGAGAGGCCATGGAGAGAGATTATGTCACAAGTTAAAATGACATCAGGCCAACAAGTCCTCTACTGATTTTTAGAGTTGTGAGACAAACTCTACCACACCCACACATCCTGAGAGGAGGTCTGCTTCAGGGCTCTGTTACCAACACCTTGGGGCGGGGGTTGCAGGACCTGCAAAGGTCACATCTGAATGTTTTTCAAATGCTTTTGTTTTATTCACTCATTTAGAATTTTATACCTGCAGCATATTCCAAAAAAGCTGGGACAGGGGCATATTTACCTCTGTGTTACGTCACCTTCCTGCTAACTCCTTCAGGGTTCCTGCAGCCAGCCTCGAGTGGACACTTGAGGAACTACAGCTCTTGGCACTTTCCATGGGCCTCCTTATTCAACCCTGAAGGTTTTGGTTTGGGATATACCCTGTGGCTGACCCTTATTTCAGCCCCTTACACTTTGGCACTTTGCAGCTTTGCATTGTGGGAACAGGCCATGGGGTAGACTGGTCAGATGCATACTGATACTTCGGTAAGTTTTCCAGCATCTTAGTATTTTTGGCATTCAGCTGATTTCACAAATGTTCACAAACTGCATATTACAGTTTGGTGAGATCAGTCCATACCGCTAGCTTGGTGTGGAGTTTCAAAAGTGAACTTTGGCTGCAGTTTTGTCACCTGCAGATCTTTGGTGACGAACTCACGACCAGCATCAACACCCACCTTGTAGTTTGACCATGTCCATCTCTGGTTGCTCCTCCACCAGCTCTCCATTTTTAAACTTACTGCCCAGCAGAGAAGTTTGGATGAAGAGGTCAAGCTCGATGAAACCAGCCTCATGAGGAGTCACCTCGAACCACTGACCTGAGAGACACAGACTCATGTGTGTTTGTTTACAAAAGCTGTCAGAATTTTCCCACATTTGACCCTTAGCAACATTATCTGTCTTAAATAAATAAAAGGTGCTCAATGAATCCATCACAGTGCACGACAACAAGATCAAGTGTTTTTGCACAATGAGTGCAGGGTTTTACCTCCAGCCTTTAATGATTAAAAACAGCACATCAACCAATAACATGCCTTAACATACAATCCAGAATCTAAATTGTTCTACTTTGTTCAAACTGTAAGGAAAAGTTGTTGCAGTGGTCCTGCAACTTACAACACTAAGTCATACGTTTCCAGGGCCAGAGAATTCCTGCTCTACAGAGACTCTGCCGATAAAAAGGTCTCTTCAGCAGAGGTGGAGGTTAGAACAGGAAGGAAGTGGGGCGTCAAAGATGCAGTGGAGCAGCGGAGGTGGGGCTGCGGCACAGCATCCTGGTGGGAAACGTGGCTACGGGTCGGGCTGGACTGGGTAGCAACCCAAAACCCTGTGTCAGGAAAGCCAGGGGCAAGGACAGGCAAAAGCTGACCCAGGAAGAGATTCGTGCTGAGGTGGAGGAGGTCTGCTTCAGCAGAGTGGTGGGCATGAGCTAGCAGGGGGCCTGGACCAAGTAGGAGCACATAGCCATTCGCAAGATCACCTGGGTCGAACTCTGGAAGGTGGAGCCATGCTATTTCAAGCTCTTGGTCCAGTCAGTGTACAATGTCCTCCCTAGGCCTTGCCAAATTGTTTACCTGGGGCCTGACAGAGTCACCTGTGTGCCAGCTCTGCCAGAAGAGAGGATCTTTAGAGCACATCCTCAGCTACTGCTCAAAGGCCCTGGGAGATGTCAGGTATCGTTGGCGCCACGACCAGGCGCTGCGAGCAATAGCAGACACCATCTGCACTTTACAACAGCAAGCTGCAGCAACCGACTAAGTGCATGACTGCCTTTGTCCAAGCAGGAGAGAAGCCTCAAACCTCCAATAAGACCCAGGGGGGTCTGCTCGCAACATCAAGGGACTGGCAGCTCCTGGTTGACCTAGGGAGACAGTTGAGGTTCCTGGACACCATCGCAGCTACAACACTCCGGCCGGATATGGTCTTGGTGTCCTTGGCCAGCAAGCAGGTGGTGCTCCTTGAGCTAACCGTTCCCTGGGAGGACCGAATTGAGGAAGCTCAGGAGAGGAAGAAGGCCAAGTATGCAGACCTTGTAGCTGAGTGCAGGAGGAACGGGTGGAAGGCCCTCTGTGAGCCTATTGAGGTGGGCTGCAGGGGCTTTGCAGGCAAGTCCTTGCACCGGGTTCTGGGGCTCCTAGTCATTTGTGGACTGCACAGACGAAGAGCCATCAAGAACATCCTGGAAGCGGCAGAGAAGGCTTCACGGTTGCTCTGGTTGAGGAGGGGGGACATTGGCATAGTGCGCTACCTGGTCACAAGTCGGGGTCTGATCACCACTGGCTGGGTCACCCGGGTGAAGGTGTCTGATGTAAGACCTGAAACACCTGATGACCCCGAGAACATCACTGACGATGTGTCCAGGTTGCACCATGAGTTGTATTATAGTACCAGTGCCAAATATCAGGAGCTAAGGACATCTATATTTGCAACTGTGGTTTCAGAAAAGGCGACTTTATTGATTGGAAATTACTAGAATCACATTGTACAGAAATGCCGACAATTTAAGCCAGGATTTTACTGTTTTTAAGGACTTGAAACTCAATCCAGATGTGGAAAAATCCTGGAAAATTATTTACATGCCTGTTGTTAATGGACTATGCCAAATGGCTAACTGACACCTCCTAAAATATTTCCAAAATCAGTCACTTGAGTTGCACAGGCAACTCATTATTCTCCACGAAACAGGAAGTACTTTTTAAAGCACTTAACACACACTTATTGCCATGATTTCAGGTTGACATCAGCCTCGTAGATAAATTAAGAGTGTCATGTGAGTATTTTCAGAGAGCACAGTAAAATGGCTTAATGGCACCCCCTACAGAATTTCAAAAGTTGAGCCTCTTCAGCACAATTGTTCCCATAATACTGACCTTTCAGGAGCTTATTTGAGAAGCAGTGTCTCTCCACAGCACAGTAGACGGGGTACGGGTTTTTGGCGTCCCTGTTGGCCTCTTCAGAAAGACGCCGCAGGTCCATCTATGAAACATGACACATAAATCAGGACATGGGACTCTCTAAACTTGACATATTCATGGTCACAGTTTGACTTAATGGGGCTGTTGGACCTCCTTCATGATTCCAGCAGAGGTCATCAGCCCCCAGATATCAGTGAGAGAGAAGTTCTCCTCTTCTGCTCGATCGGCCAGCCAGTCCAGAGCGTCCCCCAGCTCCACCCCCGGCCCCGTCAGCAGGGCCAGGGCACTTTCGAGATCAACGGTCCAGTGCTCTTTGCAGTACAGAGAGGACATGGACCTGAAGGAGGAGACAACAGCATGAAAAGTCACATTAACTCTGCACAGGGCAGAAAATCTCAATCATCATGTGACCGCCTCAAGAAGAACAAACTGTATGAAGAGAAAACAAGATGCATGGATGGACACGGACATTTACATCAACGTCAAATATCAGCAGATACACCAGGAGCGCCAAAACCCTTGAGATGATCCTCCTGTGGCCCAGGTTCAAAGGTCCTTCACATGGGCGGTTTGGATATGAGTCAGACTTGCCCATCATGTCATTCCCCACCCTCTCTCCTCACTCTCTGGATCTACCACTCATGCAGTCTTCTCCAATGAAGACAGAAAAGCTTCTTTGACACCAATATTCATTAACCTTTGATTAACGGCGTGACTGTTGGTGTAATCCTACCATGTGGTCCCTGAAACTCCGCCCAGGTAGAGCATCGAGTCCAGCAGGCCGTCTTCTACCATCTGACAGAGAGAGCCCAGCACCGCCGTGGCAGCTCTCTGACCTCCACCAGAGCCTAACAGAGCGATGTGAGGGACCGAGTCCTGGACGGAGAGACGACAAAGAGATGGTTACGGTGATGGATGAACATGCCAAAACACGAGGGAGTCGACAACAAGGATTAAAGCATGCTGATGAAGATGTGGGCGATTACAAGACTCCAAATCTTAAGCATCAAAAATGATCTTTAATGGAGAAGGCAGGAGAATGAGATGAAGACGGTGCAGTGTTGTGTCTTGATAGGTGAGGTGTGTCTCCCTCACCTCAGAGCAGTTGACTCCCAGTTTGTTCAGAGTCCGGAGGACAGTCTGTTTCCTCTGGTTGATGTACTTCAGCTCACCAGGACTCAAGCTCCCAGACTCACGGACACCTCTCTGAAAAGACAAACAATTACTACAGGCTCGTGTCTGGTTCTTGTCTTGTAGTCTGCTCTGGACCGCCTGCTGCTGTTAGCCTACAAAGCTTCAGCTACTACAATTACAAATATCCTTTAGCTCCACTCCATTACTATCATAGATCCTGATGTTAACCTCAGAGTGTTCAGAACATTAAAATACACTGTAGTTCCTGCAAATATCACACATATATATGACTGTAGGCATGATGACCAACATGGACCTGCTCAACTCCATGTGCTCTATCCTTCATCAACCATCAACAGAAATGACTTCATTTAACCTCAATTTATACTTTTAGACCAGTAAAACCATTTTAATGACAGTTCAGATAGATGCTGTTATATTAATAAACATCAGTCCTCTCCACTTCATCCAGTTTATAGATGTTAACGTTAATATTAGGTTGACCTCTGTATTCATGGCTGTATTGATTATATATCCAAAATAAATACCTTTAAAAAAAAATATGGACACGAGGACTCTTGAAAACCAGATGCTACATCTCAAGGAGCTAACCTCAAAAAGCTATATCCTCACAGCCCCATTGTCTCCACTCACTGATGATATATGGATTAATAAAGTAATCAAACTTTCATATTCTGTGTAAATTTGAATTATTCATTAGTTCTTGTTTAATTGTATTAATTACATGGTTAATCTATTTTCCCATACCAGTGGATCTCCAGAGGTGTGGCAGGGCAAGTCTGGGTGTGCCTTTGAAACCTGATCAAGCAGCAGTTTTAACCGCAAATAACTTTTTGTGGGTGCATTAACAGCTCCAAAATCTGCGGCCTTTCCATCTCCATCAAATGTTTTCTGAAGGGCAGGGAAAGTTATCATTTCTCTCTCATAAATCCTGTGAAATTTAAATGTGAATTTACAAAAAGTGCATCTTCTTGGTGAAACTATTTCACAAATAAAACAGCTTTCTGTCTGATTATAGTATGATATTGTTGTATTAAGCATTAGATATGAATAAACTTGTGCAGACCGCTAAAATATGAAAAAACACATTAAAGTGGCTGTCATGCACTTTTACGAGTAGATTTAGGCTTGATTTCAGGTGTTCCCAGACTTATCTCTCATTTATTTTCGGACTAAGTTCTAAACTCTTTCATCAGTCGTTTTATTGCTGTAATAACTCTAACGGTGGGCAGATTCCAAAGAGACATAAAAGCTCATCTAAAGGCAGCCCGCCACATCAGTTACTAATTACTTACCAAGAAAAACCATATAAACAAAGTCATCTAGCATTTTTGATCAGGGTGAACTTTAATCTTTCTTATCAGGTGTAACTAACAGTTGTGAAGACTCCAAAGGCCCGCCTGGACTTGCCCGGCTCACCACATCCTTGGAGAAATTCCATCCTACAGAATCCTACAGAGTTTCAGATCCTGTCTGCTCACGGCGTACCTGATACCAGCCAGAATCTCAGGCCTTCCAGTGTGCCTCGCCCCACCATTTGAGAACCGTTCCCCCAGAGGAGAGCGAAAAATCTTAAGAGTGGGAGATGTGACCCAACTTATGTGATTTAATATCATTTTAATGTGATGGAACAGATTTATGAAACTACAGCTGGCTGTGAAACACAAGCATGACAAACGAAGCCTGTGAGAAAACTTAGGTCAGTCTGATGTCAGGATAGTTGTTCTCTCATTGAGTTGTCGTAAAGAATATCTGGTGACTCCATCAGCGGGGTCCCCGGTTTAGTGTGGACCAGGTCTCAGCACAGGTCCGACTGTCACCTGTCCAAGTGTCCTTGAGGGATAAAACCTTCACACCTAGTTGCTCAAAGCACTGTGTCAGCAGCATGTCAATGGGTTTGAAGGGCGTGGATGCGAGCTAAGCATCACAGCCAACACATGTGGTATTTACAGCCAATATGCAAGTATCTGCAAACATTATTACATACGCTGACTGATTCCAGAAGGATGTGGCCCGGTTCAGTTCCCTACAAAACTATGTTTGGAAGTTTGTTTGGTAGCTGGAGAGGTGCCAGTTGACTGCACTGCTGAATTTCCCCACCAGGAGCTGATAACGTAGACTTCCCCTCCTTCTCCTTCTTCTGAAGCTGATACTCAGCTGTTCAGGCAGGTATCTGCTGATATTGCTCTGGTAGTATCCTGCATCCCCTTTTTCATTGTCATTCTTTGTTATAATGAAAAAAGAGCCCCAAAAATACCGTTGCACCAAAGTATTCTAACAGAAACATCCATCTCATAAAGCAGACCTGATGCAATAATGAAAAATAAGCCTCAGGTAGGAGTGTCTAACTAAAGCATGTTTGTGGGTTTGTTCTTCTATTAATGGAGTTTATTTCTTGATTAAAACATGAATCATGAGCAGAAAAATCATATTTAATCTCATCATAAATGTCTCTTACCCCAGTAGCTGCGTTTGCTGGCTGCTCCATGTTGCTTTCTTTTGCTGCTGAAGCTCCAAACAGTCTGATCACAAACTGGCCCTCTGACATGGTTAAATTATGTGTCTGGTGGGAGTGTCCTCATCCTTCATGAAAGGTGTGTTCAGGTCATTCATGTGTTTCACAGTTCTGCTTAAATCTCAAACTTCAGACTTTAGTCTCAGATTTCTGATTTTTTTTTTTAAAGCATGTATTTATTAATTGTTTTCATTGAAACATAAACATCAAACATTAAACATATCAACATTTGGCAGAGAAGTAACAAACAAGTCCTGTACATGACAGCGTGCGATCCCACAGTAAATGAAATGTTTGTAATTAACCCATTCTCTCAATATCCCCTTCAATTTCACCATTCTTTATCAGTTCTAAAAACATCTTCCAAATGTTATAAAATTCAGATGCTTTCTTTCTAACAACATAAGTCAGTTTCTCAAGAGCCAAACTTGAGGATAAATTAGTTAACCAGTAGTCGAGAGAGGGGCAGCCGACATTCTTCCAACACAGAGCAATAGAGCGTTTGGCCTGAAGTAAGCAAAGGTCAACCATTTTTCTCTCACTGCAAGACAAAGAACAGTCATCAGGATAAATGCCTAAAATACATAGCTTGGGACATAATGGTACCGGACTTGATGTAATCTGGGATATATATTTTAACACAGACCTCCAGAATTTTTGGATTTTATCACACTTTCATAAACAGTGATATAATGAACCTTGATAATTATTACATTTATAACATAGGTCAGACATATTGGGATCAAATTTATTCAGTTGTACAGGAGAAATATATGTTCTCATTACCCAGTCAAATTGTATCAATCTTAAACGGGTGTTAATTGTTAGAGTGTGAGTCTTTAAACATATTTTTCTCCATTCATTACCTGAGATGTTCACTCCTAAATCTTTTATCCACTTCTGTCTTTTACTTTCTGAATTATCGTTATGGTTATCCACAAACAAATAATAAAACTGTGATATCATTTTTTTGCCAAAACAGTTCTTTGTAACATATGTTTCTAATATGGAGAATGGAGGTTGCTGCACTGAATTCTTTAAATGTACCAGAATAAAGTTTCTTAGTTGTAAATATTTAAAGAAGTGTTTCTGCGGTATATCAAATGTTGCCTTCACTTCATTAAATGACATTAAAATATTATCTTTATATACATCCTGTAATTTTACTATACCTTTGTTCAACCATACTTTAAACCCCATGTGGTTTTTTGCTGGGGGGAAAAGGTCGTTTCCCCATATTGGGGAGAAACAGGACAACCCTGGAGAGATGCCTAAAAATTTTTGTACTACATGCCAGACCTCAATAGTGTTCTTTACAAAAGGATTAGTAGTACTCTTCCTTAACTTCTTTAGAGGAGCTGAGTAAAGATAATTACACAGTGCCAAACCCTTTGAGGATAGTGTTTCAAGTTCTAACCAGGGCAAAAGAACATCCTTAGAAAACCAAAACATTGTGGCTCTCAACTGGGCAGCCCAGTAATACCATTCTAGATTTGGCAGCTGTAACCCTCCCCTATCATATGGTAGATATAATAGAGAGAGTCTGAGTCTCAGCTTCCTATTGTTCCAAATGAAATCAGAGAGAAGCTTTCTGATCTTAGAGAAAAATGAGTGTGGAGGGTCTAGTGGAATAGACTGAAAAGCATATAAAAATTTAGGTCGTATGGTCATCTTTATAGTGTTTATTCTTCCAGTATAGAGAGAGGTAGTGTTGTCCAACGAGAGATATCTTCTGCTAATTCTATAAACATAGGCTCATAATTGGCTGCACTAAGGTTACTTATTTTTGGGGTTATTTTAATACCCAAGTATTTAAATCCTTCTAAGGCGTTAACAAATGGATGGGATACTACTGGTTTCTTCCTCTCATTCTCATTCAGAAACATAATGGAGGATTTGTCTTTGTTCACTTTGAACCCTGAGATGTTACCAAATTCATTGATCAATTTCAAGAGGGATGGTATTGACTCTGCAAGATGTGACAAAAATACAATAGTATCATCAGCATACATTGCTATATAGTGTTTCATGTCTCCAGTTTTAATCTCATGTATTAAGGGGTGTGATCTAATTGCTAATGCCAAAGGTTCCATTGCTATTACAAAAAGTAAGGGAGAGATTGGTGATCCTTGTCTCGTGCCTCGAGAAAGTTTAAAAGGTGAGGAGATGAAGTTATTAGTAGACATCATTGCAGACGAATCAACAAGTAAAATCTCAATCCATTTTCTAAAGTATTCTCCAAATCCAAAACGTCTAAGAACCTTGAGGAGATAGGGCCATTCAAGTCTGTCGAATGCCTTCTCTGCGTCGAGAGTCAAAATTGCAGTATCAGAAGACTCTTCACAAACATGGATTAAGTTAAGAACTCTCCTTACATTGTGGAACCCCTGGCGATTTGGCACAAAGCTGTTCTGATCACCATGTACAATGATTGGTAGAACCTTCTCTAGTCTCATAGCCAGGACTTTAGCAATGATCTTTGCATCAGTATTCATGAGTGATATAGGTCTGTAAGAGCCACATTCGGTTGGTACTTTACCTGGTTTTAGAATAAGAGTGATCAAAGCATTACGTAATGAAGTGGGGAGGCATTTTGTTCTGAAGGATTTCAAGTAAACATCTAACAATAGGGCTATTAATTTCTCTTTAAAAAGTTTATAAATATCTATGGGAAGCCCGTCTGGACCTGATGCCTTACCCCCTTTCATGCTTGCTATTGCATTTGAAATATCACTCAAATCTAATTCCTTTTCCATTTCAGTTTTAGATTCTTCAGGAATATTGGGAATATCTAGTCCTTCAAGGAAATCATATTGATTTACCAAATCCAGGGGACAATCAGAATTATAGAGGGATTTATAATATGAGACAAAAGTGTTATTAATTGTTGTAGGGTCTGTGGTTAATTCTCCTTGTTCGTTCCTAATTGCATTGATGGCTCTGTCCGATTCAAGCTTCTTTATTTGCCAGGCTAATAGTTTGCCTGATTTTTCACCTTGATCGTAAAAATTTTGTTTCAGTCTTATTAAACTATCCTCAGCCTTTAGCAAGGAGAGCTCCTCATATTTTGCTTTAAGGGTTAATAGTTCCTGTTTTGTTTGTGACAAAGTATCTATGAGGGCCACTCTTTCTAATTCTTTAATCTTGGAGTCTAATTCCTTCACTTCCTGTTTGAATTCATTAGATTTAGAGCTAATCATTTGCCCTCTAATATAAGCTTTAAAAGCTTCCCATCTAATGGCTGCAGTTGTTTGGTTAGTATTAATAGAAAAGTAAACATCAATGTGCTCACCTATGAATTTTATAAAATCAGAATTTTGTAACCATTCAGGATGTAGGCGCCAGTTAGTAGAGTGATTAATTAATTTTACATCTTTGTAATCTATGGAGGTTGGGGCATGATCTGACAAAAAAGCGCTATCATATATACAATTATTTATACTCCGTAGCAGAGAGGATGAAATTAAAAAATAATCTATTCGTGAATGAGTTTTAAATGATGCCGAGTAGCATGAAAACTCCATTTTGCTGGGGTTTTGAGATCTCCATGGGTCACAAAGATTCAGATCTTTTATATACTGTTTTATTTTCTTCCTAGTTTGAGGATGGGAAGTATCTACCCCTGACGAACGATCAAGCTTTGGATCTAAAGTGCAATTAAAGTCCCCTGCCATTATTATTTTACCAGGGAGGTTGGCCAACAACAAAAACAAGTTCTCAAAGAATGATGGGTTGTCATCGTTGGGTCCATATACATTAACCAAATTGATAATTTCACTTAAGAGAGTTCCTTGAATCACCAAGAATCTTCCAGCTTTATCATAAATTGTATTATTAACTTGGAAAGGTACCGAATTGTGAATCAACACCATAACCCCTCTAGAATGGGACAGGAAACAAGATGCCAATACTTTGCCTGGCCATCTTCTTCGTACTTTCAACAAGTCCTCTTTAAGTAAATGAGTCTCCTAGATAAAAACTATTGAAGAATTTAGCTGCTTAAGCCTAGTAATAACCTGTTTTAGCTTAACCAATTTTACCATCCCTCTTACATTCCAAGAGGTAAATTTAAAACTTTTAATTGAAGTCATCTGGACTTAATAATACACCAGATTTCTGTGATATTTGGAGAGAGCACCAGTGTAAGCCAATACTTTGTGAAATGTACAGGATAACAAACATAAAATATAAAATCTGCCATAACAAAAACCCACTTAGCTGTCAACTTGAACACGACAGACCCGCCCACCCCTCCCCCTGATCTCGGGGTGCAGTCAAATGCACGTACTGATCCAATGTAAACAAGGGAGCAGTTAAACTAAACCGAGCACACATAATAATAATAACTGAAAAAGAAAAATATAAACACCACAATCTTACCAGTGAGACTCCTGGCAAAAAAAAAACCTTATATCACGAACAGCATTTAAAATATATGCAAGTCACTTAAATCTCAAAGAAGATGATGAAATAATGAATAATTTTTCATAAATAGTTATAATACACTTTAAAGGAGTGAGGATGACAGTCTCTTGTAACTGAATGGGAACGTAGCCCTTCTGAGAAATTAAGAACAATAACAAAACAATGTAAATAAAACAGATAAGTTTCACCCACCGGGGAAATCTTGCCATACGTCCATCTTTTGTTCCGCAGACTTAACAGTAATAAACCATACCTGTAACAAGAGGATAATTAAGGATTTAATCGTCCACTTCAGGTGTTTTATGTGTCCGCTTTGTTCTGTAAGCCGTGAATAAACTTCTCAGCCTCAGCAGGGGTATCAAACTCGTGAGTTTGTCCATCAGTAGTCACACGGAGCCTGGCTGGGTAGATTATTCCATAGCGAATGTTCAGCGATCTCAGGTGCTGTTTTACCGCGTCAAAACACCTCCTCCATCGGTGAAGTTCTGTTGATAGGTCCGGGAAGAACATAATCTCTTGATCCCCACACATCACTTTGCCTTTGGCTTGAGCTGCTCGCATCACGTGGACTTTATCTTGAAAGTTTAAAAACTTCACAATAAGGACTCTAGGCATGTTGGACCGACTGGGCTGTGTCCGGCCAGGCAGCCTGTGCGCTCTTTCAATGAGAGGCGGTGTTGAAAATGTTGCAGGCCTCAGTGCTTCAGGTAGCCACTTCTCCAGGAAAGCGACTGCATCCGTTCCTTCCATTTTCTCTGGCAGATTTATTAGTCTTAGGTTGGATCGTCGAGAGCGATTTTCAAGGTCGTCCAGTTTGCTCGTGAGGAGAGACACTTGTTTGGCTAGTGCATCAGTTTTGACCTTCTCTGAGTTAATTGTGTCTTCGACGTTGCTAATGCGCGTGTCTGCTTCGTCCATACGTACCGAAAAGTCTTTCACATCTTTCTTAACATCATGGATCGCTTGTAGTACCACTTCAGTCTTTGTAGCGAAGTCGTTTCTGATTATGTCAAGTTTCTGCATAACATCCATGTTTGAAGCTATCCCCACATCCACTTCTTCTACTCGAGGCCTGGGGCTAGCATCACCTGTTGAGCTAGCTATGCTGTTAGCATCTGAGCCGCCGCCGTTATCTTCCTCTGTCGGATAAAAGTTTGCTTTAAGCTTGTTTAGGGTTTTTCTTAGACGGCATATTGTCGCTGATATGTTGTAACAAGTTACTCCAAATGCCTGGTATCGCTATTTATGAGGTTACAGGATATTTAGCAGGATTTAATTCCAGAATTGCCAGGAGCTCACCAAATGAACGTGTGCTTAGTTCAGCGGCATAACCACGCCCCAGATTTCTGATTTTTTAAACCTGAAGTCTGACTTTAAACTAAAATGTCCATCATTTTCCTAAAGCTCCATGTCCTGCTGTGTTTGACCGTCATGTCTTTGGTGTCTGGTAATCCAGAATTTGATTTCAGTGGAATAAATAAAAATGTACAATGCTGTCTTTGTAGAGGATCAGATGCAGCTCCTTTTCTTCCCCTTCGGAAACGCGCTGATTTGAGGGGGCAGGGCTAGAGAAAGATATGATAATGAGCTCTGTGCTGATTGGCTGCACAAACAAAGTCTAAAGAGAGGAGTGTGGAGGGTTCACAGGTCATTGAGCGGGCTCTAGAAACACATATAGTTGGAGGCTGTATAGCTTTGACATCATAAACCCCGGGAAGTTGAAACAGAGTGTTTTAAGGGGAGAGATCATTTCTCTGTGTTGCAGTAATTTGTTAATATTTACTGGATATTAATTAAAAAAATAATTTTCATGTAATACCTAATGTTGTTTAGAATTTGGGGCACCACAGGGGTTTCCTAGAAAATATACTTATGTGATCTCTAATAGATCTATTATTAATTATTAGTCTTTATGTTAGTTGAAGCTAAACCTTTAAATTGAAGTAATCTCATGAATCTGAGTGAAAGTCCTCTTTACAGGGATATAAAACCTTCCAAACAGACCCCAGCCTACAGAACTTTAAATTTAAGAAGGTTAATCACCCCTTCACCTAACAAGCATTTTTCTGTCTGGAGTACCTGCATGCTTGTGGAGAAAATGCAAACTGTCCTGACCTCTTCAGGAGTCGGACCTCCTTTCTGTGAGGTGTGAGCACCGCCTGCTGCAGCACCGTGCTGCCCCAAACCAACATGAACACAAAGAAGTCCCTCCAAAGCTTTAACTGACTTTATTAGTGAGGATATCCCCTTGCAGCACACTATCTCAGCAGACATCATCATGTATTGATTATAGAGTTTCCCTCTGACATCATGTAACACTGAGGGGTTAAAGGTCAAACATCAGACTCTGGGTCAAACCAGACCAAACAGACAGGACTCAGAGACTCTTTGCTGCACACTTGTTTTGTTTCTCTGCCTGGTCTTCCTGTGCTTAGCCGCCTTGTTGATCTCACTCAGAAGAGTGTATTTGTTCCTCCTCATGTTCTCTTTCGCCGTCTGCAACACAAACTCGATCTTCTCCAGACTGAGTGGATGCTGGATGGTGGTGAACTCAGAGATCTTCTCTGTCACCTCAGCAGCATCTGGAGCAGAGAAGAAACCAAAGCTCATCATGATCATGGTTCACGTCTCTAACCTCTCATCTGTGACAGTGTCTCTGGGTGTTTGTCTCAGACCTTTGCAGTTGTGTCTGTTGAAGAGCGGCAGGTAAACGATGGTGGGCTCCTTCTTTTTGCCCTCAAATACGTAGCAGTCCTTTGGAAAGTCTCTCTCCGCCTCCAAGACTTTATCGTCGATCTTTGGGAAAGGCTTCTTCACCTGGGCGGCGTAATCTCTGCACTGAATCAGAGTCTGGAGGAGTAAAACCGACAAAGACGTTCACCTTTGAAAAACATGAACTCTCTTCCCATTAAGATGATAAATGCATGAATAAATATGAAGAAATGTGGAAAAATCCAACTATGTGATGACAAAGCCAATGTGCCCACAAGATAAAAACAAAATAAAAAAGACTTGCTTTTCAATGAGTTAGATTTTGTAACTCAGAGATAAGGACAGATTTCAGCACATGTTCCAGATAAAATGAAATTGATCAGCAGAGAATGATTTGGTCAGAATAGTTCAAAAACTCCTGATGAATTGAAGAAATAGTTCAATATCTGCTCTGATTTCTGATTCTTGGTTTGATTCATTTTTTCAACAGAACCTGCACTTGACATTATAATCACCATGATTCTTTGGAAAGTCTTAAATTTGTTTCTTTGCCATTAAAAAAGTTTTATTTTCCCATCAAGAGGTCATGAAACTGTCATTGTACTTTGATTAAGACTGTCCTTATCACATCTGTTTTGTTCTGTTTTCTGTTTTGCTTCAGAAATCACATTAAAACAACCGCGGACTGTAACAAGGGGCTTTTACAGTTAGCTTCAAACGGCATAGGCTCTCATGGATGTGCTTGTCTGCTCCTAGAGACAAATGAGGGGGAGGATATCAGAGTCAGGAAGGATATCAGGGTCAGGAGGGCGAAAACAATGACTACGTTTACATGCAGTCATTAACCCGTTCATCACCGGAATATAAGCAATAACCCAGTTATTGCCCACACAGCCATGTAAACAACAATAACCCTTTTTAAAAACCCAACAATCACCCCTGGGTTACTCCATTTCTAACCCAAATATTTGGTCACGTGTACACCTATCGGGATATCCCCATCGAAAGGAACATTAATTCCTTGTTCTTTCTTCAAGGAATCTTGGCTTTTGAGTACAGAAGTACTTGTTGTAAAATGGCTCAGCTCCGGCTCAATGTCCTATTTCTTCACGTTCTTGTCTTCCATTAATGAAGAAACTGACAAAGAACAGTGTCAAGTACTGGTGGAGGGTCAGGATCAGCACCAAAGCACAAACGAAGCCGACTGCTACCTGCTCCGGGCCGTTCATTATCCACCGTGCTGCTGCTGTTGTTGTCGTTGCTTTTGGATACGGGAAGAAGAAGCAGAAGTGGCGCGCGTTGCGTCATGACGTTCTCCGTGCGTCAAGATGTTGTCTGTATGTCACTGTTTTGATCGAGAGACCATGTGTACAGGAATAACCCTGTTTGCTCACGCATGTAAACGGGTTATTCCGAATGTTTCAGAAACCGGAATATTGACCTTAAAGGGACAGTTCAGCTTTTTTGAAGTGGGGTTGTATGAGCTCCATGTGGCCACTAAGTACATTAGCTGCAGTACAAAGTTCTCTCCTCTCCCTCAGTAAGCCACAGTCTGTAAGTTTGAAACGCAGAACCAGCCGCGAACAGGGAAGTATTGTACCAAATACAAAGGGTATTTTCTCCGCCTACAAGAACTCCCATAAAAAAATAATACCACGATTTAAGAGTACGCTACCTAGAAATTTTAACATTTTTTTGCATTAACTTCTCAGAAAAATAAAGTTTATCTGGCGTCGCAGCAGCGCTGCGCAGAGGAATACGTGACATTAGTCGGTTAGTTCCAGATAAACTTTATTTTCCCGAAAAGTTAATGCACTCAAAAAATGTATAGGTACTCTGTATTCTTTAAATCTTTTTAAGTGCAGGTGAAAGGCACTTGAGGAAGGTGGAGCAGGCTGTAGATGCTTTGACTGATACACATGCTGCTCTGTGACTCTGACTTGATTGGCTGAAATGTCTGTATTTGTGTCTGTAATGTTTTATTTCTGTAACTATAAATGTGCTGCTGCCTGTCTTGGCCAGCACACTCTGTACATGAGATCTCAATGAGGCTCTTCTGCTTAGATAAAGTTCATAAAAATAATAATTGTCACGATCTGGAAGAAGACAGTGACTGTAGAAACATCCACCAGTGATCATGGATCCAGGAGGCGGAAACTGAAAGACTTGCCTCCCTCTCTTGTCACTTTCGGGTCTGAAGGGTGAAAATTGCCTCGGTAAATATGAAGCATTTGACATGGGCAAAGCCACAATGCATAAATTTGTTTTGTCTGAACACAGCTCCAGCCACAGTGACAGACCACAGCTCTTAATGCATACAGAAACAGTCGGCACAGAAGCTGAAGATGCATGTTTCTGCAGATGGTGCCAAAGACTTGACGCCATTTTAAGAGTTTTAGGGAAACACAAGCCACAGAAACTTTACAGGGTGATTACATACAACTAGCTTTTTCACCTCCAAGCTGTTTTCTTCAGGCAGTTCTCAAGCACACACTGGCCCTCTGCCCTCAGCAAGAACCAGTTTTCCCACCTGCATGCACGCTCAGTTCCAAGGAAACACATCTCAGCTGTCATGAACAAACAGCTGCAGGGATAATGTCAGATGATCCTGCCTTACACAAACAAAGGCTCTGACTGCGTCAAGCTCCACTTTCAGGCAAGGGTGCTTTCACAACTGCGTCCTTTGGTCTGAACTTCTAGACTTTTCAGTTTGATCTGGACCAGGTCTGGACCAAACAGCTGAACCTTGGTCTGACCTATAGAGGTGGTCTCAGTCCTGAGCAAACTCTATCATGTGTGGTTCGTGTCAAGCATGAAAGCATTACCTTGTAAGGCCCAGACCTTCAAACCAATGACAAAGACCAAATGTTTCATTAAGATTTGTTTCGACAACTTTATTAAAGGCAGACTCGAGAAGACTCTTAGACTTCCAAGACGGTGGCAGAAAGGATGAAGAGAGGGGAAACGCTTACTTCCATTCTCCTGACTCAGCGTCAGTGTGGGTGCAGGACTGCGTGCAGCTTTTTCTCCTTGTCTGCTGATGGTGATAGAGTTTCCTCGTGAAAAGAAGCTCAAACTGCAGAAACAGATCTCCAGCAAACTCCTGTGATATTATCATGATGGCAGCAGCATGAATCCTCTCATTCATCTTGAACACAGACGAGCTACACACTCATTTTAGACGTCTTAACCAATCAGTGTAAAGTATGGAGGCATGCAACCTCAAAGAATATGACAATTTGACGTAGGTCTGTCGTAAAAAGTCCGTTTGTCAAAACCAACCGGACCAAGTGCACACAAAGTGAGAAAGTGTGAACCCTGGTCTGGACTTTCAGGTGTGAAAACACACTGAGGCTCTCTTGAGTGATTGTGTTGCAGATTTGGACCACATCAGATTTGTTCCTCTCCTTATTTTAGAGTCAAAACATCAAGAATAAAGGGAAAACCTAAATAAACTTAACTATTAAACTTTAAAAAGAACAGGATCAGCAGCTTGTGCCTCACATTAAATGAAAGAGTTCTGGTTCAACTTTGATTTTTGGTGATTTTCTTTAAGAAGGGAAAGTCTTAATTCTACATTAAAGTGGCCTCATATGAATATCCTGTTCAGTTTTCTCAGTGAATAAAGTGATTTGTCTCTGAAATGCTCTGATTCTCACCTCAAACATGTCTCCAGCGCTGTTCTCCAGAACGATCATCAGGTCGATGTCTCTCTTGTCTCCCAGGAATGACGGATACCCCACGTTAATAAAGAGGCCGGCATCGATCAGGTTGAATTTTTCGGAGGTGTGGAGATATTCTGGGACTTTGGAGTCTGCCCGGCAACAAGAAAGTAGATCTTTAATTCAGCTAAACTACACATTAACCTGTGTGACTTTAAACTCAGATTTACATGTTCATCATTTTGTATGATGTTCTCTCATTGTGAAGGTCACTCGTGTCAGAACGACCTTCAGACTCCCACTGTGGGGATCCCCCCTTCTCTGCCTGTTTTTTGTGGTTTTTGGACTAATTTTTGCCTCTGTGGAGGCATTTTGACCCTCTGCCTCTCTGCTGCACTGGGAGTGGGCGTGGCTTCCCGCAGCACTGATCCACTGCAGCTCCTCACCTGCCTTCAGTCACTCCAATCACCTGCACCTACAAAGCTGGCACTCTGACACCTCTCCAGCGTCAGATGATTTCCACATCTCCTGTGGTTTGTTGGCGTCACCAACTTTCCTAAGAATTGTTTTTGAGCTTAACTCTTTGTCTCCTGTTGGGAGTTTTTTGCCTTCGTGCCTACTCTGTGTTTTTGGATTGTTGCCCAGGAACTTACCTGGTGCCTCTGCTCCGTCTCTCCAGTGCCTTCACGAATCCTCACCACGCCAGCCACCTTTATCACTCACCTTCATCATAGGCAATCCCTCGTGGATCCTGGATTCTCCCCTTATCCCCTCACCTGGTCTCCTTGCTCGATCAAAACTCTTTGTACACCTGTACTCTGCCTCCGGTTATCAATATAACATTAAAACTCTGGTTCTCATACCATTACACACACAGCCGTAAAGTCAGTCAGGGGTGAGGACAGTTTTACAGAGTTCACATGCAGACCTGCTGGAGTCTGCTGCAGGACATACAAGTGTCGAAGTGAACACGTGAATCATGACACGTACTGTATGTAGGTGTGTATGTGTGTGCAGGAGGGCGGGTAAGGGCGTGCACATATGGACCTAATCAGACTTCCCAATGATATGAAATGCAGTAAATGGTGTTATTGAAGAGGAGAGATGATCAACATTTCCAAACCCTTCTGAGGAGCATAGAAGAAGAGTTCATCAGTCAGCAGGTGAGCGGCCTACCAGGGGAAGCTCTCGGTCTTTGTTTGGATAGGTAGATCCGCCCAGGACCAGTCCAGCTCGCTGTCAAGGTAACACCTGAGTACTTAATGAGTTTGCACACCATCAGTGACCTCTCTTCTGACTGTGGCTGGCTGGAGCAGGGCTTAGACCTCAAAGTCAAAGACCATCTCCTTGGACTTTAGGTGTTCAGCAGGAAGCAGATCTTAGTGCTCCAGTTACTGCAGACCCTCACCAGGTCCCTGTCCTCCTCTTCCAGTCCAGTCTTGATACACGCCACAATACTCATGTCATCATACTTCTGAAGGAGGCAGGACTCAGTCTGCAGTGTTCAGGATAAACAGGAATGGAGCCAGAACCGTCCCCTGTGGAGCCCCGGTGCTGCTCACCCCTGTCCCAGAAACACAGCTCCAGCCCGAAGAACTGCCGCCCTGTAAGGTGGTCTGTGATCCAGGAAGTAAAGGAGGATCAAACCCCATGTCCATGAGCAAGAGGGGTGATAAACCATGAACAGGGGACGTTCTGTCCAAGGCAACTTGTGTGGATAGTGAATAAGAGAGGACTAGAACTGAGCCTTGAGGCACCCCCTTATGAATGTGTAGGACCTCTGAGGTGACATGATTAGACTCATCAGCCTGTGATGCAGTTAGCAAACCATCTGCAGCAGGGGTGTCCAAACTATGACCCAGGGGCCAACTGTGGCCCTTGGCCATCTTAACTGGCCCTAAAAGTTCAGACTCGATGTGGCCCTTGTCTGATGAGGAGAGAGATGGATTATGGCAGCAAATCTCACAGATTGCAGGGCTCTCCTCACTTTCTGCTGCATATAAAGGCTTACAGAGCACATTGTTCTAATGACATTTAATCGTATTTAAGCATCAATGTGTACAAAGTCTGGCAGCTCTGTGCAGTCTGCTCTTGATTCTGTGTTTGAAAGATGAGCCGTCAGGGTCTAATCTGCATGGAGCTTCTTCCCCATCCTGATTAAGAGCCAATCTACTGGTCTACTGGTCACTTAAGCTGAAGACTGGCTCATTTATCCTTTTATTTTTCTGCCTGTGGCCCTTGATTGAAAAAGTTTGGACACTGCTGACCTACAGCCTGATCAGAAACCCTGAGGCTTTGAGACAGTCTGATGAGACACATAACCAACGGCCTCAGAGAAGTTGATGTAGATCGACTCACAACATCACGATCAATCCAGAGCATCAAGATCTTTAAACTTTTCAGAGCAGGGTGCAGCTGAAAGGTGGTCTTACTCTGGTACTGGTACAGGAAGTTGTTGGTGGTTCCCCAGTCCCACCTGAGGATCAGAGGAAGGAGCTGCTTGATGATGAAGGAGACTGTGGGGGGCAGAGACACAGGGGCATGTTAACATCTCATTCAGAGGAGAATATGTTTGCTTTATGGCCCTCACTCTGACCCTGAGTTTTGAAGTCTCCGTCCTCCAGGCTGTCACTCCACCTCTCCACCATGTCGAGCAGCTGCAGACTCGACTGCTGGAAAAAACTTCTCTGGTCATCTGAACTCCTCGACTCAGCCCCCGACGACTCGTCATGGAATAACTTATCTGAAAGAGATCATGAAGAGACGCTTTGGTGTTTATAATCAGATATTTTTCGAGCTAAAGGCAGCGTAAATTTTGTTGACCAATTATTTTCGTCATAGTTTTCATCAACAACCTTTTTTCCTCTGATGAAAACTAGACAGTAACTAATAAAAACCAGTGCACATGGACAAAAACTCAAACTACATTAACTGACATTTTCATCAACAAATAAAAACTAGACTAAAATGTTTGTTCATCCAATCAGACCTAATTTGGTCATGTAGAATGTAGAGACAAGTTAGGAATATATCCAAACACAGCTACTTTGGTTGTGTGGAAAGGTTGGATGAGTTCAGAGGGACATCCAATCACAGCTGCCTTAGCTTGGTGGTGGTGGGATAAGTTGTGGAGCGATCCAATCAGAGCTCCTCTCTTTATGAATTGATATATTCATGTAGAGCAGGTTCACTGTTTGTTGTCAGTTCTGGTATTGTAACTGAGATGCTCTGCCAGGTAGCCTAAATAAAGGTGACTGCATTTCACACAAAAGTTCAATTTGTTTCTGTTCATTTATACATTCAGACTTTACTAGCATTCAGTAAAGGGTTATTAGATGTTTGATTTTATCCAAGTGTAAAACATGACTTCAGAAATTCAAGGAAACATCAAAAATGCCTTACCCTTTACACTTCATATTTTAGTTGACTACATTTACAGCAGATTTCATCGACTAAAATGTTGTGAAATTTCATCAACTAAACTAGACTAAAATTAAAACAATTTAGATGACTAAATTATGACTAAAACTAAAAGAGGTTTTAGGCAAAAGACTAAAACTAAGACTAAATTAAAAATGCTGTCAAAGTTAACACTGGCTCAAGGGCATGAGAGTTGAATTGGAGCAGTACCGGTGTCGTCTAAACTCTGGAGCAGAACGTCGAGCGCAGACAGAGAGACGGTGTCCTTCACAGTGTTACTGAGGAGTGGGATCAGCTCCTTCAGAGCCTGGTAAACCTGGAGGTACTCTGCAGCTACAGAGTCCACAAAATCAGGCACTGAGGCACAAAAACACATAAAATTAGAAAATCTTAGACTTTAAAAGAAATCGATCACCAATGCTCATGTTGTGTTTGTTTACCATTCAGCCAGAGAGGGATATAACCTTTAACCGTGTCCCCGTGAGCCAGCGCAGAGCCAAAAACACCTGAAGAGTCAGATCACAGATTCATGAGCAAATGACAAACAACACAGCAGCATCAACACCTGCAGGAACATCATCAGGACATTTTTAAAGAAACGGCAAAACATGCACTTTCAGACTTTAAAGGTGAAGGGAAATAGATTCTGTGGACTGTTTTGATTCTAAGAAGTGAATTATATTTTACAGATTTATATATAATTGCAGCAGCAGTTGATATATATATTCATAACAAAATGTATCAAAGCTTTTTGTCCTAAGATAATCCATGCATAGATGGACTGTATCTCACAGCAGGTGACATGTTTTTGTCTTTTTTGTTGATGTCTCATATTTTACGCATGTCAATTTATATGCTTTTTTTTCATTGACCTAATTGTTTTGGCATCTGGTCGTATGATTTTTGCACTTATGAAGTACTCGTAGGGTCGGCCTTTAGTGCCACAGCAGGGCCGACTCCATGTTGATATCAGACAAAGGCAAAGGCAGTATGTCAGACAACATGACGCACCTTTCGACTGTCAGCTTGAAAAAAAACCCTCTTAACTCTATGAGTCCTGCTGGTTAAAATATTTCCCCAGTGTTGACTTTTGTGTCAAAACCTGCAGAAATATAGTTTACTTTCTAACTGAACACGCAGACACATGGACATTACAATATATTAAAGGACGGCCTGGAAAATGACCATGAACTGAAACAAACTGACACGATGAAGTGTTTGAACGTTACATCAAGATAAAGTGCATTTATTCTTCAGACAGAAACTCGAGTCCAGGTCTAAATATCCGATAAGTTTGCAGTTGTTTGATTCTTAGAGGGCATTTGGCATTGAGATGGATGATGAAGAGGCTTCTCTGCGTGGATGTCAGTGTGGTGTGCGTGGTGAATCTGGCATGATCTCAGGTGTGTCTCCAGCCAGAAGAGTTTGAAAACCACCTCTCCAATGACTCTAATGACATGTCCTGTCTAGTCTAAACTGCCGAGATGACTGCAGGTGGGAGGAATAATGGAGAATGTCGCCTGTCCTGTCACAGGCCTATCCCATGAAAACAAAGAGAAACAGTAGATCAGCCAAATAAGCATCTATTATGTCAGTCCTGGGTCACAGGTCTGTGAGGAGTTTTTCCTTTTTCTTCTTTTTTATTTATTTATGTTTTTAGTAATTTTTTAATTGATTTTTTAAATTGATTTTTGTAAATCTGACTTATCTAGTTTTTAGTTTTTAGTTTTTGCTATTTTTATTTATGCTTGGTTTTTATTTTGCCCCAAAGTTGATGTCCTTTTATCACAATCTCATTGCTGGCATCTACTGATGTATTGAGTCCAACCAGTACATGCACAGATTTATGATAAATAATATTTTGTATGGAAATTCAAGATTATTTTTGGACAGTAAGATGTATTGTGTGTGTCATGTATGAGAGATCTAGGTGAGGAGGTATTTGTTTGTAAAATGAGCATCTATTAATGGGCTTTATAAAAGTCTGATTTTCATGTTTGTTAATGATTTTGACCGCTGAACACGTGCATGATGAATGTGTAACATCTGAATACCAACTCAACAGAGGCAGTTTTTTCCATTTGCTTTGCTGTATAATGAAATTAAAGCTAATGCTAACAATGCTAATTTTGTTGCCATGGATACGCCCTGTGACTGTCCACCATCTCAACACCTGACCTATTTGCACCTTGCATTGTGGGAGTCAGTGCATGAGGTCGACTGCTAATTCTCCCCTGACTGTCTAACATTTGGGTGATTTTGGCATCGTGCAGATTTCACAAATGTTCACAAACTGAAAACTTAAATTTGGTAAAATCAGAATGTACGGCTGATTTGGGGGGGTTACAGAAGAACACCCACCTTGTAGTTTGACCATGTCCATCTCCGGTTTCTCCTCCAGCAGCTCTCCTTTCTCAAACTTACTCCCCAGCAGAGAAGTTTGGACGAAGAGGTCGAGCTCGGGGAAACCGGCCTCATGAGGAGTCACCTCGAACCACTGACCTGAGAGACACAGAGCAGCTCAGAGGAGCATCTCAGCCACATCGGTTTGGATGTGTTCACAAAACTTTAAAACCCACAGATACATCTAATATTACTTTTGTTGCTTTAGTCCGAATCAAGCATCGACATAGTTTTATTTTTACTGAGGTCATTTTACGAAATAAAAGCTGTTAAAAAGAATATGCAGAATTGTTTCCTGCAGTTTTGGCTCCTAAAAAATCCTCATTATCTGATATTTGGTGTCTGCACCTTCTATTTCTGTTGCCATGATATCAAAAGTCTCATTTCCAATTTTTGAGCAATTCAGTTAGTATGGCTGCAATTTATGAATATGACAAAACAAAACTGGATGTATGAAAACTTAAAATTTTGTATTGAAGCAGAGAACAGTATTGTTTCATTAGTTTCAAAAAGAAATCATACCCAGGGAGAAGAGTGTTAATTTTTATGTTATTTTAAGACTTTTTTCATTGTTAAATTCTGCTATTATGTCACCATAATATTCACCTTCCAGGGGGCCGTGTGAGAAGCAGTGTCTCTCCACAGCGCAGTAGACGGGGTACGGGTTGGTGGCCTTTCTGTTGGCCTCCTCAGAAAGACACCGCAGGTCCATCTATGAAACATGACATATGAATCAGGACATGCAGCTCTTTAAACTGGATCTGTTCATGGTCACAGTTTGACTTCATGGTGCTGTTGGACCTCCTTCATGATTCCAGCAGAGGTCAGCACCGCCCAGATATCAGTGAGAGAGAAGTCCTCCTCCTCTGCTCGCTTGCCCAGCCACGCCAGGGCGTCCTCCAGCTCCACCCCCGGCCCCGTCAGCAGGGCCAGGGCACTTCTGGGGCAAACTGTCCAGTGCTCATTGCTATACAGAGACGCCATGGGCCTGGAGAGGGACACAGCAGCGTGAATAAGTCACGTTAACACTGAAGTTCAATCACAGCAAATCTCAAGCACCGTGTGACTGCATAAAGAAAAACCAACAGGATGAAAGGAAACCAGGCAACTGGATGGACATCTGCTGGAGCAGAGTTTTTACTTGTTGCCATCCATCCATCCGTCCATCCATCCATACATCCATCCTGATAGGATTTATAATCCCTCCAGCTCTGGCTCTGCCTCAGTTGGGTGTGCCCAGAGGTGTTATGGTACTGCTAGTTCTGTCTTATTTTGTATTGTTTCTTGTTTAGACCTCTTGTGTTTCCTTTTTTCGATCTTTTCTGTTCTTGATCTTAGTTAGGTTACCCGTTTTGTGTTTGGTCGTGTGTTTCCTGTTTTATTTTGAAGTCCCTGTGTTCCTCGTGGTGTTTTCCTGCGCTCCCTTCTGTGTCTCTCTGATGATGATCCCCTCCACCTGTGTGATTGTCTCACCTGTGCTTGATGTTTCCCCGCTGTATTTAGACTGCGCTCCAGCAGCAGTTTGGACCTGTGAATCACGACTTCATACCGCTCCATAAACAATATTCGTGTCGGCATGCATATAGGGGTCATTTCATACACTTAACATGTGATAATGTATGTAGCACAAAGTAAAAAAAATATTTCTATCTTCCCCAATAGAATATTTCTTACCAGGGTCTCCATTATGTTAATAGAGTATTTCCGCCCACCTTTAACCGCTAAATCCCGGGTGGCCTGGAGCGCAGCCTCAGTCTCTGAGTTCCCCTTTGTCTGTTGGGTCATTGGTCTTCCCAGAGTCGCTCCATGTGCTTGTCTTCAATGTTCTCCAGTGTTTGTAGGCAGTTTCTGTTTTTGGTTGATTTCTTTTTTGTGAGACTTTGTTCAATTTGATCCTTTGTAGAGATTTTGTTTTGTATTTTGGACACTTTTGTAAAAGATGACTTTGGACTTTTGATCCCTTTTGTGTTTATATGAAAGTCTTTTTATTTATCTGCATTTTGGGTCCTCACCTTTGTTTGTTGGTTAGTTTGGGTTTCTAACCCTGACAAGAAGACCTCAAAGGAAGGTGGCCAGGAGGCGTCCTTATTACCCACATCTGCCCAAAACTGCCTGCTTTGGACACAGAGGAGCAGGAGCTCTACTTTGACTTCCCTCCTGATGTCCACGCTCCTCGCCCTGAACCCTGCCCCCATCCTGAGGAATTTCATTTAACTTCTCGTATCTCTGATCTCATCCTCTCGATCACCACCCAGACCTCATGACCTTAGGTGAGGGTTGAAACAAAGACAAGCCAATAAATGGAGAGCTTTGCCTTCCTGCTTCACTCCCTGGACAGGGGCACCCCCTGGAGCCAGACCAGGATGGGCATGGGGGTCAGGTGCCTAGTAGATTTAGCAGCAGTCAAAAGGGGTTGGTCAATTACATCAATCAATCAATCTTTATTAGTATAGCTCCAGCTCATAACAAATGTTATCTCAAGACACTCTACAGTAGAGCAGACCAAAGCCAAAGTCAAGTCAAAATACCCTTAAAACGTTCTTACGTGATTAAAAAATGACTTGAAATGTTGAAAAATTGCAACAGTTCTAAGAAAACGGAGCTGTGACCAGCTGCAACTGCTTCGGCTAAACTACCTTTATGCATTTCTAAAAGCATTCATAAATATAAGACTTTAAGTTTCAATAAAATGAAACTTGGGGTGCTGGTTTGGCAGAGTGGTAAGCAACCAGGCACGACCAGTATACCTGCTTCTGCCGGCCAGGGTTCAAGTCCAGCCTGTGGCCAGTTTGCAGAGTGTCCTCCCCTACTCTACCTCACCCCTTTCACAAGCCTATCCACTGTCTCTCTCTCTCCTATCAAAAAGGCACAACATGCTCAAAAATAAATAAATAAATTAAACTGAATAAAATGAAACTTAGTTTCTGGTAAATGCTTTATTACCTGCACTGAATCCTGTTTGTGTCACTGGTTGTGTTGACTTTGAATATTTCGATGTTGGTTTTCTGACTTATGAGCTGTTTATTTGTCTGTTATGTTACACTATAAGACGAAATACTTTAGTTAATATCTTGCATTTGAAAAAAATGTCATTCAATTTGAACCCGTTTTTAATCTTAACAAATTCTGTCAGACCTTAGCTATCCTATCACTGAGTCAAATCGTCACAGAAGCAGAAGAACTGCTCACACACACATCTGAGTGATTGTTGGTGTTATCCTACCATGTGGACCCTGAAACTCCTCCCAGGTAGAGCACCAAGTCCAGCAGGTCATCTTCTACCATCTGACAGAGAGATCCGACCAATCCCACGGCAGCTCTCTGACCTCCACCAGAAGCTAACAGAGCGATGTGAGGGACCGAGTCCTGGACGGAGACATAAAGACATGGTTACAGTGATTGACTGAAACTTTTAAGGGTCACACAAGGACAGAGGAAATATTCATATACTGACCATGAGGGAGTTACCAGTGAGGATTTAAACCATCAGTATAATCGTAAAGTGAAGATGTGTGTGAAGATTTGAAATGTGAAAAGCATCTTTAATGAAGGATTCAAAGAATTAGAGCAGTCTCAGAAGTGTGAGATGTTCATTTCCCACCTCAGAGCAGGTGATTCCTAGTTTGTTCAGAGACTCGTGGATGATCTGTTTCCTCTTGTTGATGTACTCCAGCTCACCAGGACACAAGCTCTGAGACTGATGGACACGTCTCTGAAAACGACAGACAATCACTGCGACCTTCTGTTGAGCTGTTGTTAAGAGTCAGAATCAGAAAGTCACTATTACAGGAGAAACTCCTGTCAGAGATGTTCCAGCATCTCAGCCATTAGTGCAACATTTAGACAGAATTAAACTGTCTTCTGTTATCGTCTATTCAGCTCTTCACTTTTAGGGTCATGGGGGGGGCAGCAGCGTATCACTGGGTCATTCATGATCACTGAGCTGTAGAGAAGCCTTGAGGGTTTGAGGATATCAGGACACCTGCTCAGTGAATCACCTGTTCCTGTGCTTCATGTTTCTGTTATCAGGGGAGTCCGCTCAATCACAGACAGTCTGTTAGGTTGTGTTTGTTGGTCTGCTTGTCCTGACAGGACTGGGTTGTTTGTGGATGGTTATAATCTGCAGCAGGACTTTAAGCATGATGATGACTGCAGAACTCCAAAAACAAGACACCATCCTCTAGTTTCTGTCTGTCTGCCCAAACAGAATAAGACATGAAACTTTATCAGCAGTGAAACATTCATTAACAAAGCTTTCCAACAGCCAGACTCTGGTTACATTTGAAGCTCATTCATTACTTCTTGTTTAATTGTTTTATTCACAGATGGTCGTAAAAATCTCTCACACCTGTAGTTTTCCTAAGGTGTGGTGGAGCACACTGATATTCCTCCGGGCAAGGTGTGCCTTTGGAATATAATCAACCAGGAGGTGTTCCCGATAATAACGTTTCACAGGTGCATTCATTTCCTCTGACGGGTGCAGACTCTGCAGCCTTTAGCAGGGAACTAAGTTAACAGAATGAGGAAGCAGGGAAAGCCGCAACGTCGTCTCTCTGATGTTTTTATGTTCTCCAAATGTTATAAAATGTGGCCATCCATCCATCCATCCATCCATCCATCCATATTTCTCCACTTATCCATCGTGGAGGCAGCCGGCCCAGCAGGTCAACCTAGATGTCCTCCTCCTTTTCAACAGTGTTAAGTTTGTCGACTAATTATTTTCGTCATAGTTTTCATCAATAACCTTTTTTCCCCTGATGAAAAGTAGACTATAACTAAAAAACAAGTGTACATTGACAAAAACTGAACCTAAATTAAAGGTGCAGTGTGTAGAAATTGGTATTTTAGCGACATCTATTGTTCAGATTTTGGAATGAGCCGTCTGTTACTAAAACATCACATCACGAAGCAACGAGAGCCGGTGAAGACCAGAAAGGATCGTGAACAGGGCGTCATTTACAACAGTTATGAGGTGAAGGTTTTTTCATTCATATTTATAACTATTATTTCTATAGATTATAGGTCAGTTAAGATGATTATAGATTTTGTAAACTTTTAGTTTTTTGTCCCCAAAATCCACCAGTAGACGACATGGCGGATCGTTATGTCAGCCTCCACAAAGAGGAGACCCGCGGTACAGAAATATAAAAAGCTTTTTCTAGCTTATTAAAAAGAAAACGGAAGTTTTTTGGGGTATGATTGTACACCTATTTGGACGGACTTCACATACAAATAGAAACATTATATCCTATACTTGCCATTTCTGTTTTTTGCGAAATGCTGCCAACCTCTACACAATACACCTTTAATTGACATTTTCGTCAAATAAATAAAAACTAGACTAAAATGTTTGACATAGACTTAATCCAATCAGACCTAATTTGGTCATGTAGAAAGTAGGGACAAGTTAGGAATACATCCAATCACAGCTACTTTGGTTGTGTGGAAAGGTTGGATGAGTTTAGAGGGACATCCAATCACAGGTGCCTTAGCTTGGTGGTGGTGGGATCCAAGTGTAAAACAGACTTCAGAAATTCAAAGAAACATAAAAAATGCCTTACCCTTTACACTTCATATTTTAGCCAACTAAATTTACCGTAGATTTCATTGACTAAAACTAGACTAAAATTAAAACAGATAAGATGACTAAATTATGACTAAAACTACAAGATTTTTTAGGCAAAAGACTCAAACTAAATGAAAAAGTGCTGTCAAACTGAACACTGCTTTGCAACACGGCGTCCCCCTGCCACACAGGATACAGACTGGACTGCCTCTGGGTCTCTGCTCGGATGTCTTCCCCAGGGAGGCGACCAGGAGGGATCCAAACCAGCCACCCTCCTGAGAAGTCTTATTTCAACCACTGGTGTCTCCCACTCATAAGCCTTTTACTTTTTATATACTATATTTAATGTACTTAAGAATAGTATAGTGAAGTATCTTGGCTCATACTGAAAAGTGTAAATAAAAGTCTAAGACTAAGTACATTAATACTAAGACTTACACTTTTATTTTAATACTCAAACTTGTACTTTAGTATACTGTTTACCTCTTTCTGCCACAAAGTACTAATACTAAGTATTTCTTGATCCAGGTACAGAATAAGGTCAAGCCATTGTGCTTACATTTAATTTAGCAGAATAAAAATGTTTTTCCACAACACACATTTGCTATAAGGTATTACGCATGTTGTAAACTTACATGTTCAAGATCATATAGTGCTGGAGTTTAAAGGTTTACAGTAAATAGTTTGTGTGCTCTATTACATTATCTTTATGTACCTTAAAAAAATGAACAGAGAATCATTTGATTTGACTTTATTGATCAAGTCCTCGTCCCTTTGATAAGGGTTTGGGGTATACTTAAAGTATAATTCAATAAACTAAAGTGTGGACTAGGAGTATATACCTAGTACTCTAGTAGTATATAGATAAGTGTACTTGTGTACTTGAAAGTGTACTTTGGTACACCTAAAATGAGCTTATAAAGTAAATTTAAAGTTTTCTGTTATAAACTTAAAAATGTTCCAATTCAGTCTGAAGAAGTATTAAATTTGTATACTTTCTAGTAAACTACAAGTACATGGTTCGTAGTATACTTCCTATACTTACACTCAAACGCACTTAATGAACTGAACTTATACTACTTTTTGCTAAGGGTGAGGTGAATCAGCCCCATTCATGTCAGCTCTGCTGCATGACCTCTGACAGGTCTGAGGAGGACTGTCTTTTCTGACAGAGCACCTTAGGAAAGAGCTCAAATTAGATTGACGCAGCAAATTCAAGAGGATTAAGATGTTTTTCTTGACAGGTCTCTCTTGTTTGGCTGCTGCTTTGACCAAGTCTGTGGTGTAAAATAGATTTTAATGTGTGATTCCTGGTATATAAGGTGAAGAAAAACAATAAAAATAATAAGGGCTTGTTGCAGGTATGAAAAATAAGGCAGTGCTTTGCTGTGCCTCAGGTAGGTGTGTCTGATGAAGTCTTTCCTAATTTTGTTGGTTTCCCTGTTAATACATGAATCATGATCATGGTCATTATAAATTATGTCTCTTACCTCAGAAGCTGCATTGGTCTCCTCCATGTTGCTCTCATATGTTGCCAAAGCCATAAAACATAAGCCTAAACTAGCCCTCTGCTATGGTTTAACTTGTGTGTCTGGTCTGCATCTGAGGGAGTGTTCACCTCTCTGATTCACAGGAGTGTTCAGGTAAATCCACCTTAAAGCAGGTATAGCCACCGCGGTGGCTGTGAGCACCTGCCCACAGGAAGATTCTTAAAATAGAAGAAGGTATTGTCACAGAGCGTCAGCGTGTGTGCATACATCTGTATTTTAATCTTTAAATTAATCAAACTTTTTAATCAGTATGAAGACTAGCAAATGAAGCGTGTGCATTAGATTCTAACCTCTCACCTGTGTGAGGTCAAAGTTTACGCTGATGCACTGATGCCACACCTCCATCACCTCCATCACCTCTGATGGTGAGACTGAAGTACATTTAATTTCACTCTGACAGATAAATACATTATTAAAGATGCATGTAAGTATAATGATCTCATATAATTATTAATCCTTGCAACTCCAGGCTATTTCCTGCTATCCATTAGTCCTCCTGAATATTTCTTATAATAACACTAGAACCTCGAGCTTTTCAAGCACTTCCTGGGCTATCAGAACATTCACGCTGTAATGCTGTCAGATTGGCGTCTGAAATGTTGTTTGACCAAAGAGACAAAACTGAATCAAACCAAAATTTTGATTTACCAGAACTTGATTAAATAAAATCTCCCACAAATCGCGATGAAAAAGCTTTGGCTGTAACCTTGCTGTGCAGACAGATTTGACAGATTCGAAGTCTGTCATCAGGCAGATCCACCTGGCAAGGCTTCTGCTGTCAGAAAACAACCAGGCTCTGTAACATCATTATGGACAAAAACGCATATGTACAAGAGGATTTTAGTTTAGGTAAAAGGTAGAAGTGACTATGAGCCTTTAAATGACACAAGCTGCCTCCAAACAAAACTTCAACCACCATCCAGCTTTTCCTGAACTTCTGCCTTTCCACATCATTGTCTATGACATGATGCACAGATAAACTTGAAATATGTCACAGTGATCCAGTGAAGCTCAATCTGTAAGGGCTTGGGCTTGGCTCCAAAAACTAGACAGTAACTCATAAAAACAAGGGCACATGGACCAAAACTCAAACTAAATTAACTGACATTTTCATCAACAAATAAAAACTAGACTAAAATGTTTGACAGAGACTTAATCCAGTCAGACCTAATTTGGTCATGTAGGAAGTAGAGACAAGTTAGGAATATATCCAATCACAGCTACTTTGGTTGTGTGGAAAGGTTGGATGAGTTCAGAGGGACATCCAATCACAGCTGCCTTAGCTTGGTGGTGGTGGGATAAGTTGTGGAGCGATCCAATCAGAGCTCCTCTCTTTATGAATTGATATATTCATGTAGAGCAGGTTCACTGTTTGTTGTCAGTTCTGGTATTGTAACTGAGATGCTCTGCCAGGTAGCCTAAATAAAGGTGACTGCATTTCACACAAAAGTTCAATTTGTTTCTGTTCATTTATACATTCAGACTTTACTAGCATTCAATAAAGGGTTATTAGATGTTTGATTTTATCCAAGTGCTCACACAGCTGAAAGGTCATGAGAAGAGTGAGTTTAGACCTCACAGGTGTGTGTCAGTGTCTGTGAGGTGTCCTCTAAGGACGAGAAACTCTCTGACCACAGACTTTAGACCAGGTTTTAGACTTTAGCCCAGGTCTACACTTTACAACAGTTTTTAGATGTCGGGCCACATACAGGAGCACACGATCAATTGCTTCTTAAACAGTGTAAGAGATGGGTATAAAGAGGACACATCTGTGTCAGGATGAATCAGAGGACACACCTGTGTCAGGAAGACTCAGAGGACACACCTGTGTCAGGAAGATTCAGAGGACACACCTGTGTCAGGAAGACTCAGAGGACACACCTGTGTCAGGAAGACTCAGAGGACACACCTGAGCTTTATGCCAAAACATAATGGGGCCTTATTTAATTCTTTTTTTCATTTGCACATTTGGATTTTTATCAAATTATTAAAAAATTATAGTTTAACATACCACGGAGGAACATCTCTAAATCCATCTTCTGTGGAGAAAGACCATAAATTTAACACTTTAAGATCTAATGGTCTAGACTCTAGACAAACTCAGTCCCAGGAGGGGCCATAATTGCCAACACAGTCTAATGGCCCTTTTCCATTAGCCCTACTCTACTCGGCTCGGCTTTCCCCGACTCTACCCGGCTCTACTCTACTCGCATTGTGTGGCTTTTCCACCAGCCTGGTTCCCTACCCAGCGGGGGCGGGGTCGCCGTGAAACCGCTGGGCGACACTGCGTTCATGTCATTTTGAGCGCGACGCAACAATCAAAACAATGGAGGACTTGGAGGCAATAGTATACTTGATGCTCGATCTGTGGCTTTTTGTTACAAAGCGAATGAAAGAGGAAAGCAGAAAAAGGCTGCAGGCGGTGAGAAGAAATACCCTTGAGAAGTACAGGAGAGTTTTGGAAGCTATACAACAGTTTGAAGCCGAGGACGAGAGCAATCAGGCTGCAAAGAAAAGACGTATGAGGGTAAGCTAATGGAAGCTACCGCTAGCTTGTTAGCTAGCTCGTAATGATGAAGTCCTGTGTTTAACAATGTGATGGCAGCAAGTTATTGCCATAAAGTAACAAATGTACTGCAGTCCTGTTTGGATGTCGCGCTCATGACCCATCGGTGACGACATTCTCTGACCAATCAGTAGAGTACCAGAGCAGAGTAGGTACTAAAAACTGGTTTGTTTTAGAAGGTACCGTGCCGGTGGAAACGCAATGCAAACCGAGTAAAGCCGAGTAGAGTAGAGTAGAGTAGGGCCAAGGCGGGTTGGTGGAAAAGGGCCATAAAACGTGAGCTAAACAGGATCAGCATTCATATGAATCTGAACAGAGTGTTATTAAAGCTGTGGGAGGAGGGCTTGGTGCACAGGTCCTGCTTGGCAGATGTTGCAGTGCATTGTGGGGCATGTAGAGTAAATTATCTTTTGGACCATGTTTCATTGTATCTAAGGCCAGATTTGGCCCACGGGCCATGAGTTTGACATGTGCTTTTGGTCCTTAAAGACGTCAAAGTTATAAGAACCATGACTCCATTTAAGGTGATGATTGTATCAGCATTGGTATCTAAGAACTACGAGTGGATTAAAATGCCAAAACTCTGATCAGCTTTCAAAAGTTTTTCACATTAAGGCAAAGGTCCAGAATCACAAACCTTCTCCAAAAAAATCAAAGTGGTGCACTGAAGCTCTACACAGGAGAAGGCTGGGATGCTACTCACTCAAAGGAGAGAGACAGACTGGCACAGAAGGAAAACAGAGACTAAACACACATAATCCAGACAAGAGGGACAGCTGGGGTGACTAGACCTGGCCTACACCTGTGGCCAAGACAACAAGCACTCAGAGGGGACGAGGTGGACGGTGATTCATGTGGGAGACACATGAGGGTGGCAGAGGGAACCCGACAGAGGAGGTCAAACAAGTGAGTCAAGTAAAAACAAGACTATGGAAATAAAGGAGCAAAGAAGACTTATTCTGAACATCTATCAGTTTGGTACTGATTTAAAAAAAAAACGTCGTTATCGCTAATTTCTGTCTCCTCCGCAGTCGCAGTTCACTGACCTGATTTCTCGCCCGGGGCAGACCCAGACGTGCGAATACAGGGCCAGGGAAGCACCTTCAGACTGCTGGAGAACAACAGGCTGGGCTTTGTGCTGAAGACTTCGGAGGATCAGAGAGAGAGTCTTTATGATTACCCGTCACTAACTCTGTGTGTTGATAACAGTACGGAGGTGTTAAGATGATAACTGACAGAAACACTCATTCCTGCAGCACTCTGTTGATCATACACCCACTTATCATTCGACTAAAAAAGCAATATGAATCATCCAAAAGGCAGGATATCTGGAACACAACAATTCACTATTTCTAAGGTCAAACAAGTAAAATTCATGAATATTGTTGAACTGCAAACAAATAATGTACAAGGCCAAGAATAATTGATTACCACCTACAATCCAAAACCTTTTCAGAGATCTAGATGGGGATTATATTGAAGAGGAAATTTTATTTTATGTTATTTTATTTTTTTAATCAGCTTTTATTGTTTTAATGAAGAATACAAAACATTAATGTGCAGTAGGGCCCAACCTATATGGATTTTTTGAAGCCGATGCCGATACCGATATTTGGCAGAAAAAAATACTGATTACCGATCATTAATCGGCCGATTAATTAAAATAAATATAAAAAATGAATTTTAAAAAATGCTCCAAAAACACTTACAACAATGAATATATGAATTACAGGCAGAACATTTTACCATTTTACAATACTTTGTCACTAAGTATTTGTTTAACTTTACAACAGAGAGGAATTTTCAAGTGCAAAAACCTCTGGAAAACTAATTATAAAATCTTAAAAAGAGTCACTCTTTATCTTGTACTTCTTGTTGATGAAAATAATAAGAAGGTAGGTTATAGTTCAGGTACAACTACTTTTAAAAAGTTGTAAACAGGTCATTGTGAGAGGAAAGCAACAACATTCTTTTCATAAGCCTCTTTTATTTTTCTCCTCTGCAACTTTCAAGAGCAAAGAACTTTCAAACACAAAATAAAATAGTGGGCAAAACTGCAGTCAATTCCTGCAAAATGAAATAAATAACCTTATTTAAAATGTAAGTATATAGATGAATTATGAACTCTTGTCCTGTCACATCTGCCTTTCAGCCCCAGAGTCCTCATTAGTGCATCAGAAGTAGGTTTTAGTGCAGGTAGAACCACTTTTTTATTGTAAACATGAGGTAATATGTGTGAGGAAATCAGAATATTTTGTGGGACACTGCACATATCACACAAACTTCTTTAAACAGGCCTGATTAAAGTTCCCAGCTATGATGAAGGCTCCCCCGATGACGTCAAACAGCTCCAAGGGAGCAATGCTAATGCTAGCTAGTTAGCTAGCTAGCGAGCGCTGAAAGTCGGTCGTTATGTCAGACTTGAAGGCAAAAACAACATTCAGCAACTCTGTGTGACTGTAGGTGAGTTTTGCCCCATACACTCCATCATCCATACACACAGCAGAGCTCAGAGCCGCTTTAACAACGCGCCGCCATCTTTCGCAACGTCATCATTCTGTGCAGCTTGGACGCCGAACAGTAGCTGTGTTCGAAATCGTTCCCTATCACGGATATAGTGCACTATACAGTGTGTTTGCCATTTTGTAGTGTTGTTCGAATTCTCAGCGGTTTATTTCATTCACTATATAGTGCACTACAAAATACCCACAATGCACAGCAAATGTGAGTGTACATATGATGTACCCTACCTTGTACTCCCGTATACCACAATGCAATGCGGTCATGTTTTTCCACAGAAGACGAAGAAGAAGAAGCGTAGAAAGAATGCTGCTAAGGCACAAATTGGCTCTGCTTTCGCCAAAAGGTTGAAGTATTTTTAACACGTTCGTAGCATAGCTTTTTTACGTCTTTTAATGGCTGTAAACAGCTGCAAAATTTGCTACTTATCCTCCTGGCATCCCGGTTTGTTTACGTGATGCTTGGCACATCCACTTCCGTCACAGGAATATCCAGCTCATCTACTGACGCTATGACGTTTAGAAAATGTCAGTGTAGTGTCCGAAATCTCGTTCAGTCATTCCCTTTGTAGTTCACTATTTCATTTACACTACACAGGGAATAGTGAGTGAGTGAATGAGTGGATGATTTCAAACACAGCTAGTGTTTACTGTTTTATGAGAAATTAAGAATATATCGGCGTTATATCGCCAAAACTCTGGCCGATGTTGAATCCTTTCAAAAGGGCTAAAATTTGTCGATTTAATCGGCCGGCCGATAAATCGGTCGGGCCCTAATGTGCAGTATAACAATTGAATAGATTCTGGTGAAATGAAACAAAAATAATCTCATCCCGCCCCTTTTTGGTGCATTCCCTCAGCACGTAACAGACAGAACGTTGGGACAAGCAAAGCATACATAGATGGTGTTTTAAAAAAATGTAAATAAACAAAAGAAAATACTTTATAGTGACCTTAGTATTTCATGTTATGTTAATTTATCCAATCAGCAGCTCAGTCTGGTGTATGTGAACTGTGTGCCATTAATCAGGACAACAAATGGGTTCCAAATCTTACTGAACTTTCCTGATAGTCCACGGATCAACAGCCTATTTTTTTCAAGTCTTAGAAAATGTTTGACATCCTTAAGCCACTGCGTGTGTGGGAGGTAGAATAGATTTCCATCTTAAGAGCCTTCAGGCAAGAAGATGTGAGGAGGCTGAGCAGGGGTCCCAAAAGTAGCTGTGAACAGACTTGATGGAATCAGTGCACCTGTAATTGTGGATAAAGTGGAGAAATTTCTTGGCAATATTTAGAGAGATGTGGGCATTGCCAAAACATATGAATATAGTTAGTGGGGGCTTGATGAAAGGATGGTGACACATTCTTAAACATTTTTGCCAGAAGTTCTTTGTTGTAGTGAACAACGGTGTAGAATTTTACATTGAATAAAACAGTGTTTGGCACAAATAGAGGATTTGTGCCCCCCTGCGTAGAGCATGAGTCTCACCCCAAATATTTTCAGAGATTTCCATTCCCAAGTTATCTTCCCAAGTTGTTGTATAAGCTTCCAAGAGGTTCTGAGGTCATGGATGTTAGAGTATACAGAAGGGAAATTTTAATTTTAAAACTCATAGGTCAAGCAAAAGAATGAAAAACTTCTGTGTCTTATGGTGTGGTGTTCAGTTATGGAATGGGTAACAACAAGATCTAAAGCAATGCTCAAACCCAGTGAAATTTAAAATAATGTATAAAACTATAATTTTCAGTAGACATATGGATAAAACAGGAGGTATCACACCAGACTGAAGGATGACCACTTTGTTTGTTTGCTGTTATTGTATTGCCCTTGTTTTGTTTTTGTTTTTTGGGGTTTTTTTTTTTTGTATTATTAGTTCACTAAATTATTGCTTAGAAACTCTTTTTCTTTTGTAATAAAAATATTTTATTTAATGACTGCACTATAATCTTTGTTCTATTTCTGTTTTTATCTTTCTTTTGAATATATTTGAAATAAATAAGGTGCAATTCAATTCAATATTTTATTGATACCAATGACATTATCAGTTCTTCTTATTGATTAAAATCATTTATCAGTTCCTGTATTTTGTATTTTGGAATTAAGTTAACCAACACAGCTTTTCAGCAGAAATAACGTCAAGCGCATGCCGCTCTGGGTAGTTGATGCTGTGCTACATAGACCTGTTTCCCCCCCACTCTGAAATCACACATACACTGATCCTGGGCATTGAGCAACTACCTGTGGCCTTTCCCATTACCAGCAACTGCTACCTTTAGCTACCATCCCGTCTTTGACCTCTTTGTGAAAGTTCTGCTCTCTACCTCGTGACAGTGCTGACAGGGATTATTCATGCAAACAGGAACTACAGAGACAGCACATGCATCCTGCTGTTGGCTGTAAATCCATCATTTACCTTCAACACGAACAAACAAATCAGCATTCAAATGGAAAGGGAGGGAGACTGAAGCACACAGCTGAGGGTCTGTTCATCCAGGCGATGTGAGGAAGTCTTCTGCTCGGGTCCGTCAGGAGGTCCTGGTCCTGGGGCCATCGGCTTCCTGTCTGAACAAAGATGGAGCTGAGTCCTCATTGTTGGTGCAAAGTGAGGCACATTCCCCATGTGTGAGGTCTACTGTGCCTGAAATCAGCTGTAAATTACACTAAAAACAATTATCTATCATGCTGTTTTTTCCCCTTATCTCTTGGTTACCTTGTCAGGCTTCATTATCCATGAAATTATTGGTTTAATATCTTTTGGTGTGGGCCTTTGGGCCTTTCTTTGTCTGTATACCCTTTGATTTTAATAAAAAATGTGAAATGAACCTCAAGAGAATCGTATAAATCAATAAGAGATTGTATTGTTACCTATTATGCTTGTATGAAAATGTTTTATTTCAGATATATGAATGAAATAAATCACTGACTAACTATAACTATTACTAGGGGCTGTTAGAACACATATTGTAGAGGTATATGTATATACATTTTTCCATTCTAATATTATTAACTATAGTAACATCTATGGTGTGACGGGTCAATTTCGACCCATATGTATTTACTTAAAGGAAAAGGCAAAACAGTATTTTTTTTAGCAAGAGAACTTTATGAGCATGAATATTTGTGAACATTTGCGAACATTTATCTGTTTATCTTCACAGACCCACCATGATTTCAGTTTTCGCTCTCATTATTGCTTTTATAATCTAATTTTTATAACTGGGTCAAAACCGACCCTAACAACACAGATGACACTATTTCAACAGAGCACTTATAATTATTTTTCTTTTCCTTTCTTTTTTTGTTTAAATAGAGGTTCCTGCCAAAGTCAAAAAGCCTTGATGCAATAAATAAATATTAAGTTGTTCTTTTATGCATTTAAAACCTAAGACAGGTTGGCATCGACCCTAACACAGGAGGCAGGTTAATGCATGCTACTTACCCCTGTACTGCTGCAACACCTGTATAGCAGCTAAGCCTAAAACTTAAAGCCACTGAGGGGCTATCTAGACGGGCTAAACATAATTGATGCGCTCGCCTTCACTGCTCTGTTGCGTCCTGTGCATTCAACATCCAAAGTCTTCTTGCTGAGTTTGATGAATGATTTATTGCTCACCATAAGAAACATGCAATAATCCCACACAAGTGTCCATCAACATCCATAAGTCCATGAACAGCAGTTATTTTGCACAGACATCAATCAGCCTGGCGTACCGGCGTGGCGGTCAAAAAACCATTTGTGCTCCCACCGTCTAGCACACCTGCTACCTGATTGAAACCTCCAATCTATGTAGGCATGTGACCAACACAAAAGTGACCCCTAGTGGACAACTTGGTGTCCTACACACACATACATACATACACATACATCTTGAAATGGCTCTTACACACCGGCCCCTAATTGTAATGACTTAACAGGCATGACAATTTCATTATTTACAAAGTAAAGAGCCATAACCAAAATGATGAACATGAATGACCATGTTTTCAGTCACATATTTCAAATACACAGAGTATCTTGAATAACCTGCATACCCTTGCTCTCATGTAACAGGCAAAGCTTAGTCACTGGCCTTTCAACGACACTAGACTTTGTCTGCAAACGCACTCAGCGCACAAATCCATTTTTTTTATCATGGAAAGCCTCCAAGACTCTTTCGAGTGGCCAGGATCCTCTTGGGGCAGTGGGATCCATTATGACGACAGCGTCTCCAGATTTCAGATTTCTCCTTGTCTGGTTCCATTTTTGCCTTTCCTGCAGCAAGGGTATGTATTCTCTTATCCAACGTTTCCAGAAGAGATCCGAGATGTACTGAGCTTGCTTCCATCTTCATTTTACATACAGGTCATGTGGTTGAAACAATCCAGGGGGCAATGATGGTTTTCCTTTCATGAGGAGGATGTGGTTGGGAGTGAGTGGCTCAAGATCATTTGGATCATCTGACAGTTTAGAGATAGGCTGATCGTTTAAAATGGCCTCAGCTTAACACATGACAGTATGAAGCCCGTCATCATCCAAAATCTGCTGTCGAAGAACTGAACTGAGAATCCTTCTCACCATGTGGATTACACGGATTAAACTCCACCATGATGTGAGCCTGCTGGAGAATTGAAACACCACTTAATTCCTTTTTGCTCCAACACTCCTTGGATCTGTGCATGATTCAAAGCTGCCAGAGCCTCCCTGAGCTCCCTCTCTGCTCCAATGAAGTTGGCTGCATTGTCAGATTGAATGTGAGCCACTTGACCTCTCCTTGAGATGAAGCGACGCAGAGAATTGATGCAAGAATCTGTGTCCAGAGAATTAGCCACCTCCAAATGGACTGCTCTGCTGGCCAGACAGGTAAATATTACCCCATAGCGCTTAATGGTGCCTCGTCCTCTCCTCACCTCAATCGGGCCAAAGTAGTCGATTCCCACATTAGTGAATGGTGGCTGATCAGGAAGAATCTTCTCCTTTGGCAAATCTGCCATCTTTTGCTCCACCATTCTGCCATTGTACCTCCTACAAAAGCTACATTCAGGTATCATTCTCCTCACGGCTGAGTTGGCACTTGTCACCCAATACTTCTTCCTCAGAGTAGACAGCGTGTGGTTGCGACCACTATGGCCAAGCTGTTGGTGAATATGCTTGAGAATAAGAGTGGCTACATGTTGATCCTTTGACAGGATGAGTGTATGTTTAATTTTCTCTGGCAAGGAGCCTTTTGTTAACCGTCCACCAACTCTCAAGAGTCCATTATCCAAGTATGGATCCAACCTTTAGATGGCACTCTGCCTGCTCACTGTAGTTTTCCCAGATGACAATACAACAATCTCCTCTTGAAATTTTTGATGCTGACAGTATCGAATGATGGCAAGCTCAGCTTCCAAAAGAGCCTCTATTGACAAAGTTTTTCCTCTTGGACACTGCTTCTCCTGCATGGCATTGTCTAGCAGTGGTTTGCTGACATCAGAAGCGTCTGGCTCACGCCTCAAGTGACTCATCTTAACAAGAGTCTTTCCCAGCTTAAGGAACCACGCAACTGCTACCTTTAGCTTTCTCCAGTCTGAAAAGTAGGTCAACAGCTGGTTAGTGGCACCAGGTGAGCTGTCCACATCAATAGCATTCACCATGACCTCCTTCTTGATCTCCAGATCATCTGCTCCTATCACAGTCTCCACCACCCTTGCTGGCCATTCCTCTTCAGGTCTACACAGAAACATTGGATCATGAATCCACTTACTGCCCTGAATAAAATCTCCAACCCTCACTCCTCTGGATGCATCATCCGCTGGGTTTTCTTTGGAGCTAACATACCGCCATTGGGATGTTTTGGTGGCTTCCCTGATGGTTGTGACCCTGTTTGCCACAAAAGTATGGAAACGCTTGTCCTCATTCTTTATGTACTTAAGCACTGAAGTGCTGTTGGTCCAAAATACTGAATCTTGCAGCTCGAACCTTAACTCTGCCTTTAGCATCAGGTCGACACGAACAGCCAGGACAGCAGCCGTCAACTCCAGGCGAGGAATGGTGATCATCTTTAAAGGTGTAACCCTGGATTTTCCCATCAGGAATGCAACATGAACACCACCTCTGTCATTCCGCATCCTAAGGTACGTGACTGTTCCATACCCTGCTTCACTGGCGTCAGAAAGGTAATGAAGTTGAGCATGTATGGGACGTCCGAAGCCCTTGGGTTTAACACACCTTTCAACCTTAAACTCAGACAGCACATCCAGATCCTTCATCCATCTCGTCCACTGATGCAAGATGTCCTGAGGTACAGTCTCGTCCCATCCACAGTTTTTTCTGCAAAGCTCCTGCAGCATGATTTTGGCAGGCAAAACAACTGGTGCCAGAAAACCGAGAGGATCATATACAGAACTCGACACTGACAACATTCCGCGTCTGGTGCAAGACTTTTGAGGGACCTCCATCTTGAACTTGAAGGAATCAGTTTCAACACACCACTGCAAACCAAGAGCTCACTCGACAGGAAGGCTGTCTCTGTCAAGATTCAGTTCTTTCAGATCCTTGGCTCGATGTTCTTCAGGGAGAGTTTGCAACATGGTGCGACTGTTACTAATCCACTTGGTCAGTGTAAATCCTCCTTTCTGACAGAGAGCAGTGAGATTTTTGATCATGAGGGCTGCTTCCTCTTCTGAGCCCATGCTCTTCAGACAATCATCAACATAGAAGTTCCCTTCACAGTTTGAACCACTTCGGTCGGGAAGTTGGATAGATTGTCATCTGCTGTCTTCCGGAGAGCAAAGCTTGCACATCTTGGTGAGGACACCGCACCAAACAGATGGACCGTCATGCGAAACTCTGCCACTTCCTTGCTCAGATCACCTTCTGGCCACCACAAAAAAAGTAGGAAATCTCTGTCCTCCTCTGCCACCTTGACCTGATGGAACATTGACTGAATGTCGCCCATGATCGCCACAGGTTCCTGTCTAAATCGAAGGAGGACTCCAAGCAATGTACTAGTGAGGTTGGGGCCTTGCAAGAGCTGATGGTTTAATGATGTTCCCTTAAACGGCACACCACAGTCGAACACCACCCTCGGTGTCCTCTTCTTTGGATGATATACACCATGGTGGGGGATGTACCACACCCTGCCACTGCTGCAATCCAGCTGCTGAGTGGGTACCTTCTCTGCATAGCCCTTGCTAATCATCTCTTTCAGGCATGACATGTACTCCTCATAAAACTGCCCATTGCTCAGGAACTTGCTCTTCAGACTTAGTACCCTTTGCTTTACCACAGAGAAGTTGTTGGGCAGAGCCACACTTTTCTTCTTAAAGGGCAATTTCAGGCTGTAGTGACCATCCTCAAGCACTGCAGAGTTTTCCATGGCTTCCATGAACTTAATGTCTTCTCTTGACAGGCCTTTCTCCTCTGTAGCTCTTTCATTGAAATCATGATTGTACTGCTCGCTCAACATTTCCTCCAACCTAGACACAGAAATCCTGCTGACAGTTGCTGAAGGGGACTCTGAAACGCAGCTGCTTCCCTTTCCTTGCAAAGGTCCGTTAATGACCCACCCAAGTGCTGTCCTTATAGCATATGGGCCATCCCCCTGGCTATTAATGACCTCCCAAGGCTCCAACATCTTGGGTGAATTGCTTCCAATCAGCAGGTCTACATTAGCCTTTATGCTAGGTATTTGTACCTTTGACAAGTATGGCCAATTTGCCAGATCTCCTTCAGTCACAACGTTGTCTATACTTACTGGCATTTTCTTCTAGGTGAGGACTTCTGGGAGCTTGTAAAAGAGGTCGGTCTCCAAACCAGACACTTCCAAGCCTGTACATTCATGAGCTGGCACAACTCTTTCCTGTCCCATGGTTTGCAAAAGAATTTGGGTTCGCCTACCAGTCAGATTGAGCCGTTGCATAAGATGTTCTGAACAGAAGGTGGCAGTACTGCCAGGATCCAAAAAGGTATAAGTTTGTATTATCCTGTCTCCTTTGACTGACTTGACCTGGACTGGCAGGATAGAAAGAAGGCAACGCTCCTTTCCGGCCCCTGTGTGACCACAAGCTGTATGAGATGTTGAGATGTTACATGCTACTGGCTCTTTAGAATGTTTAGTGTTAGTGTTGGCTTCATCTCTCCTGTCAACATGAAGCACACTTGGATGGCTTTGACCACAACTCCTGCAGGTCAAAAGCTCATTGCAGCCACGACTCCTGTGACCAGGACGTAAGCAGCTGAAACACAGCTCTTTCTCCTTTAGAAAGCGTATTTTGTTTCTGTACTTCTTCCTTTTGAACTGCTGACATTCTCCCAATGAGTGACTTTGATTACAACACACACAAGTACACTTAGACACTGTAGAGCCACGAGCATCTGAGAGTGCCCTTGGGTCTCTGAAGTTATCCACTGACTGCACAGGAGCAATAGTAGTGGCAAAGCTGTTTCCTTTAATTCTGTTTCCTGTCTGTGACTTCAATCTGTTGACAACCTTTGAACCAGCTGTTCCAGATGGTTGATCCTGAATGTCACCAAACAAGGGATCTGATAGAATTCTTACATGTTTTACAACGAATGCAACCAAATCCTTGAACAAAGCTCTGTTTTTAGATGTCTCCAATATGTCATGAGCAACTGTTCGCCATCATCTTGAATGGCAATTTACACATCACTGCTCTCATATTGCTTGGCATATTTAACTCTTGCACGTACTGCAGCTTCTTCATGACATTGCAACATGAACGCAGAAAAAGAGAGACGGCTTGTAAAGCATTCACGTCCTCTGATTTTATTCAGGGCCAAGTCATTGCCTTTTCCATATATGCAGAAGCAATTTTATATTCATTGCCAAAGTGTTCCTGCAGCAGGGTTTTTGCTTGATTATAGCCTTGACCAGGTAGCATGTGTTGGCAGCTACGTACCAACTCCCTTGGTTGTCATCTTGTGAACTGCTCCAAGTAATACAAGCAATCAGTACTGCTGACCTTTTCCTCCACTCCTTGCTTGAATGCTCTTTTAAAGGAGATATACTGTAGAGGATCTCCGTCAAAAATTGGAATGTCTCTTGTTGGTAATACCATTAAACGTTGTTGCTGGACAAGAGCTGCTGTAATTTCATTTTGTCTTTGCATTATGGTGTAAATATCTCCAGTCTGTCTTTCATCCATTGGTTAAGAACTGAAAAGAGGTAGCTGCATTTCCTCCATAGACTGGGCATTGAACGTAGAGGGTTGCCTTTCGTCCACTGGCTGAGTACTGAAAGCAGGAGGCTGTGTTACAGTTGGTGTTGAATGAGTTGTCTGTAACGTCCAGTCCTTACTCTGCTGCAGTTTGTTCTGAATTTCAGGTTTGTATTCTTTCGCCAAGGGATTTAGCTTGTCTGCAGTTTTTTCCTTCCTTTTTTCTCTTTGCAAGTAGGAATTCATTGCATTTGATGCTTTTGAAACATTAGAAACATCAGAGGCCTGTAAAACAGCTAATTTAGCAGTAGATGCTGCTAGCAGAGCTTCCAGCTCTATTTGTTCTCGTTGCCGTTGCAGTTGTTACATCATCAACTTTATCATCCTTACCATTAAATACATGATATTCAGAACACTTTACCCACACTTTCACATCAGAAATTAATTCATCATTACCAATCATTTTTGCTTTGAACCAAATATCATGCTTTTCTTTTTCATCATCAGGTAACAAACCCATCAGAGCACCATGAACACCTTAAGCTTCATCACACACACTGACAAGCTCCTCAAGAGAACCTCTGATCGTCGATCACCTTTTAGCATAAACTCTTGAGTCTTTTTTCTCATATTACTTAACTTAGATTTTCTGTGATTCTGCAACTTCTCCAACTTTTCAGCATAAGCTTTAGCAGTTAATAGCCATCAGCCTCAATGTTCGAATCAGCTGATTGCGCAACAGCCTCCAGGGGCCTGTCCTCGCCTTCACGCACATCCATAATTCAGAATTAATCCAAACGCCCTCAAACGCAACAAACAAGTCAATTATCATTTACCTTCGACCACCAATGCATTGGATTTACGTCCCGAAAAGTGTGCACACAAACAAGAATTTAGCCATTTTTTACTTGTAGCGCTCCACATACCTCACGCTGGGCACCTAAATGATCCCGGTGAATGTGTCCTCCGCCGGCGTCTGGAGAACAGCTCCCGGTGTCCGCACACTGGTTGAAGGGATCTTGGTCCGAGGGAAGAAACATGCTGCTCCTCCGCCCAGCTGGGCGTCCTGTAGCTGTTAGCTCCAGCTGGATGTCGCAGCTGAACTCTGGTGAATAAATGTCCGTTCTCAGCGTCCACTCGGCTGAAACTGCTGACATCTATCGCCGCTGTGATGATGAAGCTCTCCAGCGTCCTTTGGCCTAAAGCCTAAAACCTTAAGCCACTGAGAGGCTGTCTAGACGGGCTGAACATAACTGACGCGCTCGCCTTACACTGCTCTGTTGCGTCCTGTGCATTCAATCATCCAAAGTCTTATATAAGAAACATGCAATAATCCCACACAAGTGTCCATCAACATCCATAAATCCATGAACAGCAGTTATTTTGCACAGACATCAATCAGCCTGGCGTACCGGCGTGGCGGTCAAAAAACTATTTGTGTTCCCACCGTCTAGCACACCTGCTACCTGCTCTATGTAGGCATGTGACCAACACAAAAGTGACCCCTAGTGGACAACTTAGTGTCCTACACACACACACATACATACACATACATCTTGAAATGGCTCTTACAACCTGAATTTTTCCCTGGGATCAATAAATGCTTATCTTATTGTGACAAGTGGTGACACACCCTTCTTCAAAATGAGGTCGGTCAATACTAGCATACTTGGATTTCAACATAACCCTGGAGAAGCCAGACAATGCCACCCCGGGAATTTCACCCGGGGAGATATTCAGAACAATAAATTTATAAGGCACTAAGGTCCTTTTCACAAATTGAGCAGAGACGAGGTTCGAGTACAGAAATATATCATGCTTTATTTTTCACAGGAACCATACAATTGAATTCTTTAAAAGAACATCATCCATACTAATATAGGGGTAGGGGACCCTAACAGGGTTGGAGCTTACCAGTGGAGGGGGGAAGGTGGGATCATATCAGGGGGAGGATCCCAGGAGAAGGGCACCCAATGGTTCGTGACACTCGCACACACACACAAAATGGTGAAAACTCAAAGAGCACGGGGTACACAGCACACAGGGAAGGGGGGATACCACCACCAGGACCACCACCATAAGCTCCCAGTCCTGCAAGGAGAAAGGAAAATCAGCAAAAAGCAACAACAACCCAACTATCAACTAAGGAAAACAATTGATTACAGAAAATATAACAGAAATGAACTAGTAATAGGAATACCAAAAGAAAAGAACCATTTACAAAAAATTAAATAAAGTAAAATAACAATACGTAGAAGAACAACCTACCAAACACACATATACCCAAATTCCAACATGTAACCCAACAAAAGAAATCTAGTAATAATTATGGATGGGTAAGCAGTAAAAGTAAATAGAGCGAAACACAAACAAGAAATAATGTCGGTCACTGAAACATATAAATAAACCAAAGTTCCCCAGATGATACAATTAAAAGGAGCCCACCCCGCTGCCTTCACGCATAGCTATACTACTGTCCCCGTAAACCCGAAGCACACCTGTGCCAGAGGCCTCCGCACGGGTCAGGCTAGAGGGTAGAAAGGAGCTTAAGCCTGGTACAACGAGGTGTTTTACTCCACACGAGTGTGGCAAACTGAAGCCAGCAGCGCCCAGCAAAGCGGGGCAGGGCAGAGGGTAGCCACCAGGAGACGGGCCACGCCAGCCCCGGCGAGGCGAGGCCACACACAAACACGGCAGAAAAAAGAATCAAAACAAGGTAGGGCAAAGCATCTGTGTTTCTGTCACATCTATAGACCCAGTCAATCTGTCATAAAGATATAAAAATAAATCACGATTAACAGGGAATACAATATCAAAGAGGTAAAAATCAGGCTATTGTGAGCTGTACATACCAATCGGCGCACGAGACCACCTGCGTGGACAATGAGGAGGAGCAACGGAGGACCCGCCTGGCTGCAGCGCTAACACGCCGCCATGAGAGCCCAAAAACCCAGAGCAGGGGAGATTCCCTCCCTGTTACCTGCCGTAGCGGATGCTGCCGAACTGTAAGCACCCAAAACGCTCAGTAAATACCATAACACCCACAGCATAGTACTCAATCTGAAGCGGCCATCGCTACATTACTTGATCGGCGCGCGAGACCACTTGCGGGGAAGGGAGACGGGGAGGCAGACAGGAGGGTTGCCTGGCAGCCGTGGACAAACACCGCCAAGGAGAGCCGCAGACACTAGAGCGGGGGATTGCTTCCCCCAGACCAGTGGTAGCGGACAATGCCGGGCTGTAAACACCCAAAACGGTCCTTCAATATCATAAAAACACCCGACATCGCATTCAATCCGAAGCAGCCACTGCTCAATTACCTGCACCGGTGCTGTGGTGGAGACGGGAAGTGAGGCAACCAAGGGGGCCGGGCGAAACAAGCCAAGGAGCAAGAGGGTGACAGGGAGAGCAGTACCTGCCTTTATAGAGTGGCCTCCTGAGCTGATTGGCTAACAAGAGAGCACTGGGCAGCACAGTGGCCATGAAAGCAGGGATGATGCCGCTCATCCTGCTACATTATCTTATCTTATCTTATCTTATTTTATCTTATTGGAAGCAGATGCCACCAGAGAGAGCGAAGTAGGACCAAGACCAGCTGAAGCCGACCTGGACTCATTTATAACAGTAGATCAGAGAGGAACAGGCCTCCGGGAGTAATTCAAGAAAATAATCACCTAAACAAAGTCTGGTGTTACTGACATTCGTTCTCTGTCCTTGATGTCGTCGCTCCCTCCTCAATCGTCTGGGATATACTTCCTTTTGGGGTTTATTGCAGAAGAATGTGCATGTTAGCTCATTTTATCTTGATGTGATTCAGGGAAAGAAGTAAACTGCTGTTTATTTTTGATAAGCAGGTCTGTTCCCCACACACATCATGTTACTCCGGCTACCTCTGCATTGGCTTCATTTTCCAGTCCGGGGGGGTTGCCACCTGGTCTCAGGGTGTTTCCTGGTTGTCCTGGTTTGACTCTGTCAGGTAGAAACAGTGGAGCTGTGTGTTGCACATTCTCATATTTAGTGTTCACAGAGAGGGCTCAGTGTGAAGACCTCAAACCATGGTGTCTGTCTCATCATATTCAAATGACCCCTGGTGTCTAATAAGGCTGCAGTGATGACAGATTCTGTCTGAATTTACATACGGTCCTAAGAAAAACTCACTTCTGCTCCAGACTGAGGGACAAATCATTTCATCAGCTGCTGGACAACAAGCTGGAGACCTTCATCCAAGGTAAGGCCAGATATGGTCCATGTCATCAGATCATGTCATTATTATTATCACTGTTATTATCTATCAGGGACGGGAACTCTTGTTAGAGTGTTCTTTTGAGTCACACTGAAGAAGGACCCAGAGGGGCTCCAGACTCGACCTGGACCGGCCCCTTAAAGACTCAAGACTCAGTCTAAACTGAGGCTTTGAGACTTCAGTTATTTATTCTGCAGGTCTGAATAAGAGACACCTCTAGTTCCCTTGCTAGTTCATCACCCTTCACATCTGGGGTGCACTTCCAGGTCAGTTTGGTCAGCAGCAATCCTCAGGTAGGCTGTGGGGTTTAAACCACGCTCAGGTGGGACCAGCAGCAGCCTGAACCGCTGATCCAGGGCAAGATTGGATCCATGCTTTATGATGTTCATACCAAACTCTGAGCCTACATCTGAATGTGGAGCAGAGATCCAGACTCATCAGACCAGGAGACACTTTCACAGTCTTCTGTGGTCCAGTTCTGGTGAGCCTGTGACCTGTAGCCTCAGGTTCCTGTTCTCAGCTGACAGGAGCGTCACCTGATGTGGTCTCCTGCTGCTGTAGACCATCTGCGTCAAGATTGGAGGTGTTGTGTGGTCAGAGATGGTCTTCAGTCCTTGGTAACGGTAACGAGTGGTTGTTTGAGTTCCTGTTGCCTTTCTACCATCTCCAACCACTCTGACCATTCTCCTCTGACCTCTGACCTCTGACATCAGCATGACCTTTTGGCCCAGAGAGCTGCTTATGACATCATATGTATTTTGACACATTTACGAGCATATAGAACATTGACAGGTGCTCCATAAAACAACAGTGCACTAACTGTGCACAGTGACCAGTTTTCCACTAAAATGACCTCAATCATGTGTGAGCGGCACTGAAAGGGTTAAAAATCGAATCAGTTATCAGTATTTTATCTTCTGAAAGGCCTAGAGTTAATTCACAGATTAAAACAGTGGTGGCTGAAAGTGTTGTTAGTAAGTGAGGGCTTGTTCCTCTGTCTGTCGTCACATTTTACACAAAATCTGACCCTGCTCAAAATAAAAGATTAAAAACACCACCAAATCAAAATAATTCTAAATCAACACGCCTCGGACCGTGTGATAAAAACTTTACCCACAGGCTCTTTTATTTCAGGAAATAATTTATTACAGGAAATGATTCTTTTATTTCTCTCTCTGTGAAAGTTAGTGAGCTCTGGGTGCTGTGTGAGCGGTATGTAAAGGGTTAAAAATGAATCATTGATCAGTTTAATATTTTTGGAAAGAACTGAAGTTAAAAAAATAAAATGAAAACTAGTTTGATTGAATATCTATGATCAGATCTATTGATTTGCATTTATTCAAAATCTGATACTCATGCTGTAGAAAATAGGCGCAGCATCCTTCCTCCTCCTCCTCTTCCTCCTCCTCTTCCTCCTCCTACTCCTGCTACCATAGGATATGGGAGGGACCAGCTCTGAGACTGACCAATGACTGAAGGGGAGAGCCCACCCCCCCAAAATGTCAAAGGTCAATTTTCTCTGCGGGCAGAATTTCATTTCGAGTGAGTTAAGAGAGACAGAGAGAGAGAGAGAGAGAGAGAAAGAAAAAGATTTTTATGATTTTTAACACAACTTTATTTACAAATAAATATTTTCAGTGTACAATATTACATCTGTTAATTTATGAATATCAGTATTTAAATATTCTCAGGCTTTCATAAAAATAGGATTGAAGCACAGCTTCTCATCAACAACAGAGCAAACAGCTGAAGTTCAACACTGAGACACAAATTCATCCAGATTCCTCATAAAAGAATAAAACCTGAAGTCCACAGTGACCCTGGCTCTGACCAGGGACACAAAAATTTGAAGCAACTCTTCCCCCTCAACACCATTGATGGCATTTTTCCTGCTTTTTTATATGGAAAGTTTGGCTTGTCCCACAATAAAATTCAATAGCTGCCACTTTCTTGAATGCTTCCTATCATATCCTTCACCAAAGATAAAAGCAGTTTCAGACCAGGGCTCACCACAGTTTTCAAAAACACTTTTTAGTCTGTTAAATAAAGCAACCAGTCTTTTACAGTCCAGGAAACAATGAAAAACAGTCTCTGGTTCCTCACAGAATGGACATGCACTGGACACCACAGGGTTGATTTTGGAGACAAAACAGTTCACAGGCAGCGCCCCCTGCAGTATTCTCCACTGCAGGTCACCTGTCCTTTTGTTTAATGGTGCTTTATTGAACACCCTCCAGACTGGTTTTATGTCCTCAGTCACATTCAGCCTCTGTCTCCACACCGTGTCTGTCCTCTCACTCAGTTTGGTCTTATTTAAGGCCATGACGCAGTTCCTGTAGAGGGTTTTCCCCCTCGACATGTAGAGGTCAGCAGCAGTAGATGGCTGACCCAGCAATGGTCTCGTTAGATCAGTCCAGTCTATAGTAAGACCCAGTTCAGGAAAGGGATCGTTGTTATCAGGAGTCTCCAGCTCCTCACTCATCAGCCTCTTAATCCATGCAATTATTAAATCCCTTGTTTTCCGTTTTGACTTTAGTCTTAGTGCAGAGGACACCGCCTCTGTATTATGGATTCCCGGGCCTGCGATGTCAACAATATGTCTCAGTTTCACTGTCCCAGCTGACACCAGGTGCTGGGTGAGCCCCAGCCTGCTGTTGTCCTGTATATCTAGCCTTGCTTTATGGACTAAAGGCTCCTCCAGGAGCCAGAACAAAGAAGACGAGGGTTTGCAGTCTAGTCCATTTAAAAAGAGCCCAGGCTTTAAAAAGTCCATGGTAGAAGGGAGGCAGGTTATTTAAAACAATAGAATCACAGTCCATTAAAAACAACGATGCATCCAAACCCATGCCTGCGATGCTTTTTAAAATAGTGCCGGTAACAGGTTTCCACACAACATCAGATCCAGTGAGGTACCTCTGAATAAATTGCAACCTAAAAGCCAACATTCTGCTCTCCAGGTGGACCAGTCCTTGACCCCCCTCTTCTTTAGGAAGATACAGCACACTCTGTGGGACCCAATGCCGCTTGTCCCAAAAGAAATTTAACATTATGGACTGCACTTTCTGTAGGAGACCAGCAGGGGGTTCCATACAAGCTAATTTGTGCCATATAGAAGATGCAACCAAATTATTTATAATCAGGACCCTTCCTCTAAAAGACATTTGAGGTAGCAACCATTGCCACTTAGAAAGCTTTCCCTCCACCTTCTCCACCACTCCTTCCCAGTTTTTCTGAACTGTCTCCTCATCCCCCAAATAGACACCCAGATACTTCAGGCCCTTTCTTCCCCATTTTAACCCTCCTGGAAGCTGAGGGAGGCCTGCAGACCAGTCCCCTACAGCTAGGGCTTCGCTTTTTACCCAGTTTACTCTTGCTGAGGAGATATTACAGAATATTTCAACAATAACTTTCAATTTGTCCACATCTCCCTGATTCCGAACAATGACAACAACATCATCAGCATATGCTGATAAAACAAAAGGTGTATTAAGATCAGGTAAAAAAAGACCATCAATACAACAACGTATATTGTGCAGCATAGGTTCAATTGAAAGTGCATAAAGCATTCCAGACATGGAGCAACCCTGACGAATGCCCCGGGTCACCTTGAAAGGTTTACACAGTCCACCGTTTATTTTGAGTACACTCTCAATATCTTCATACAATACCTTGATCTTGGCAATAAGCCCAGGGCTGAGACCAACCTTTTCTAACACTTTCCAAAGGTAATGGTGCTCAACCTGGTCGAATGCCTTTTCTTGGTCCAAAGAGACCAGACCAGTGTCAATGCCCAATGAACCAAAGATTTCCAAAATATCCCTAATTAGAGACACAGGGCTCTAATTTTCTGACGCAACTCAGGGTGGCGCAGGGTGGCGCAGCCTGGTGCACCACACGCAGTGGTAATTTCGTCCGGCGCACCGCCATGCGCAGCCAATTTGGCAATTTGGTAGACCGGCTGCGCCGAGATGGGTGTGACTGCTCACCAGGGGGAGGTGTCAACAGATTGAGCTTGGCGCAGTGTCAATTTCGTGCCAAAAAAACGCGGGGAAGGTGCGCTGAAAGCCCGCCAGCTCCAACCTGGTCTATTCTCGGCGCAGGCGAGGCGCACTCGGGGCAGTGGTAATTTGGCTGACAGGCGCACAGTGCGCACACGTCACCAAAACCTCACAGGCAGGTATCCAGAGTGTCAGGCACATTTCAATGCAATAAACAATCACAGCAACCACTATTTAATGTAACCGTTTGAACCAGCATATACATTTGTGTCTATATTAATTGTCCCGTCACATCTGATGTCAGATCAGAGACGCTTGTCATAACTAATGAGTTCACATCTCTCGGCCAACCACAAACAGCCACATCATCCGATACGGAGTATCCGGCTTCTCTCATCTCATGAAATTCAAAAGAAAAGAAAAAAGAGAGAGACGCTCGCTGAATAAATGTAAGTCACTTGGTGTCTTAAGGGTTTACCTGTGATTGCCCATATTTCTCTGGTTTAATCTTTATTCGTAACATGATCTAAAAAGTTGGAGTACATTATTGCAAGGAGGATGAGGAGGAGATAGCGGGAGAGAGTATTTCACCAAAGGTTCTGCTATTTGGCGATGACAGACCAGGAATGCAGGTGGATCACAAGCATGATGAATGGATTAGCCTGCTGCTGTGTTTAAATGTAATTATCACTTAATTTTGTACTCCTATTATGACACAGGAACAGATTACATCTGTCCCGTGAGGTGGTCTACACGGTGACGCGCATCGTGGCTCCAATGTGCGGCCCGGTGGCTCCTGCGCTCTCCCAGTTGCTATAAAAGTGACAGTGGCTCTGACCTTCTTCGCCACCGAGGTTAAATTGTCACTGCGCCTCGCCCGCAGCGCATTTAAAGGAGAGGAGAGGCGTTCATTTGATTGGTGAAGATCACACTCGGCTGTGTTAAACCCACTCAAGTCTTATTATGGCGTGGGTGCGCCTCCCTGCGCCAGACTGCGCCATGCACGAAACTTGCAAAATGCCCTGGACACACCCTGTTGGCGCAGCGCAGGTGCGGCGCAGGGCAGGTGCGCCCCGCCTGCACCTGGTCTACGAAATTAGAGCCCACATCGTCAATGATGGACCTGTTGGGCATACAATATGTTTGAGTTCGATGGATGACATAGTCCATGACTTTCTTCAATCTATTGGCCAGCACCTTTGACAACAGTTTGTAGTCAGTACACAACAGAGAAACTGGTCTCCAGTTTTTTATGTCCTGCAGGTCTCCATTTTTTGGTAGCAGTGTTAAGACTGCTCTCCTGCAACTCTGGGGAAGGGACATCTCATGAAAACACTCTGTGAACACTTCTAGTAAATCATTATCAATCTCAGACCAAAAAGTTTTGTAAAATTCAGGTGGAAGTCCATCAATTCCTGGTGTTTTCCCCACTTTCATACTCAAAAGTGCTGTGAAAAGTTCCTCTAGAGTGAGAGGACCCTCCAACTCTTTACTGATGTTCTCAGGGATCCCTGAAAGCCCACTGCAGAATGAGTCTAAGGCCTCCTCATTCTCAGTGTATTCAGAGGTGTACAGGCTCTTATAAAAACCAACAGCTCTCTGTCTTATGTCACTGGCTTCAGTCAGAAGCTGTCCTGTTGTTGAGCGCAGGGCATGGATAGCACGACTTTGTCCATTTTTCTTTTCTAGACTGAAGAAGTACTTTGATGGTGCATCCATCATAGTAGCGTTCTGAAACCAGGAGCGCACCAGTGCCCCCTGTGCTCTAGAGCCCAACAAGTCAGCCAGAGTGGCTTTTTTGGATTTGAGATTTTCAAAACAACCCTGATTTCCTGTGGACTCAGCAAGACGCTGCAGTTCCACTATTTCGGTCTCTAGATCTCTCATAGATCTGGTGATATTATGAGAGACATTGAAAGTGTACTCTTGACAAAACTGTTCAATCTCAATTTTTCCATGTTCCCACCACTGTTTCAATGATACAAAATTTTCTTTTCTAGTTCTAAAAACCTTCCATAAATAAATAAAAGTGTCTTTAAAATGTTCATCCAAAAGCAGAGCAGTATTAAAGTGCCAGTAGGCTGATTTGTGTTTGATTTTTCCAATAAAAACATCACAGGTTACCATAGAATGGTCTGAAAACCCTACAGGTACAATATTACACTTTGTAAACACATTAAAATGATGTTTAAAACAATAAAATCTGTCTAATCTGGCCATGGATAAATAGTGCTCTCTGCACTGAGTCCAGGTATACTGCCGAGCGTGACCATGTTTTTCTCTCCATACATCTATTTAACTGTGTTTGAATCAGCTGCTTCAGAGCATGTTTTGAAGCAGCATGAGGTTCTAAGTGGTTCCTGTCCAGACATTCATTTTCAGTACAATTAAAATCCCCTCCCAAAAATAAAAATTCATCAGACCCACACCGATTTAAAAGCAAACTGAGATCATTTAAAAGTTTGACTCTATCAGGGCCATTGTTCTGAGCATATACGTTAACAAAAAACAAAGTAAAATGCTCATATTTAGCTCTGACTGCCATCAGTCTGCCTTTAAATACTTCCTCCAGGGTGAAGGACTTTGGCAGAAAGTTCTTGGAGAACAAGATTGCCACACCTCCACTGGTTCTGCTTAAATAACAAGAGAGAGAGACAGAGAGAGAGAGAGAGAGAGAGACAGAGAGAGAGAGAGAGAGACAGAGAGAGAGAGAGAGAGAGAAAGAAAGAGAGAGAGAGAGAGACAGAGAGAGAGAGAGAGAGACAGAGAGAGAGAGAGAGAAAGAAAGAAAGAGAGAGAGATAGAGAGAGAAAGAAAAAGAGAGATAGAGAGAGACAGAGAGAGAGAGAGAGAGAGAGAGAAAGAAAAAGAGAGAGACAGAGACAGAGAGAGAGAGAGAGAGAGAGAGAGAGAAAGAAAAAGAGAGAGATAGAGAGAGACAGAGACAGAGAGAGAGAGAGAGAGAAAGAAAAAGAGAGAGATAGAGAGAGACAGAGAGAGAGAGATTTTACAAAAAACACTTTATTTACAATAATATACAACAGTTAACAAATAAACAAAACAAACAAACAACACACATTACTTCATTGTAAAACGCTAAAGAGAGAATTGAAGAGGAGATTCTCATCTTCTACAGAGCAGATTACCTCTCCATTACACCATATTTCAGTAAAATCTGTAAGATTTGCCATAGCCTTATAGAACTGAAAGTCCACCAAGACTCTGGCTCTCACTAAGGAGAGGAACAGGTCAGTCACTTCTTTGCCTTGCTTATTTTCCAACTGTTTTTTCCTGCTGAGATAAACTGCCAGTTTTGCCTGTCCTGATAAAAAGTTTAAAAGTTTCCATTTGACTGCATTTGTCTTTTTGTACCCTGCACCAAAGATAAAAGCTGTTTTTGACCATGTCTCATTAAAACTCATAAAAACCGTCTTTAGAAACTCAAACATATGGCTAAGCCTGGAACACTCAGAAAAGCAGTGAAAAATCGTTTCCACCGACCCACAGAAAAAACATTCATTAGACACAGAAGGATTAAACCGAGAGACAAAAGAGTTTACAGCTATGGCTCCATTTAAAATCCTCCACTGCAAATCAGCAGATCTCTTGTTCAGAGGGCTTTTATAAAAAACCCTCCACACTGGCTTTATGTGGTCAGCCACCTTCAACCACTGTCTCCACTTAGTGTCCACTCTGTTTTTCAGTACATTCTCATTCAATGCTTTAACACACACACGGACACAATCCTTCCCTCTGATATTATAAAAGTTCAAACATTTGTCATCAGTCCCTTTTGAATGTATTTCACTGGAAACACAAGATCTTACGTGAGGCCTATTTCAGGAAAAGGATCACTGTCAATGGGCACCTCCTTCCTGCTACAGTAATCCTGCAGCATCTCTTTTTCCTCCCCCGTCAGTCTGAGACGCAACAGTCTGAGTGCTCTGTCCACGAAACGTGCCGACCGGAGACCAAGAGCAGAGCTCACTGCCGTCGCATTGTCCAGTTCAGGTCCAGCTATGTCCGCCATCTGTCTCAGTGTGGTGCAGCCAGTGGAGACGAGAGCACGCGTGAGGCCCATTAGGGATGTGTCCCGAACGTCCAGCCTGGCCCCGTAGACCAGAGGCTCCTGCAGCAGCCAGTGCAGGGACAGCGTGGGCTCCAGCCTTTTCCATAAAAACAGTTTCCAGGTTTTAAAAAGGCTCTGGTAAAAAGCAGACAGGTTATACAGATTAAAACAGTCAGTGTTCATTAAAAACAGTGAGGAATCTAGTTCTAATCCATTCACTTTTTTAAAAATCCTGCTGGCCAATGGTCTCCAGACCACATCAGCTGGTCCAGTGAGGAACTTCTTTCCACTGGACCAGCTGATGTGGACCAGACCTTGCCCTCCCTCTTCTTTAGGTAAGAACAGGACGGCCTGTGGAACCCAGTGCAGCTTGTCCCAGAAAAAGTCCAACAGTACTGATTGCAGTTGTTTGAGGAGTCCAGCAGGGGGCTCCATGGATGCCATCTTATGCCAGAGTCCACAGGACACCAAGTTGTTTATGATGAGCACTCTTCCTCTGTATGACATTTGTGGTAACAGCCACCTCCATTTCTCCAGCCTCCCCTTCACTTTCTCCACCACTCCCTCCCAGTTCATCCCCTAAAAAAACACCAAGATACTTAAAACCATTCCTGCCCCATGTTAGTCCTGCTGGTAGGTTGGGCAGCGAACTTGATTTAAAACCAACTGCCAACCCTTCACTCTTCCCCCAGTTTACTTTTGCAGAAGATATTTTCCTAAAATCCTTTACAATGTTTTCTAATATAAACACTTCTTCTTGAGTTTTGATCATGACAATGACATCATCTGCATATGCTGACACAGTAAAACATTTAGAACAGTAAGGTAAAGTTAACCCTTTAATGGAAGAGCGTATTTTACACAGCATGGGTTCAATAGAGATAGAATATAACATCCCTGAAAGAGCACAGCCTTGTCTTATTCCTCTCCCAATTTTAAAAGGTGCACTCAGTCCTCCATTGATTTTCAATACACTCTCAATGTCCTGGTACAAAACCTTGATCATAGCAATGAAACCAGGGCTGAGACCAAAGCTCTCTAGAACTTTCCAGAGGTAGAGGTGCTCAACCCGATCAAATGCTTTTTCTTGATCTAACGAAATGAGACCAAGGTCTATGCCCAATGAACTAGAGACGTCCAAAACATCACGAATTAAAGACACATTGTCATGAATAGACCTGCCAGGCACACAGTAGCTTTGGTCCTTGTGTATAATCTGGTCCATCACGTCCTTCAGTCTGTTGGCCAGGGCTTTGGAGAAGATCTTATAGTCACAGCAGAGCAAAGAAACAGGACGCCAGTTCTTTATTTCCTGGAGATCACCTTTCTTTGGAAGGAGTGTGATCACTGCCCTCCTGCAGCTGAGGGGCAAAGACCCTTCAGCCAGACTTTCATTTAAAACAGCAAGAAGGTCCTCTCCCAGTACATCCCAAAAGGTCTTAAAAAACTCACCAGGGAGTCCATCCAGTCCAGGAGCTTTTCCTCCCTCCATGCTCTGCAGAGCTGCGAACAGCTCCTGTAGCTGTAGAGCTTCCCTGATCAGCTGGTTGGAGTCCTCAGAGACACGAGGTAAACAGTCACAAAAAGAGTCAAACAGCTGTTCATCGTCGGTGTACTCACTGTTGTAGAGCCCTGAATAGAAACCCACAGCATGTCTTCTGATATCAGTAGCTTCTGTCAGCTCCTGTCCCTCTGCTGTTCGAAGACTGTGCATACATTTGCTCTGTCCATTCTTTTTTTCCAGTCCAAAGAAAAACTTGGACGGGACGTCCATCTGAGCCACGCTTTGAAATCTGGATCTGACGAGGGCTCCCTGGGCTCTGATGCCCAGCAGGTCTGTCAGAGCTTTCTTTTTAGCTTTGAGGACTTCAATATGTCCTCGATCTCCTGTGGAATCTATCAGAGACTGAAGTTCCACAATATCAATCTCTAGAGCTTTCACAGATCTGGTAATGTCTCGCGTGACATTGAGAGTGTACTGTTGACAGAAAGCCTTAATTTCAGCCTTCCCACAATCCCACCACTGTCTTAAACACTTAAAGTCAGGATATGTTCTTCTAAAATTTCTCCAAAAAAACCTAAAAGCCTCCAAAAAGTTCTTATCAAGGAGCTGGGAAATGTTAAAATGCCAAAAAGCACTCTGGTGTTTAAAAACGTTTATAGAGACGTGACACAATACTAGTGAGTGATCAGTGAAAACAGCAGGGACGATAGAACATTTCTTAAAAATGTTCATCTGATGTTTAAAACCATAAAAACGATCTAACCTAGCCAGTGAAATAAGACCATCTCTGGTGTGAGACCATGTGTACTGTCTGCTATCTGTGTGAAATGACCTCCATACATCAGACAGGTCATGAGTTTCAATAAGGCCTTTTAAAAGCTGTTTAGAAGCAGGATGAGGTTCAGGGTGATTCCTATCAACAGAGTCATTCACAGTGCAGTTAAAATCCCCCCCTAGAAGCACAAAGGCCTGTGGAGTGACACTGTTGAAAACGCTGTTCAGCTCATTCAGAAAAAGGACTCTGTCTGCTCCTGTAGCTGGACTGTACACATTCATTAAGAAGAGCTCACATGGTTCAAAAAGGGCCTGCACCAGCAGCAGCCTGCCCCGTATGACCTCTGTCACAGTGTAAGAGACCGGTACACACTGCCGTGAGAACAGAACAGCCACCCCCCCACTACTGCTGCTGCTGTGGCTCAGGATAACCTGACCCCCCCACTCTCTCTTCCAGTCCACTTCATTACGAGGGTCACTGTGAGTTTCCTGCACAAACATTATGTCAATGTGATTCATTTTCATTAGCTCATACAGCATCGCTCTTTTCCGGAAATCTCTAGCTCCATTTAGATTTAGAGTTCCTACTTTAAAGTTACTCATGGAGAGAGAGATCAAAAAAGTAGCAGCTAAAAACAGGAACATCTGTATTTTAAAGTAAAAGTTATAACTCTTTGCTTTCATCATCATCACCGCTGTCAGCACCAACACTGTTGCACAGTTCCTGTCTCAGTTTGGACACAAACTTTCTCAGTCTGTACGTTTCCTGATCAGAAAAAGAGCTTTTCCCTTTATCTCGGCTGAGCTCTCGTGCTGACTCAAAGAAAAGTCTTTTATCAGGGAAATAGTTTTCTATTTTTACACCCCACATGTTTTTTGTTTTCTGCAGAAACAGTTTAATTTTTCCTGCGCTGTAGTCTCTCTTATTTTTTTGTCTTTGAGAGGATCTACAGTCAGCTGTTTCACTGTCAGTGAGAGGTGGAGAGTCCTCATCAGCACTGACCTCTGACCCTGGATCAGATTCTTTGGGTTTTCTTGCTGTCTTTCCCTTAACTTTCTTAGTTCTTTTCTTTTCTTCTAGAGAGACATCTTTGTCATTCTTTGACTTCCTTTTGGAGGAGACTCCTCCTCGTCCATCTCCTCCTCAGCAGGCTCAGAGAGATCTCTCACTCCACCTGCTGCCTGCTGCTCAGGAGCAACGCTAACCCCACCCCTCACCTCCACCTGCTCACCTGGCTGTTCCTTAAAACTCCCACCACTCTGTCTCACCTCAACTGTCTGCACCTTACCCCCACCTTTCTGCTCCTTCTCACCTGTCTGTTTCTCACGTCCTCCACCCAGTATCCGTTCACCCATCTGTCTTTCACCTCCTCCACCCTGTGTTTGCTCACCTGTCTGTTTATCACCTCTGCCACCCTGCACCTGTTGACCTGTCTGTCTTTCACCACCTCCACCCTGCATCTCCTCACCTGTTTGTTTTCCATCTCTTCCACCCTGCATCTGTTCACCTGTTTGTTTTCCACCTCCTCCACCCTGCATCTCCTCACCTGTTTGTTTTCCATCTCTTCCACCCTGCATCTGTTCACCTGTCTGTCTTTCACCTCCTCCACCCTGTGTTCGCTCACCTGTCTGTTCCTCACCTCCTCTACCCTGTGTCTGTTCACCTGTTTGCTTTCCACCTCCTCCACCCTGCATCTCCTCACCTGTCTGTCTTTCGCCTCCTCCACCCTGCATCTCCTCACCTGTTTGTTTTCCACCTCCTCCACCCTGCATCTCCTCACCTGTCTGTCTTTCGCCTCCTCCACCCTGCATCTCCTCACCTGTTTGTTTTCCACCTCTTCCACCCTGCATCTGTTCACCTGTCTGTCTTTCACCTCCTCCACCCTGCATCTGCTCACCTGTCTGCCCCCCCTCTGCTCTGGATCCTTCAGCCTCGTCCTTATATGGACATGCTCTGATCAGGTGCCCCTCACTTTTACAGTGAAGACATTTCATGTTCTCAGACGTGACATAAATCACATAATCAAAGTCTTCTACTCTCAGGTTGAAAACCAGATTTAATTCCCTGTTTCTCTGATTTAAGATCATGTAGACCTGACGTCTGTGTGAGACCACATGACTGAGCTGCGGGGCTGTGCAGCCCGACGGCAGCTTTTTAATGGGGGAGACTATTTTCCCATGTCTCGATAGTTCTCTTTGCAGAAAGTCATCACTGATGAACGGTGGACAGTTGGACAGAATGACCTTCCTAGAAGGCAGAGACAGAGAAGAGACGGGAACGAACGTGTCATTGATGACCACTCCGTTCTCCACCACGGCGTTCGCCTTGTCCACGCTGTCTAGAAACAGCACCACTGCTCCATTCATCCGGGCTGCAGATTTAACACTCTGCGGTCCCACCACCTCAGCAACAGCCAAAGCACATTCATTCACAGAATAACGAGAGGCACCGGCGATCTTCACGCCATGCCTTCTCGTTATTCCGGTAAACTCAAAGCTCATTACCTCTACACGTGCAAGACAAACACACCGCAGCACGCCGACCAGCAAAACGCTGGTCGGCAAAAAAACACCCACACACCGCAACTAAGGGTCAAAAACCAACACTCTACACCCAGAAAAATTAAACAAATACCTGAGAAACACAAACCAGCACAAAATCAGATCAGAAAAAGTTTAGAAAATTACCACTCACTCAAGAGCTCCGCACACCAACTCTCAGTACATCCACTCAGAGAGAGAGAGAGAAAGAGAAAGAAGAAGAGAGAGAGAGAAAGAAAAAGAGAGAGAGATAGAGAGAGACAGAGAACGAAAAAGAGAGAGAGAGAAAGAAAAAGAGAGAGATAGAGAGAGACAGAGAACGAAAAAGAGAGAGAGAGAAAGAAAAAGACAGAGAGATAGAGAGAGACAGCGAGAGAGAAAGAAAAAGACAGAGAGATAGAGAGAGACAGAGAGAGAGAGAGAAAGAGAGAGATAGAGAGAGAGAGATTTGATTTTTCAACACATCTTTATTAAATCATTCTTTCATCAGTTCATTTCAGTAGAATAAATACAGTGATATGTTAAAAAAAAAAGTCTAACTATCAGATCAGACCAGCTGATCTGAAAAGACGAGTCTATTTTCAATTACAGAGCACAATATTTCACCACAAGTCCATGTCTTAATGAAGCAGTCTAGATCCTGCATCTCTCTGTAATAGTGAAAATCTATCAGGATTCTGGCTTTGATAGTCCTGCTCAGCAGCAGAACCAAGTCACAGTCCACGCCGTCCTCCACCTTCCTCCTCCTGCTGACATACACGGCCATCTTCGATTGTCCCAGGATAAAGTTCATCATTTGCATTTTTCTTTGTGACCTTTTTTATATTGAAAACCAAGAATAAAAGTCTGTAAAGAGAAAGTTTCTTTAGCTCTCCTGAACAGACAGTCCAGCAGCGAGAACAGGGGGGCCAGGCGAGGACACTCAGAGAATCAGCCGACCCTCAACGGACTCCAGGACCCCCTCCCAGTTCTTCTTTAAAAACAGTTCATCCCCTAAAAACACCCCAAGATACTTCAGGCCCCCCGTCGTCCACTGGAGCCCCCCTGGAAGCACCAGCCCACCCAGAGAGTCTCTACTGGTAGCGAAGGCTACACTCTTGGCCCAGTTGACCTTGGCTGATGACAGTTTTTTAAAAAGTTCAACAGTTTTCTCTAAAACCAGAATGTCCCCCTGTGTGTTTAAAACCACCATAATGTCATCGGCATATGCTGTCAGCTTCACCGCTGCAGGACACCCTGGAAAAACCACCCCCTTCAGAGTCTTTCTAAGTCTGTGCAGCAGCGGCTCGATGGCCAGAGAATAGCATCCCAGAGAGAGAGCACCCCTGTCGCACCCCTCTCTGGACAGTAAAGGGAGCAGCCAGATCACCATTAATCTTCAGTATGCTCGCAACATCACCGTACATAACTCGAACCCTGGCTATAAAATCTGGGCTGAACCCGAAGGCGGCAAGCGTCTTCCACAGGTACTGGTGTTTAACCCAATCAAAAGCCTTGTCCTGGTCTATGGAAATAAGACCAGTGTCGATGCCCAAAGAGCTGGAGACGTCCAAAACATGCCGAATCAAAGTGATGTTATCACTTATTAGACTGCCGGGCACACAGTAGATCTGGTCTACATGAACCACCTCCGCCATCACCTCCCTGAGCCGGAGAGCCAGGGCTTTGGAGAGGATCTTGTAATCCCCGCAGAGCAGTGAGACCAGCCTCCAGTTTTTCAGGTCCTGGAGGTCTCCCTTCTTTGGGAGCAGGGTGATGACAGCTCTCCTGCAGCTCTGCGGTAACAGGCCAGTTCTGAGGCTCTCCTGGAACACCTCTAACAAGTCCTCACCCACCACGGGCCAGAAAGTCTTATAAAAATCCACCCGGATGCCGTCAATGCCTGGAGCCTTGCCATTGGCCAGGCTCATGAGGGCCACATGAAGCTCCTCCAGAGTCAGGTCTGCAGTCAGGAGGGAGTTCCCTGACTCCCCCACCCGAGGAAGGTCAGACAGGAACTCACCCTCCAGCTCTGGATCCTCCACCAGTTCTTTTTTAAAAAGGTCTCTGTAAAAGTCTGTGGCGTGCCGTCGGATCCTGGAGGCCTTGGTGATGGTGGATCCATTGGAGGCGCGCAGGCTGTGAATGACCTTTCTCTGTCCGTTTTTGCTCTCCAGGCTGAAAAAGAACTTGGATGGGTGGTGCCCAGCAGGTTGGCTATGGCAGCCTTCTTCCTTTGGAGGGCTTCAACATGCCCTCCATCTCCTGTACAGTCCAGCAGGTTCTGTACCTCAGTCTCCAGGACCTGGAGGGATCTTGTGATGTGCTTGGTGACGTTGCGAGTATACTATTGACAGAATTGTTGAATTAAAACCTTTCCATAGTCCCACCACCTCTGCACTGATAAAAACACTGACTTCCTGTCCCTGTGTGAAGTCCATAAAAACCTAAAAGCATCTTTAAAAGCACGATCTTCTAAAAGAGCCGTGTTAAAATGCCAGTAGGCGCTGGACATCTTCACGTTTCTGATAAAAAAGTCACACTGGACCAGAGAGTGGTCTGAAATACCCACAGGGACAATACGACATTTCTTAAAAATACTAAAATTGTGTTTAAAACAATAAAACCTGTCCAGTCTGGCCAGAGACAAGCAGTTGTTTCTGCAGTGAGACCAGGTGTACTGCCTGGTGAGGCCGTTCAGACCCCTCCACACGTCCTCCAGATCATGAGTCTCTATCAGTCTTTTCAGACGGGCAGACGAGGCAGGATGAGGCTCCAGGTGATTCCTGTCTACACGTGCATTAGCAGTGCAGTTAAAATCACCCCCCAGGAATAAAAAACCCTCCTCCACACCACCCACCACATCACACAAGGTATTTAAAAAAACCATTCTGTCCCTGCCCAGCACAGGAGCATAAACACACACAAAGACAAGCTTGACATTTTCATATATAGCCTTCATCATTAAAATGTGTCCCTCCATAACCTGGTGCAGCTCCACAGACTGGGGGTTAAAAAACCTGGAGAACAAAATCCCCACCCCAGCACTGTTGGACAGTTTGTGGCTGAGGAAGACCTGGCCTGGACACTCCCTCCTCCAGTCTCCCTCATTTCTCAGGTCACTGTGAGTCTCTTGTACAAAGACGACATCCAGCTTTTTGAGTTGGCACAGCTGGAACAGGGAGGCTCTATTAGAGTCAGAGCGAGCTCCGTTAATGTTCAAAGTTCCAATGGAAATGTTCATGATGAGCCATAAAAAACCAAGACAAATAAGAACAGGGGTTAAAAAACACACCATAGTAAAAGCAATTATTCGTCACCCTTAATTAGAGCTTCTTTGGCTTTGGTGATTAACTTTTTCAGTCTGTAGATCTCCTGATCGGTAAAAACATCCTCTTCTTTTTTAAAGCGATTTACCCAGCTGATAAAACCATTTAAATCAGGGAAGAAAGTCTCCACCTTCCCCGCCCATTGACCTTTGGTATCAGCTAAAAACTTTTTTTATCTTCCCTGCAGAGTAAGAAGTGATTTTTTCTCTCTGAGAAGGAGTCAGCTCAGTCTGCTCCTCCTCTTCCTCCTCAGAGAGGTCTTGCAGGACCTTCTTGGCCTTCCCTCCCCCCTGCCATTTCTCAACTGATTTTCTCCTCTTACTTGTGTTGATATTGAAGTTTTGTTCATCAAACACGTCTTCCATTATGATTTCATTTGTTGTGTTTTCTTTTTCTCCGCTCCCCTCCCCGATATCCAAATTATTGTGCTTGTTGACTTTCGCACCTCCCACAATACTTGTTCCACTCAGCTGATTATTAACAGACACCTCCATTAGGCTCACCTCGGACCCCTCCAGGATCGAGGACCCGAAATGCCCACCTCGGCACCACTCTCCGGAGGCCCCGCGCCCGGAGCCCCGGCGTTCCCCCTCCTGGCCTCTGGACACGCCCGGATGAGATGCCCCACAGCCCCACATCCAAAACACTTCATGGTGTCAGAAGTGACAAAATCAACATAATTAAAGCTGTCAATTTTGAAATTTAAAGACAGGTTCAGGTGTCTGTCGGCGTCTTTCAGGATCATGTACAGCTGCCTCCGATGACAAACCACATGCTTTAGTTTGGGCGATTTGCAGCCTAGCAGCACCATTTTGATCGGTGAGACGATCTGCCCATACTTGGACGAAGCTTTACTCAGATCATCGTTTTTAATAAACGGAGGTGCGTTTGACACGGTGATCTTTTTGGCACGTTCAATCAATCAATCAATCAATCTTTATTTGTATAGCGCCAATTCATAACAAGTGTTATCTCAAGACACTTTACAATAGAGCACAAAGCTCTTCATATTATGGATACACATATATGCATAGATACATATATACATATAAAAATACACATATACATATATATACAAATATATACATCCAACACCCAACATGAATCCATATAGCCAATCATGAATCCCTCCATCATGGCGGCAAGAAAAAACCTTCTGTTAAGCAGCAGGAAATCTTGAATGTGGACCCCAGTCTCATGATGAACAGCAAATCCACACCATGCTGTGTTGGGCGTGTGGGCAAAGGGAGGGAGGTAAGTGGAGACAAGTGGACTAAAGTAAGAACTAAAGCTAGTGACAGATCAATGGACCAATCATAGACCTGTCGTCGTCAAATTTGTTTCTGCTGCAAATAAATTTATTAGAGGAGTCTGTGTGGTTGTGGTGGAAAATTCATAGAAGTATAATCAATAAAAGTCTTACTGAAAATAAGAATTTATGGTAGTGATGAACTCATGGGTGCCCAGACCACAAGTGCATCCCTACCATATTTGTCTCTGTTAAGTATAAATGTATTAATGGTAGACCTCTTGAGATGTGACACCTCATTTTCAAGAGGGATCTCATGTCCATGTGGAGCTAAAGATAGTTACTATAGATGTATCAACCATGGATAGAAAGATCATGTTAATACCAACATTAACAGCTATAATGATTATGAACTGGAATGAGATGGACAAATATGTGTTATGTCTGTAATTGTAGTTATTGAGGCTTCGTGACTCCACATCAGCAGGCAGTCTCCACCAAGGATCCCAGACCACCTACAAGACCAGAGCCAGAGACGAGTACAGGAGCAAACAGAAAGGGGCAGAGGCAGATATGGAGAGAGAGTGTGAGAGAGAGAGGGATAGAGCCCAGTGTGCCAGATCCCCCCGGCAGTCTAAGCCTATTGCATCTTAACTATGTGTCTAAACTATGGAGTATGAGCTGGTCCCTAACTGAAAGCTTTATCAAAGAGGAATGTTTTAAGTCTAACCTTAAAGGTAGAGAGAGTGTCTGCCTCCTGAACCGTGGTCGGTAAATGGTTCCAGAGAAGAGGAGCCTGATAACTGAAGGCTCTACCTCCCAGACTACTTCACCAGGGGATACACCGGAGTGAACGTGTCCCTGAGGACGACACCAGACTCCACCACCCTCTCCACTTTACACACCTCATCCAAGAAAATAACCACAGCACTGTTCATCCTAGATGCTGATTTCACACTATCAAAACCCACCACCTCACCCACAGCATAACTCACCTCCTCCACCGACACGCCGGCAGCAGGTAAAACTTTCAACGCGTGCCGGCGTATTAGCCTCTCGAACTCAGCTAGCCGACTGACAACGGGCATAGTGCCCAGTTGTCCCCCCTACAACCACCTACCACTAAATTTGTGACAAAAAACTAAACAATATTAAAGATAAACAAGACTTTCTTTCATTAAACGCTCAGAAAAAAAAGAGAAAAATCTTAAAAAACTCACAATCACTCTCAGCACGCTCACTCAGCACACTCACCACTCGAGAGAGAGAGAGAGAGCAGCATCAGCTGTGCGTGTCAGTTACGTGTGCACGTGTGAAGCTCTGTGATTTGCTCATCGGTGTTTAGTTTGTGCTCGAGTATTTTTATTGAGCGCGTGTGAATGTTTAACTTGCTTGTTAATATGTCAAACCACTCGCTTGAGATTTGACATTAATATGATACCATAACTGCAGCTCACTGGATATTTCCTCTTTTTCAGACCATTCTCTGTGAACAATAGAGATGGTTGTGGTCAGCAGTTTCTGAAATACTCAGACCAACCCTGCCTGGTTCAAAGTCTCTTAAATCACCTGTCTTCTCCATTCTGATGCTCGGTTTGAACTTCAGCAGGTCGTCTGGTCCATGTCTACATGCCTAAGTGCATTGAGTTGGAGCCATGTGATTGGCAGATTTGCTATATGAATTAACGAGCAGTTGATATACCAGTAAATAAACTGTCCACTGAGTTTGTGTAAGTGTGGACCTGTGGCTCACGGTGAAGTGCAGAGTCTCTGATAAGCTGCATGTACATCCTTAGTTTCAGGTGCAGTCACACAGGTGCATGATGGGAGGAGCGGCTGCTCTTACTTTGACGGTCTTATCAGGTCAGTATGAAGTTCACTTCCTGTATTTTGAAATATAGTGCCAGTCAAACCCACACAAATGTTTTGTAGCTCTCATGGAGCATGTGTTTAGTGTATGAACCAGTGAATGTTCTGCACTGACTGTCTCCCTCACAGGCCTGTGTCTGCTGCCTGCTTCTTCTCCTCGTAAGTTCATCTCTGTGCAGAAGTTAAAGAGCTGGTCTTCAGCTCAGGAATACTGCAGAGACAGGTACACTGACCTGGCCACAGTGAGGAACCAGCAGGACCTGGATGAAATCACCTTCCTGATGGACGATTTTTATTCATCCTGGATTGGACTCCACTATAACGGATCTGCACCTTGGAGGTGGTCCCTGGAAAACCCCGATTTTTATGGTGAAGGAGAGGCAGAATACGGATTCAAGATTCTGTCATCTTCTGATTCCCGCTACAAGAACTGTATTTCTATATCATCTTCAGGTGAATGGTACTTCAACACTTGTGACAAACGATGGCAGTTTGTTTGCTACAACGGTAAGAACAGCAGCACGGCTGAGATCATTGATCTGAATGTGAATGAGGACCTGATGGACTCCTAACAAATCCTAAAACATGCAGATGTTCTCCTCACTCGACACAGAGAGTCAGAGTCAGACATCAAAACTGGAAATATGAAAGAAAACATGACAAAAATATTTTTATAGGGCTGCATAAAGATCAATAGCAGCATTATAAGATGACCAAGATCTACATCAGCATTATGGTTATAAGATCTAGAGCAGAAATATTAATTGGCAAATATCTGTAGCTGCATCATGAGCTGAGCAAGATTAATTTGAGCATTATGAGAAACTAAGATATCAGCAGCAGTATGAGCTGATCAAGTCTTAAACAGCAGCACAAGCTCTATAGCAGCATTACATGGTAAGCAGAGCTCATGGGGACCAGATTTCAGAGCCTCATTATGAGGTGACCAAGGTCAGTAACAGCACTTGGATCAGGCCCAGAGGTCCTCTTATGAGGTCCTTTACACAAAGCAGAACCTCCTGGAGTTACAGGTGTGCTGCTGCCTGTCTTGACCAGGACAGTCATGGCACATGGATTGTAACATAACTTTATCAAACATTTTCAGGCACTCAGAACTCAACCGCCATTTTGGTCTTGGTCCAAGAGTTCCTGACGTGGGACGAGGCCCAGAGCTACTGCAGGACGCACTACATCGACTTGGCCAGCGTGAGGAACGAAGCCAAGAACCAGAGGCTCACAAACATGACCCAGGGAAATCATCTATGGATTGGTCTACGTTGGAACCCGTGGTCATGGTCAGACGGAAGCAGAAGTTCATTTCGTAATTGGATCAACCCTGTGAATAACCACAGCCAAAAGGAGTCATGTGTGGTTAACACACATCCAACATGGGATGACAGAGCCTGTGAATCAGAGTACTTCTTTATTTGTCACTATGGTGAGATCTTTATGTCTCTGTGGTGAGATCTTTATGTCTCTGTGGTGAGATCTTTATGTCTCTGTGGGGAGATCTTTATGTCACTGTGGTGAGATCTTTATGTCTCTGTGGTGAGATCTTTATGTCTCTGTGGTGAGATCTTTATGTCTCTGTGGGGAGATCTTTATGTCTCTGTGGGGAGATCTTTATGTCTCAGTGGGGAGATCTTTATGTCTCAGTGGGGAGATCTTTATGTCTCTGTGGGGAGATCTTTATGTCTCTGTGGGGAGATCTTTATGTCTCAGTGGGGAGATCTTTATGTCTCTGTGGGGAGATCTTTATGTCACTGTGGTGAGATCTTTATGTCTCTGTGGTGAGATCTTTATGTCTCTGTGGGGAGATCTTTATGTCTCTGTGGGGAGATCTTTATGTCTCAGTGGTGAGATCTTTATGTCACTATGGTGAGATCTTTATGTCTCTGTGGGGAGATCTTTATGTCTCAGTGGTGAGATCTTTATGTCTCTGTGGTGAGATCTTTATGTCACTATGGTGAGATCTTTATGTCTCTGTGGGGAGATCTTTATGTCTCAGTGGTGAGATCTTTATGTCTCTGTGGGGAGATCTTTATGTCTCTGTGGGGAGATCTTTATGTCTCAGTGGTGAGATCTTTATGTCTCTGTGGTGAGATCTTTATGTCTCTGTGGGGAGATCTTTATGTCTCTGTGGGGAGATCTTTATGTCTCTGTGGGGAGATCTTTATGTCACTGTGGTGAGATCTTTATGTCTCAGTGGTGAGATCTTTATGTCTCTGTGGTGAGATCTTTATGTCTCTGTGGGGAGATCTTTATGTCTCTGTGGGGAGATCTTTATGTCTCAGTGGTGAGATCTTTATGTCACTATGGTGAGATCTTTATGTCTCTGTGGGGAGATCTTTATGTCTCAGTGGTGAGATCTTTATGTCTCTGTGGTGAGATCTTTATGTCTCTGTGGTGAGATCTTTATGTCACTGTGGTGAGATCTTTATGTCACTATGGTGAGATCTTTATGTCTCTGTGGTGAGATCTTTATGTCTCTGTGGTGAGATCTTTATGTCACTGTGGTGAGATCTTTATGTCTCAGTGGTGAGATCTTTATGTCTCTGTGGGGAGATCTTTATGTCTCTGTGGTGAGATCTTTATGTCTCAGTGGTGAGATCTTTATGTCACTATGGTGAGATCTTTATGTCTCTGTGGTGAGATCTTTATGTCTCAGTGGTGAGATCTTTATGTCTCTGTGGTGAGATCTTTATGTCTCAGTGGTGAGATCTTTATGTCTCTGTGGTGAGATCTTTATGTCACTATGGTGAGATCTTTATGTCTCTGTGGTGAGATCTTTATGTCACTATGGTGAGATCTTTATGTCTCTGTGGTGAGATCTTTATGTCTCTGTGGTGAGATCTTTATGTCTCTGTGGTGAGATATGGTCTTTTTATAATAATCCTCTCTTTCAGATGGTCAGCCTTCCAAAATGAGGACTCAGCGGATGCAGGTGGCGCTGAAGAAGTCTGACTCCTCTGTGGACATGGAGGACCTGAAGGAGGACATCCTGCTGAAGGTAACGATGCTTCATCCCACTCTAATCCTCCTAACCTTCTCGTAGACCAGGGATGGCAACTGGTGGCTTGAGGGCCAGGTGCAGTCCACTTCTTCACTCAGTGGGCCCACAATTTCAGAGAGAAACAAAATTGGAATAATACCATGACAACAATGTGCTTTAAAATGTGACAGGTGTTAATATCATGTTTTTAATCTGCCTTGTAAATATGAAAATATCAAAGTTTGTTAGTGTCTTTATTTGCTGGTGTGTTGGTATGAATGTATTATTAATTATATTTAAAGAAATCAGAATTGTTAATAAGATTATGAACCCAGCATGTTGTATTTCTTATTCTATAAACAAACAGACTTAATGCTAATGCAAATGCTAAGGCTGTTGCCAGGGATGTAGATAATATATCCTTCCACCATGGAGGTTTTGTTTTTGCCTGCGTTTGTCCGTCTGTTTGTCCAACTGTCAGCAATATAACTCAAAAAGTTCTCCACAGATTTTGATGAAATTTTCAGTGAATGTTGCTCGTGGCAAAAGAAAGAAGTGAGGAGATTTTGGTGCTGATCCAGATCCAAGTGTGGATCCATGAACTTCTTAAAAAAGTGGTTGACATTGTGAGACAGGGCAGTTTTCCACATTTTGGATGATAACTCTGTTAAGAGTGTCAGAAATGCCTTGGCAGGGGTTTGAGCCCTCAGAGCACTTCTAGTCTGAATCTGCTGATGATTTTCCTTTCAGCTTCAACAGGAGCTGAAGGCGCAAGGTGTGGAGGAGGACGTCAAACTGAAATGGGTGAAGCAGCCCGATGGAAAGGTCTTTCACAAGATGGAGAAGACGAAGAAGAAGGATATGGAGGAGCACTGTGATTTATAAGTCTCACCACCTTCATGTCAAAGTCAAACCAGCATGTTAGATCCACCTGCTGATATTTCATTGGTGTATTTCCTTGTTCATGTCTCATTCATCGATGACATAAGCTGTAATAAATCTGCTTCAACAGGATCAGGAGTCATCAGCTCCTCTGAAGTCTCCTCTCTTTTCTCTTTTGTTAAGTTGCACTGCAGTCAACTGATGTTTGCTGACTGTTTTCTCTGACACAGCAAGCTTCATTTCTGTCACCATGGTTACTTGTACACAAACAAGTGGAGAGCATGTTAGGACCAAGATTATTGCAGAACGACATGGACACATTGCTGTTAACATTAACAAGGTGAGGTTAGACATAGGACGAGGCCCAGAGCTACTGCAGGAAGCCGAGAACCAGCGGCTCTGTAAAATGGTCCAGGGAAGTGATCTGTGGACTGGATTCTTATACTTCTAATGAATCTCTTGCAGCTTAAACCTTTTTGTTGTTACTCTTATTAAGAGAAAAAATACTGTTTTGAAGTTTCTGACCTCCTCTTTAATTTCCTTTGATGTGTTCGGTTGATTATACATACAGGTATGACAATAAAATCTGAAATTTGTCAAAAATCTGTTTGTGTGTTTTTCTTTATTTACTAGGTAACTGCAGGAAAGTTAATGGAGTGATTTACCTCCAAGAGTTTTAAACAAAAATTCGTCTGCTATACAAGTATGTGTATATATATATCTATATATATATATATATATATATATACATATATATATATATATATATATATACATATATAGATTTTTTTTTTTTTAATATTTATATATATATATAGATATTTTTTCAGTTATTTATTGCAACCCAAGTTGTGCAAGTCCAATGAAAAGCTTGAAATGTCACAAAGGTTAAGTGCTGTACTGCCATAGCCTAAATGAAAAGGTTAGGTTACTCAAAACTGAAAAATTATGTACATTTCAGCATTATACAAAAAGTCCTCTTTCAGGGAACATGAAGGGTTAACAATTGAAAGCTGTTCTTCAGCAATGAAGGTCGATCAAGCTTTGAAAGCTGGCTCTGCTAATTCCTACAGGTGTTTTAACTTTTCTTGATTGCTCACAGCCCCCTCTGTCTGCGTGAAAGCATACCCTGTGGTACCATAGCCATGTGAGCATCAGCTGAACAGCACTTTACTGCAGAAAGTCACATGTTGCTACAAAAAAGGCAAGAAAAAGGCAATTAACAATGAAAGAGAGACAGACCATCATAACACTTAAAAATGTAGGTCTTTTTTACAGACAAATTGCAAAGAAAGTAAAGGTGTCAGTGAGTACAGTTTTCTTCTCCATCAAAAGGCACTCAGAAACTGGGGGAACTCTGACAGGAAGAGGTCTGCAGACCCAAAGCCACAACTAAACCAGAGGACAAGTTTCTGAGAGTAACAGTTTGTGTGACAGGCGGCTCACAGGACAACAGCTTCAAGAACAGCTTAATAGTGGTCGTAGTAAACAAGTCTCAGTTTCAACTGTGAAGAGAAGACTTTGAGCTGCAGGTTTGACAGGACGAGTTGCAGCAAGAAAGCCATTGCTAAGATGTCAGAATAAGACAAAGAGGCTTGGCTGGGCCATGAAACACCGCCATCGGCCTACTGAAGACTGGAAGAAGGTATTATGGACTGATGAATCAAAATCTGAAATCTTTGGTTCATCACGCAGCATCTTTGTACGCCGTCTAGTAGGTGAAAGGATGGTCCACAGTGTGTGACATCAACTGTCAAACATGGAGGAGGAAGTGTGATGGTCTGGGGCTGTAATCATAAGTCCAAGCTATGCCAGAACTACCTCAGGAAAAAAGAACAAAATGGTAAGCTTGAAAACATGGAGTGGCAGCACAGTCTCCAGACTTGAACCCCATCTGCTGGTTTGGGATGAACTGGACAGAAGAGTAAAAGCAAAGCAACCTACAAGTGCCACACATTTATGGGAACTTCTGCAGCAGAAGTGGGAAGAACTTTCTGAAGAATATTTGATTTCTATTGTAGAAAGAGTGCCTCGAGTGTGTTCAGCTGTTATATCTGCCAAAGGTGGCCACTTTGATGAGTCAAGGGTTTAGAATACATTTGGGCCTATAAATTGATTTCGTGATTTCTTTTTTTAATTTAAATCGCTTATTTGTACTGTGCTTTAATTTCAGAGCGCAATGAGACATTAAACTGAATAATTGTCAGTAAAAAACTGGAAAAATATGGGCGTTCTAAAACTTCTGAACAGTAGTGTGTGTGTGTGTGTGTGTGTATATATATATATATACACACACACATATATATATATATACATGTTTAGCATGTGAACATATGTAAGAAGATGGGAGTATCAAAATTGAGGCTTTTTCGACTTTTATGAGTACTCCTTTTGGTATCGGTTTTCCCCTCAAAATACTGATACTAAATGAGTCCTGCCACAAAATTTTTATCTGTGAAGTTCTATGATCTGTTTTTAGTCTCTCTCTCTTTCTTCTAGTCAAAATAATTTCTATTTTTTAACAACTGTCCTTTTAAAAAAATAAATAAATCATGCCTACATAAGTCCAGGTGTTAATTTTGCATTTGTGCTTATAAAATAATTATCAAGTAATCCATAAAAACATTTGACACGTCAGTCTTCAATGAAGGATATCGGCTAAATGTATTTTATTTGGACCACATCTTCAAATAAACTTTTTTTTTTTTGATTAGAACAAAAAAAAAACTCATTTTAAGGTCAGCTGGAGTCTGGTCAATGAAAATCAAGTTCATAAACATCATGTATGAGCTGAAGGAGATGATCAGTTTCAGTATATTATTTTGAAAAAGTCTGTTTTTGCCCGTCACTAATAAGAGGAGAGCACCTTCCTCTCACAGTTTTATGATTGTATTGTCGGACTCTGTCCCTCTCTGTCTCAGTGGGCCTTCTTTATTTCTGACATGATGAACCTGAACCGCTTTCCCTCTGGATTACAGCCTCACTGGCCTACAGGGTGGCCGAGCCACTAGCAACATGGCGCCGCAGCAACACCATACCCCGTGACCCGGATGTACCTCCCCGTGACTCTATATCCCACAATCCCTTTCTCCATCTTCCTCTTTCCCTACAGCAGCGATGTCTAAGAGAGGTACGAACTATCCTTATCAAATCCACCTTCATCTGCCGTGTTAGACAGCCCGGCAGAGTTTTAAATGTGGTTATTTTGATAAAGCAGAAGGAGAATACTCCATCTGTGGGATTAGTTTGTGATTAATGAAGAAACTGATGATGTTAAGAAGGATGAAAGTTGAACGGGACAGGTTAGCCGGCGGACGCCATGTTTGGCTGTGTGCGTACTGGAGAAATGGAGCTGAAGAGTGAAAATGAGTGTTTTCTGCTCTATGTAGATCGAGGGAAGACACGTTCGTGAGGACGAACGGCTCAGAGCTGAATTAAAACCTGGACCGGGTCTGAGTTTTAGATTTAGGTCCTAATTTACGGAGGAGCTGATGCTAACTGTGGCTAACGTTAGCTTCAGACGTCAGAGAGAAGCGTCAGTATTCTGACCTGAAACCAACTTCAGCGGTGAAGTGAAGGATTTACGGACTGTTTTTATAGCAGTTCAGCTATAATGACACCTGATGAGATTTTTAAAGTCTTAGTTTGGTCTGTAATAGTTGAAATGTGTTGGTCTGGAGCTCCTGAAACATGTTGAACTGGCACTGAAGTGACCATGAGCTATAAAGCTGAAGATTATTCATTCATAAATTGTTTAACTGAAGATTATCTATACAGTTATGTTTAACTGAAGCATAGTTCTACATTTAATATGTTTAACTGATAGTGAGGTGACCACTGGCTGTAAGGCTGAATCATATTCATTAAATAATTAATTGGTGAGCATCACTGAAGTCCATCTGGTCCTCTGAGTCTGTCTCAAACTGTAAGTCTTGAGTTGATTTTCTGATGCCATGCTTCACTTCCTTGAGATGCAGACACAGGTGTGCAAACTGGTGACATTTGAGGTTGATTAACAAGCTTTGGGCCTTAAAGTCATGTTTTAAAATAATTACACTCATGATTGTCAAATATAGTCCTAAGTTTTGAGATGGATGAAGTAACATCACTGCAGATTAAAGCTTTGTCAAGTATAATTACTCATAATCTTCTGCACTATAGTTAAGTCCACTTTGGTCTTACCTCTCATCTGTGAATTGTTTCTAGGGGTGTGTGTACTGGTAAAAATTAGTGATATGATGCCTACATGGGTGACAGTAATTAAAGGTAATAACTATGAACGGCAATATAAAATCAATTTTATTTACCATGAAGACATCTGTGATTTTCTATTTTAACTGCAAAGACTCGCAGTGTTTAGATATATTATTAAAATATAATGTATAAAAAAATATAGTATCTTTAAGATATTACAATACTGACACAGTGTTGCCCTGTATGTTATTGACTTTAACTTGTTGGGTATTCGTACCTTTATTTTCATAATTGGTGCATTTCTTTTGTGTGCTTCTCCTCTCAGGACGTGGAGGTTCATCTGGAGCTAAGTTCCGCATCTCGCTCGGTCTCCCAGTTGGTGCAGTGATCAATTGCGCTGACAACACAGGTACGATTTACACACCCACCTCATTCCAGCAGGTCGCACGTGTAACAGGAAAGGGAATGAAGCGGGGTCCACACATAAAGATTATGGAGCTGTTTTTGTCCCGATTAAGGACGGCAAAGTCCAAAATATCTTCTGTTTTATAAGATTATCCTATCAGATTGTCTTTGGTCTGAGGGGTGTTAAGACTGAATTTGTCCCGATAATAGGTGTATGCACTTTTTCAATTATTTATGTTTTGATTTGCTGCTGTTCATTCCGTGAGTGACACAACCTGCTGAAATCTAATCAGCCTTATTAGCCGAGTATGTTGTGAACGTACTCGGCTAATAAAGCTGATTCTGATAATTGGCTCTGAAACGGATCGGACCGACAATCGTAATTTTAAACTTGTTCAATATTTTCGACCAAAAATCTTCATGTGTGGGGAAAGCCGACGACTCCCGAGTCAGTGACTCTGTGATTGTAGCCAAGAAAGAAGCGAGCTGACTGAGGAACAAGGAAGCAGGCGTAAATAAAAACAAGCATGGCCGACCTGAAACATAAAGCTTTGGTGGAGCTCAGAAATGGAGGACCAGCTCAAGTGTTCATGCTGTCTCCAGGATTTTTTCCACAGTCTTTTCTCTTTTTAGGCCAAAATAGTCCAAGAACACCATCATTCCCTCTCCTCGTATGTCGTCTTCCATGTTGTGTTTTCTGGTTGTTGCTGTTTCTTCTTCTTGGTTTTTGTTAGATTGGGTTTGGTCAGATTTCGGTCTTGGAGGATTAGATTCTAGATCGGTGGTGGGACAGAATGGTTATGTGTGTGGTGAGCTGTGTTGAGATTATCGGAGCACATCACACACAGAAAGATCCAAACTGTTCAATGCCTGTTTTGTACCTTCGTGTGTGGGCTCTCTAACAGATAAAACAGCTCTTCAGGTTTAGAAAATCCTGATGTGTGGACCCCGCATAAAGCATGCTGTGACGTATCAGATGAGTACATTTTAGATTAGGATGAAGTAGTTTTGCTGAGTTGACGGGTCTCTTTCTGACTGTGAAACTCCACGCTGAGGTTTTTATCTTTAAGACATTATTCAGAGTTCTTACCCACAGTCAGGCTGCACAGGTTCAGCAGGTGTTGGTGCCTGAATCATGAATTGGAGCTGGATTGTATCTCAAACCCTGAATGATGCTTTAACACGGTGCAGGTCAGCAGGGCCCAGAGAGAGTGCTCTCCTGTTTGGATGGATGTTGGTCTGGAGAAGCTGCCACACACCTGTGTTTGTGTGTGATGTTGAGTCAGATTCACTCTCAGGTGTGTCAGTGACTGATCATTAACCTGCCTACCTGCCTCTGCGGTGGTCTCGCCCCCCCCCTTCCAAAAGCACTTGCTGTGTCGGCTCAGTGGCTCAGTGAGTTGTCGTAGAAGGGAACACTGATTCATCTCTGTGGGTGAGACGGCAGCGCCACCCTGTGGCTGACTGATCTCAATCAGAGGTGAGACAAATGTGACCGTGCTGGGGGACTTGTCCTGCTCTGAGCTTTTGTTTCTCTGATTTGGTCTCTTCCATCTTTCAGGTGCCAAGAACCTATACATCATCTCAGTGAAGGGCATCAAAGGTCGTCTGAACCGTCTGCCTGCTGCAGGAGTCGGTGACATGGTCATGGCCACGGTGAAGAAAGGCAAACCAGAGCTCAGGAAGAAGGGTGAGTGAGATCCTGAGGCTTTGGTCCGTCTGGAGCACAGAGCTGTTTGAGCTGGAATGTTTAGGTCACTGAAGTTTAACCTTGGCTGACCTTTAACAGCACATTCACAAAAGCATGGAGATGAGGCCCTGCTGCATTAATGCTGTGATGCTGGTGGTTGGGTCAGAGACACACACACACACACACACACACACACACACACACACACACACACAGAACACAGAAGGTCACACAGATGTAATGAAGGGACAGGTTGACCTGTGTGTTCAGGAGTGGGATCAGAGGGGCGATGGGCGGAGCCACAGGGTCAGGGTGGTGTTCTGCTCGGCCTTCAGACGTAGGCTTTACTCTGGTGATCTGCTGAGATGAAGCGAGCGCAGTGTTCCCATAAGCACAGCGCCTTCATTAATCTGTCCTGTCTGTCCACAGTGCATCCTGCGGTGGTGATAAGGCAGCGGAAGTCGTATCGGCGAAAAGACGGCGTGTTTCTCTACTTTGAAGACAACGCTGGGGTCATTGTGAACAACAAAGGAGAAATGAAAGGTGGGTTTGTGTGGAGGATGTTTCTCTGAGTCTGCTGTAAGACAGGTACTAAAGTCCATGTTAGCCATGCTCTGATGCCCCTTTGACCTTCACGTTGGTGTCAGGATGGATTTCTGAGGGTCAAACACTGAGGTTGCTGTTTCAGCCTGAAGCCTTAAATCAGCCCCCCTGCTATGCCTCAGGTAAAGACCAAAGTATTTCACTGAGTGGCGTTGTGCTCTCAGATGTTTGGTTTAAACGTAGCACCAAACCTCAGTCTTTGGTCGTGGAGCAGGTACAGGTGAAGGCTGGCTCACCCCCCCCCCCCCTTCCAAAAGCACTTGCTGAGTCGGCTCAGTGGCTCAGTGAGTTGTCGTAGAAGGGAACACTGATTCATCTCTGTGGGTGAGACAGCAGCGCCACCCTGTGGCTGACTGATCTCAATCAGAGGTGAGACAAACGTGACCGTGACTGAACCGAACATTAATGAGACATTCGTTAGTGCGTCAAAGGGGTCGGACAAGAGAAAATAAAATGTTTTATGTCTGTAGGACAAAGTAAAGACATAATTCTGAAATAGAATTTTGAGGTTTATTAAAAATGTCCTACAAACTGTGGTCTCAGAAGGTTGACGTCTTGAGGCAGAGGCCTTTGGCTGTAAATGCTCCAATATTTAAAACTGAGGTGTATTTTTTAATTCTAAGAACTTTTCTCCAGGAGCTTGTTTCCTCCCTCAGTACATAAACATGCTTGTTAGTCTAATGGTAAATGTTACCAGTTTCATATCCATATTGTCAATGTTATTTAAATATATGGCACCTTATTCAACATATCTCTTATCCTGGTCTACTACTGCAAAATACTTAAAGATAAAATAATTTGCACTGCTGCACTTAATACCTGTTGTCCTGTATTAACTTTACTACTTAACTTTAATGTAATGAACTGTAAATACCTCCATTTTCTGTTTTGTTTGCCAGTTGTACAGTTTATTGACCTACATCTATAATGTTTTTCTATTGACCTTTAACCCTTGTCCTGAACCCTGCACTGCTGCAACACTTGATTTTCCCTCTGGGGTCAGTGAAGGATTATCTTAAAATTGGTGACTTTTAGGGATGCATGATATGATCAGTATATTAGTATCAGCTGATTTTGAAGTTTCTGCAGATATTTACAGCCATACACGTGCCATTTATCGGCTGGGATATCAGCATTTACTCACATGTGCCATAGTGCTGCATGTGCACATTTTAAAATCAAGAGTTTTATTTATTCAGTAATTAAATTCTGTTTTCCTTGTTTTTTTTCCGTCTGTTCCTCACACAGATGGACTGTCACATAAATACAAAACAGCATATCTGAGATCAGCAGAAATCCATTTTTATACATCCCTAGTGCTGTTAAATTAGTTTCCATCAGCGCATGACTGTATTTCAATCAATAATCCTGCTTCAGTGTATTTTTGATGCTTCGTGGTTCACAGATGTGACACCTCAGTGAGGTCGTTAAAGGTTAAACAGGTTAGATTTGAAGAACTGAGCTGATGTGGGACCTTAAATTCATTATGCTGAATACTAAGGTGAAAATAAACTGCAAAAAACAAAACTGGAAATATTTGGAGAATAAAAGTAGAACGTTGTCAGAGGTTTATTTGCTCAGTTTTATTCTTAAACTACACGTCAAACTAAAGGGCTTTATTTTTCTTTAAGTATTTGGTAAATGTATTTTCTTCATTTCTTTTAGATCTTTTATTTGTCTAACATCTAAGCTGGTTTGCTCTGATTTAGCTGATCACGTCTCTCTCTGTCTGCAGGGTCAGCCATCACGGGCCCCGTGGCCAAAGAGTGTGCCGACCTCTGGCCCAGGATCGCCTCCAACGCCGGCAGCATAGCCTGAGCCCGCTCCTGTTCGTTTTCAATAAAACTGTTGGTAATTAGACCAGAGTCTCCGAGTGTTCAATCAGAGATGTGAGCGAGCAGGAGAGTGGTGGGAGGAAGTGAAAATATTAAAGCATTCGTGTTTTATATCATGATCCCCAAAGCAGGATGACGGCAGTTCGAAGAGGATGAAAAGGTCAAATATGCCGGACGCTGCATAAGGTCAGGATGATCTGTTAGGCACATACGAAGAATGTTTACATCAAGACTGTGGATGTTTCTGCATTTAAATCTGAGTTGAGAATAAAGGCGACGTGACAGGGCAGCTTTTCTGTCAGCAGGTAAATAAGTGTTTTAGCTTTAAAAGGGCAGGTGAAGCTTGATTTTACTGTTACACATGATGTAGGTGTGATTGAAAATGAACTGCTACTCATTTCTATATATCAGCCAATCTAAGTTGGAGTCGAAATATCTGATGTCTGCAAAAATCAGAACACAGCACTGTATCTCAACATCAGTGCATGAGAAACTTTTATTCTGAGTGGAGTGAGTACATAAACTCTGTGCTTGTGCTACCTCAACCCGTCCACTAGGGGACGCACTGAAACCACTGCAGAGGCGTCAAGATCGAAAATTTTAATTTCCAAACAGACACATTTACAACAGTGCACAGAAGTTAAATCTACAGATGAATATATAAAACAGCACTGCACACACTTTACAAAGGATACACAGGAAGTCCCTTATATGGGCGTACATTTACAGTCAGTATATAGAGAGCTTCACCTGAGAAGTTTGAAGTCAAACAGTCGTAGATTTTGAAAATGGGCTGAATAAGAGTAAAACACACCCTGACTGATCGTCCACTTATTAAAATAATTTAGATTAATACAAAATGTGAATTTAGTCCGGTGGGGTTAAAGCGTCTGAAACTCCAGATATTCTGATTATGGTGTAATTATGAATTTTCATAATTAACTGTCCTGTGTCTTAAAAAACAGGATGATGGACGGATGGTCTTTTGCCTTGGAGGTGGATCATCTCATTGCTTTGTTTTGTCACAGTATTTATGAGCCCTGACTTCTGTTTGTTTTTTGGACAATGACTTTTGTCTTGAGAGAATGTTTTTCCTCATTAATTGGACTTTTTGAAGACTTATTGAATTTAATCTTCTGAATCTGAAACAATAGTCAAGAATAATTTTGTCCCCGTAATGATGACTGTACTGATATTTTTTGTCTTTTAATTGAAAGGTTTTTTTATGCCATTACTGACTTTAACCTTTTCCAGTTGATCTCAAATAATGACTCCATTTTGTCCAAAACTTCCAAAATATTGATATTTTTCACGAGGTGGATTAAGTCTTTACATTGAATTGTCTTTTTGCTTTAAAGTGCATCTGTCTGTTTGAGGAACAGATAAACAAGAAAATCAACCATTGAACTCTTGAAGAAATGAAACTCTTTTAATCATAACGGTGCAGGGATGATGAGGTTCATCTGTTACTGCAGATTTATGGTTGATGTAACATCTGCTGACACTGATATCGTGTTGATAATATGGTGCATCTCTAATATAAAGACATTTTAATACACCTGTGACATTTAAATATTTAACTTTAATCATATTTAGCTTCATGTATCAGGTCTTTAACTCTTCTCCCCATGAAGGTTCATCTTCAATTATTTAACTTTATTTAAGAGTCACACCTTTTTTTGTCATTTTATCCCAGAAAACTGAAGAGTTTCTCTCAGTTTGAACTTTTTCACCTGTTTTATTTTTCTGTTCTTCACACAGACAGACAGACAGACAGACTGACGGACTGACTGACGCGGGTCATGTGACCTTCGTGTTCACAGAAACACGCCGTCTGTTTGTCCAGGTTGCATCTGAATCATTGCTTCTCCGCTCACATTCCTCTGGCCTGTGTGTGTATTACTGTGTTAATGTGTGTTAGTGTGTGTGTGTGTTAATGTGTCTATATGTGTGTTTATGTGCGCGGCTCACAGACGGTCAGCAGCAGGTCCACCTGCCGCCGTCTGAGTCACCTACTGTAAATAACCCATACATTAACCCCACGCTGAGACTCCATCCGTTTGCCCCGCTGCATGATGGGAGATTTTCTGGGTTTGTTGTGTAAGCAGGTCAACTGGAGGTGGAGTGAGGAACCTGCACGTGTGGAGAGAATTTTAATGTAATAAATGAAATAATAAAAGTCTAACATGGAGCCAGAGCTGCAGGTTTATGGGTCTCAGGTGGATTTAGAAACATGACTTTAAAATCCATCGTGGGGGGCAGGGGCTTCGCCTGGAGCCTCGTGCTCCAAGGGCCCTCAGAGATGGTCATTACAAGTACCTCAACACTGTTTAACAGGTTTTCAGGTCCAACAGTTCAGTCAGTAGCTGTAATGTGATTTAAAAGGATCAGACCATTTTCAGAAAGGGGGGGGGGCTCTGATACCACATGTTACAGATGCAGCCATCAGTAATTTAGCGTTTCTGTTCATTTAAACTTACTGCTGACTATTTATGTGGACAAAAATGTGGTTACTATAAAGTATAACAAAGATGGACTGTTTTTCCTGGGGCCCAGAACCCCCCCCCCCCCCCCCCCCCCATGTGCGGCCCTGCCCTCTCCCTGGCAGACCCCCTGCTCTCTAACCCCTCATCAGCGGTATGATCTAGAATATTCGTTGTAATGATGGTTATGTAATCCTCGCTTTAACACACAAAGTCAGACTTTCGAACACCTCAGGGGATCACGTCCAGTCTGGGGATGTACGCGCTCCCCCCTCGCCCCCTGGCCTCCTCTTGGGGGGGCTCGGTGCCGACGGTGGGCGTGGGGCTGGGTAGGGGGCGCTGTTCGCAGGTGGCCTGCGGATGCGTGTGCCACGTCCCGTCTCTGTAGGTGCAGAAACAAACCGTCCGCTCGTCCATGTTCACGCGCTCCCCCGCTGGGATCACCCGGCTCCCCGCGAAGCAGTTTGGACCTGAAACAACACGGAGCGTCGGTCAGGCGGGATTAACCAGACAGGTGAGCGCCATTGACACAGGTGTTAGCCGAGACACGGAGAGCTGTGGGAGGAAAGGAACAGCCAAACTCTGCTACCACGATGAAACAGTGTCATGTCACAGGTATTCGAGTTGTTGACTTTAATACCAGTGTTTTGTTTTTAATCTCAGAATCCTGACTTCAATCCCATAATGTTTTACTTTAATCCCAGAGACTTCTGACTTTAATCTCAGAATCCTGATTTTAATCCCATTCATCTGTTTTCCCAAGACTCTGACTGATCTCACAGTTCTGATTGTAATCTCAGAATTCTGAAGCTAATCCAGGATTCTGACTTTTATCTCAAAATTCTAATCTTTAATCTTAGGATCCTGACTTAATCTCAAAATTCAGAGTTTTAAAATACTAGTATTCTAAAATTCTGACTTTAATCTCTGGATTTTGCCTTAAATACCTGTATTCAAAATGCTTTTTTAATCTCAGAATCCTGAGTTTTATAAAACCAGACTTCTGAAAGTCTGACTTCAATCTCAAAATTTTGACTTAAATCCCAGAGAATCCTGACTTTCATCTCAGAATTCTAACTTTTAATCTTAGGATCCCAACTTTAATCTCAGGATTCTGAGGGTTTTTTTAATCCCAGATGTCTGAAATTTTGACTTTAATCTCAGATTTATGATCCCATTATTCTGATTTTATCTCAGAATTTTGACTTTGATACCATTTTTCTTATTTTAATCCCAGGATTCTGACCTTCATCCTGCTTGCCTATCCAACAATAATGCCAAAACAATAAAGTCTCTTAGTTCAACTTCTTCTCCACCCTGATGCTCAGATTGACCTTCAGCAGGTCGTCTTGGCCATCGCAGAGTTTCAGCCATGTGATTGGCTGATTATTTGTGTAACTGAGCAGTTGACTAGATGGAACAGAAGGGCTTCTTTGCAAAGTTTCCTCTCATAACTTTTAGTAACCGTTTTACCTTACTTCAGCTGATTATTTCTCATCTTTAACAATAAAAACAAATTTATTTTCTGTCATTAAAGTCTGAGAAGTCTCCTTCACAACGAGGGACAACTTTAGGGTCGAGCATTCACAGAATGAGCAGCACAGATACACAGGAGTGGCACCAAAAACACTGTAGTACTAACAGTATTCTTCTGTTAGTGATCACTGCCAGGTGTGTCAGGCACAGGTGTGTGCAGGTGCCTGATTGGCAGCACTTGTCATCATGGGTCCTGGAGCTAAGTTTAGTTTGAGAGCTCCAACATCAGCATGTGCCCTCAGGATAAAGCCGTGATACAGGGCAGCTGAAGCTGGTGTTCTGGTCCTCAGAGTGTCAGGATTATCTGGTGTCAGCCCTGGAACCATCTCCAAACTCAGGACCATGAGACTGTTGAAGTCAAAGACAGGCCGTGAAGTGGGCACCCCGAGAGGACCAGTTCTTCACCTTTGCTTCTTCAGGAGATTTACAGGTAAGACTGACACAACAGCTCACAGACAGATCTCAGACAGGTGCCAATCACACAGCTGGCAGCGCTTTAGGCTCAAAACAAGAGAAAGGAATACTGCCGAGGACTTTTTGGGGCTCTGCCCACCACTGTTAATTTAGACTTTTCAATTAAGTCTTAGTTTTAGTCTTTTGCCTAGAATATCTTTTAGTTTTAGTCATAATTTAGTCATCTAAATTGTTTTTATTCTACTTTTAGTTGATGAAATTTCACAACATGTTAGTCGAGGAAATCTGCTGTAAATTTAGTCGACTAAAATATGAAGTGTAAAGGGTAAGACATTTTTTATGTTTCCTTGAATTTCTGAAGTCATGTTTAACACTTGGATAAAATCAAACATCTAATAACCCTTTATTGAATGCTAGTAAAGTCTGAATGTATAAATGAACAGAAACAAATTGAACTTTTGTGTGAAATGCAGTCACCTTTATTTAGGCTACCTGGCAGAGCATCTCAGTTACAATACCAGAACTGACAACAAACAGTGAACCTGCTCTACATGAATATATCAATTCATAAAGAGAGGAGCTCTGATTGGATCGCTCCACAACTTATCCCACCACCACCAAGCTAAGGCAGCTGTGATTGGATGTCCCTCTGAACTCATCCAACCTTTCCACACAACCAAAGTAGCTGTGATTGGATATAATCCTAACTTGTCCCTACTTTCTACATGACCAAATTAGGTCTGATTGGATTAAGTCTCTGTCAGACATTTTAGTCTAGTTTTTATTTGTTGATGAAAATGTCAGTTAATTTAGTTTGAGTTTTTGTCCATGTGCACTTGTTTTTATAAGTTACTGTCTAGTTTTTATCAGGTAAAAAATGTTGTTGATGAAAACTATGACAAAAATAATAAGTCAACAAAGTGAGCCCTGCTGGCCTCACGAGGACCCTCACTCTGGGTGAGGGTCCTCGTGGTGAAGGAGACTCATCGGGCTTCATCACAAACTCAACACCGGCGTTACTAAAGGGAGAAATATCATCCTAAGCTCTCTTTGAGCAGTTCAGTATTTATAGAGACTAAATCCTGATCCTTTGGTTGGAGAGATGACCCCCCCCCCCCCCCCCTCTAATCTGTGTGTGTCCTCCTCTCTGCAGCCTCACAGGAGGCTCACACACATGTGATGTCACACTGACGCTCTTAAGCATCCATGTTCATCTGTGGAGCCTCCACTGTTACATCACACACATCTGTCATGTCCCATGATGCCTCAGTGCAGGCGCTTCACCATGGTCATGCTCAAAGATCTGACCAATCAGCAGCCTGGGTTATCTCCTCAGGTTCACATGAACCTCAGGCTGTGCTGAAGATTGATTCCATATCTGTGGGCTGGGCAGCGGGACAGATGGTCCAGTTTGTTGCGTCATCGTTTTCTCATCCGCTCTGGCGCCCGCTCAGACGTCCTTCCTGTCCTCCTGCTGCCAAATCAGAGGAACCCCCATCTGTGAGTGACGGAGCAGATATCAGAGGAGTGTGTTCAGCTGAGCTGCTGCAGATCAGGAGGGGCTGATGGCCTGGGTTAGTCTTAAAGGGGAATGAGGGCGGGGCTTTGAGGAGGGGGAGGGGCATCTGACCTCCTCACCTGAGGAGCTCCTCAGTCTGTCTCTGATGGTCCACCTCTGGTTAACAGCGCTGCTTCAGGGAGCCCCCTGCAGCTCAGGAGGAGTCAAGCTGCAGGGTGGAGCCTCTCATCTGTTGCCTACCTGCCTCATCCCCTTAGGCCACGCCCACTTGACCAGGTATGGTCAGGAGCCTCGTCTCCAAGAGCATAGATATGGAGGGACGTTGATGTAGGGGCTATGCTGGAGGGGTCAGAACCGATGTTGTTCTGGATAAAAAGTATGAAAAGTGAACTTTAAACTGGTTTTAATGGACGGTGGTGCAGTGGGTAAATGCGTGTGCTTCACAGCAAAAAGGTCGCTGGTTCAATTCCCCATGTCTGCCAGGTCCTTTCTCAAGGTACAGACCAAACCATGCCTGTAAGGTTAACTGCTGGCTCTAAGCTGCCCGTAGATTTGAGAGAGTGAATGAACGGTTTTCTGTCTCTCTATGTGGCCCTGTGATTGGCTGGCAGCTGGTCCAGGGTGTACCCTGGTGTAGCCCCCCATGAACCTGAATGGGATAAGGGGTGTAAATGGTGGATGGTTTTGATGAAACACTTAATTTTTCACTGGTTTAGATTCACAGTAACCATGAGGACGTCTGCTGAGACACAGAAACAAAGTCTGAGACTAAAATGTCCAAAACCAAAATAAAGGCACTGAGGCTGTGAGCTGAGAGATGGACCAGAATATTAAGTTTATCAACGTTAACAAACGCCATCACTGTATTATCCTAGGGATGCACAATATTGGATTTTTGCTGATATGTTAATATTTCAAGTCTTACTTTTTCTAATACTGAAATATAGAAATAACTGAAAGTGTTTTTCAGATTACAGCTGTAATATGAGAACATAACTTTTAACAGTATAATCATGATTTATGAACCCTCAGAGATACAAACACTGTGTTTCTAATCTGCTGACATCAATTATGCCTTTTTTGTCATATTTTTCTTTTAACTTAAAATTAACTTGCATTAATTTGCTAAAATTAATGCTATTATATCAGCAGTAGTTTTCATATCTGTAATATTGTGCATCCCTGCCCTGACTGCCTCAAACCAGGTTTCACTCTCTGAGTGCTGATCAGTCTCCACCATCCTGGCTCCTCCCTCAGGGCAGTGTGGATAAGATAAGATAAGATAAGATTTAAGTTAAGATAAGATAAGAAAAGAAAAGTAAAGATAAGTTTCAGATAACTAAGATAAGTAAGGTTAAGATAAGATATAAGAAGTTAAGATTAGATGAGATAAGATATAAGACAAGTTAGGTAAAGAGTTTCAGATAAGCTAAGATAAGTTAAGATAAGACGAGATAAGATATAAGATAAGTTAAGGGAAGTTGAGTTAAGGTGGTGGGCTGTGCCTGTGTCTCACCGTCCCTGCAGATGGGGCAGCAGTGGTTGGGCTCGTAGGCGGGGTTGACGCAGTGAGGGGCGGGGCAGTCGGAGATGCTGCAGTACACCTCTCTGTTGGCCTCGCAGCGACAGCGCTCACAGCGGGACAGCTGGAACACAGACAGGAAGAGGGGTCACTGAGGGGTCACTGAGGGGTCACTGACCTGCAGGACCAGGTCACACAGACAGCCTGAACTCAGAACGTTAGGAAACAGCCCGGAGCGCTCCGCGTTTATGTCATCGTTTGGTGATCAATACAAACTGATCGATCGATTACGCCGTCTGACGTGAGAAGCAGGACCAGAGCGCTCTCAGAGAGGCAGAAACCAGACCTGATCCGTCTGTCCTCAGGTCTGTCCTCAGGTCTGTCTGTGGGCTTTGATTATTGATTATTAAATATTGATCCATGACACAGTTCTGCTCAGGCTCAGCTTTAAAGTCAGGCTGCTGGTCTGCCCACCAGGCCACATGCCTATGCAGATACACACAGCATATTACTGAACTGAAGCTTATTAATTTTGAATATTTAAAAGAAAGATACAAACAGAAATACAAGAAAGAATAAAGTGCAGTCGTTACATACAATATATTCAAAAAGGAGTGGGAAGAAGTAAAACTTACCAGGTCCATCGGTTAGTTAAACACAACAGTTTCTATAATAATTTAGTGATGTAACAAATAAAAAACAAAACAAAGGCAAAACAACAACAAACAACCAACAAAACAGAGTATCTTCCTTCAAAATAGTGCGATACCTCCTGATTTATCCCTATATCTGCTGAAAATTATATTTTTATACATGATTTTAAAATTCAGCAGGTTTGAGCTCTGCTTTAGATCCTGTTGTGACCCATTTCAGAACTGAACACTACACCATGAAACACAAAGTTTTTCATTCTTGTGTGTGACCTATGAATTTTAAACTTAAAGTTTCTCCTTAAATTATCATCCCTATCTTGACCTTTGAAAAGTTTTAGGATTGTAGGTGGTAATGAACTATCCTTGGCCGTTTGCTGTTTGCTGTTCAACAATGTGAATTTTTCTAGTTTGACCTTAAAAATGATGAGTTGGAGTGTTCCGGATGTCCAGCCTTATGGATGATTCTTACTGCTCTTTTTGTATAATGATAAATGATTGAAGTGCATTTTTATAGTTGTTGCCCCAGACTTCTACAGAGTAACTTATCAATATCTATATCTATGCATATACAGTATATAGATAGATAGATAGGCTAATTCTGAGTCACCACTTAACCTGATCAGCATGTTTTTGGTCTGTGACCAGACAGAACCCATGCATGCACAGGGATAATATTTATAATCATAATTATTTTATCAGACCCTGACAAAGACAACTAAGTTTATAAATGTTAGAGGGACCAGACTTTATTAAAACATTACTGATTAAGCTTTATTTGTATGCATTAAATACTGTTCTTAATGACATTGAAATAAAAACAATTATCCTGAGGGAGAAAATTTACAATGCATTATCCTGTTAATAATATCACAATATAATACCATCGCTCATGTGTCCCAGTATCGACGGTATCACCAGATACTTCCAAATATACACCACTAACACATATATATATATATATATATATATATATATATATATATATATACACATAAATGAACATATACTGAATATTTCTGTGTAAAACCAGAGCACAGACTAAACCACAGTCAGAGGATAACAAGATCAAATTCATGTGGAATCATCTGAAAAAAAGGGCAGAATAATTCAAATAAAACTTTTTGTTGCCCCAACAGGATTAAAATGTCAAACAGAGGTCACAGAGAAGTTCGTAATGTTTGGATAAAGGAGTGAAACTGCAGCAGCGCCTCAGCTGTTCACAGATCATACTGACACACACACACACACACACACACACACACACCTTTACCTGCATCCGAGGGTTAAAGGTGACTCAGCACGCGCTCCTCTGAGCCCAGAGCATTTATGAATGAAACACAGTGTTTGTATTAGTTTGCATTTGTTTGTCTGTTTGTTTGTGTGTGCGTGTGCGCGCGCGTCTCACCCTGAACTCCTCCAGCAGGCGGTACGTCTTCCCCGCGTACACACAGACCCGCGCCACGGCCTCGCACACCGGGCAGCACGCCTTGTACCTGATGCGCGTGCACCTCGGATGGATGCGGGGACACTTGGGGCGCACGCAAACCGGGCCGTCCACGGTGCACGTGCACGGGCACGCGGACGGGCTCGGGTAGTAGACCTCCCCGATGCCGTAGACGAAGCCGTGATCGTCGATGCACCACTTCCCGCGATAATCGCCGAACTCGTAATCCAGCTCGTGCTTGGAGGAGAACTCCGAGAACACCTGAGCGCGAGGCGGCAGCAGAGGCAGCGCGAGCGCGAGGCAGAGGCAGAGGAGGGACATGGTGACAGAGAGAGGACATGAGTGTGTGTGTCCGTGTGTGTGTGCAGCACCGTGAGCCTCCCCGCCCACCGACACACACACACACACACACACACACACACCGTGACGGGACACACCCACCTGCACCTGAGAGCCCGCCCCCGCCCCTCGATTCACTTTCTTATTTATCAGTGCTGTAGGATTAAATTATATGCAAATAAGGAAACATTTGGACTGAAAACGGAATAATTTAAGATGTTTTTATTAAAATAAATGAATAAAGGGACATGTGATCATTGATCTGCTGACACTAAAGTAGAAGAAATAAACACTGAGGAAAATCAAACACTTGTTTAATTATATTAAAGACAATTTGAATATTATTAAAGATCCGTCCACAGAGAGAGGCATGTAGAGAAAACTAAATGTAATTCTGCGGGTCAGAGAACATTAAAAAAAAATTCTAAGAAATAAATCCAGGATTTCAAAAACATGTCGTTTTTCTAATAAATAACAATCATATTAAATTAAGTTTTCCCAACATATAATGCAAAGCTTTTGAATCAATAGTACAAAGTTTTCCTAAAAATGATCAGTCGGGTTTTCCTAACATGAAGTTTTTCCCCAAAATATGATCCAGTTTTCCCAAAACAATAACTTTTCCAACAGGTGAAATCAAGTTTTTCTATTGTACATTAATTTACCTTACATAACAGCCAGTTTCTCTTCTATAAGTTCAGGTTTGATAACAAATGATTAACATTTTAAACATATATCAGGTCTCACTAAGAAATATCAAGTCTTGTTTTATAAAAGACAAGTTTTAAAATATAAATCCAGTTTTATCAATATTATTCAAAGATTTTTATCATATGATCCAACGTTTTCCATTTCCTGATATCAAGATTTTCCTCCACACTGCATCAGTTTTTTTTTGTTTTGCAGTCATATGAAGACTAGTTTCCAATATATGAAAACAAGATGTCTTAATAAATGGTATTGAGTTTTTAATGATAAATTTTGCCCTCTGAAACAGTAATGGAATATCAAGTCCAGGGGTGTGCACAAGGGGGCCCCTCTCGTGGCCCAACTGTTGAAAAACGCACACTAAAGTGCCCTTTGTGTCCTCTTGGGAGCCAAAATGCTCTCTGAAGTGTCCTCTTGGGATGTAAAGCGTGTGCTAAAGTTCCCTCTGTGCCCTCTTGGGCATCTAAACACATACTAAAGTGCCCTCCTTTTTGGCAAAACACACTAAACCGCCCTCTTAAGCGGAAAAAACACACTAAACTCCAGAAGACCGTCAGGACTAAGAAATACTGTGGAACATTACTGTTGCAGTGACCTATGTTGGGCCCTTTTGGATCTATATTGAGCCAGAACTATCTCACAGAACCAGTTTGGATTTTCTGGTGCTAATATGCTGCTAAAATGCCAGGCATGAAAATCCCTCACCATTCAGCGTAATTTGCTGGTTTGAAATCTAAATAGGTGACTGACCTACGGTGTAGATCGGATGGAGAGTTTTTTTGGGGGGTGGGGGTAATCAGGACATAGAGGTATACCAGAGATTATCAGTGAACTGCAAACATGTGCACGTGCCTGAAGGAGCCTTGAATTGGACAAAAACATTCACTACAAGCTCAAGAGCATGAAAATATAAGCGTGAAGGGCCTCACATCAGCAGTGGTTTCTCTGTGAAGGTGGGCATTTGGAAGCTTAAGACGCCTCGCCAATCCAAGTGGAATATAGCTAACGATAGTTTAATATTAGCTAAAGGTAATATATCACCAGAAGAATTAAAGCTTGCTGAAAGAGGCATCAAGTCGTTGATGAATAACGTTAGCTCACACAGCAGGAGATATAACGTAGATATCTAAACAAGCCTCCAGTGGAAAATTAGTTCACGCATTTCATGAGAGAAGTTATCTGTATCTTCTATAGCATAATGGGACCATGTATAGATACTTCATCATACATTCATACTGTCCTGTAATTCTGCTTGAATTTCCTCTCAAAATGCATCAGACTGATGCTTTTAAATATGAAATATTCAACATTTTCTTCAGGGGAGCATGACCCCAGACCCCCCAAGATGGGTTGTATCCTTCTCACCTTTTTGACCTTGACCTGTTTTCATGCCTGAATGCACTGGAATACAGGAAATGGCATCTACTTAATCAAAAATTGTCTGGTGTAAGGTCCCCAGACCACTTAGGATTTATTTATATAATTATGTGTGTTCTTCATAGTCCAACATTAAATCAGCACAGTTCTTGTGGATGCTGATCTTAACTACAAACTAACTTGAGTAGTCTGTCTAGTTAGTCTGTTTCAGGGCTATATAATGTGCCATATGTATAACATATAAACATGTCTAAAGTGCCCTTGAAAACACGTGAAACTTAGTGCCCTCTTCAGAGGTAAGAACGCGCTGTATGTGCCCTTTTTTTCCTTTTTGCCCCTGCCCTTGAAAAAGTCTGTGCACACCACTGATCAAGTCTTCCAAACTAATTAGATCGGGTTTTCTATATCTAAATATCTGATTATAAATATCTAATTTTCTTTGATTTGAAACAGTTCTTTGACATCCAAATCAAGTTTTACCTTCATGATATAAAGATTTTCACGTTTTCCCAACATATGATATCCACTTTTTTTCACACAATGCAGTGTTTTAATATTAATATTAGGTTATTCAGACAAAGTTTTAATGTTTGAAGTTTTCCAAAAATATAAACTTTTCGTGAACCAAATTTCATTTTCCTAAGTTTAATATCAAGTTTTCCCTCCAGACCAAGTTTTTTAACATAAATGCAGGTTTTCTTGTTAATGAAGTCAAGTTTGCACAATGCAAAGTTTTTCTATCTCTGAAAATGGTTTCCTAGCAGGATTTATCAGCTGAAATCATTTTTTCTTTCATATCAGAATTTCTCCATATAAAATAAAGTTTTACCCACAATGTCATAAAGTTTTCTTGTCTTCATAAAAACTCCTCCCAACATGTGATACCACATATTTTCTATCACGATAAAAAAATCTTACTGTATTATCAGATTTTCTTTAATTTTTTTCTTTTATATTACATAATAAAAAATCTTCTCACCGCTTTAGTGTTTAAATATTAGATTCCTTCCATAATCAGGCACTGATCAGTCACTTTTTGTCTGGGGGCTGCAGCTGTAAATATCTGATATGGAGGAGGGGCTCCTGCAGTTTCCTCTGTTAGTGCGCCCCCCTGTGGACAGCGCCGGGCTCTGCTTTGACCCTGAGGTTTCTAAAGCTTCAGCCCGTGACCCTTATGGGGACCTCCACTGACCCTAAAGGTCGATAAAGCAGAAAACATACAACAGATTTGTCACACATCTCTTTAGTTACATCTTTAATGTCATCTAATGACATTCTGAATTGGTCCTGTGTATATTTTTACAATGATGGTAAAATGTACCTATTTTCTGTTCCACTGAACGAATCTAATGACCTCCCCTTTGGTGTCTTTTGACCCTGTAGGAGGTTTTGAACCCTATTCTAGGAAACTCTGCTTGAGCCTTCATGAGAGCATGATCTCTATCTATCTATCTATCTATCTATATATATATATATATATATATATATATATATGTACACATATATATATATATATTTATATATACACTATCCCAAGTGTATACATAAATATATACACTTGGGATGGCTACATCAATCACAACGGCTTTCCTCTGCTGCTTATCCACGATTACAATGTCCGGTTGGTTGGCCATTACCATTTTGTCGGTCTGTATCTGGAAGTCCCACAGGATCTTTGCTCATTATCAGCTGCATTATCTTTCTAACTGAGCACTGTGTCCGATGACAGCGTTGAAAAGACCAATGCATTTATTTATTTTATTTTTTTTGCAGTGAGAGATATGTAAACATGATTCACTGCTACCAGTGACCATCACCAGCCCTCCCTGTAGGCTACTCCATCAAATCAAACTTTATTTAACCCCCGATGTGAGCTCAACGATATTCCGATGTCACTGCTGTAGATCCTGGTGGTGTGGATCAGCGAGTCGATGTCATCCATGCAGACGAGGTGACAGACGGTGGTCCCATTTCGGTGTTGGTATCCATAGCCAGTATTGTTGATTATCTGGCTGAGGGATTTATAAGCAATGTAACCATTAAACAGGAATCACATGTATGGTTGGGAATACAGAGATAGTGTCATGAAATAACTGTTGATGTTTGCACGCTGCCTCGTGGACAGACCAGGACTGAGAATATTGATGCAGACCTGCAGCTTTTCTCAGGCATGTCGTTATATCTTTAAAAATGAAGAGAAACCATGATAAAGAGTTGAAAAGACAGAGAAACCATTTTATTAGGGTTTAATAAGTTCAGACAGTACAAAAGAAAGATTCAAAAACAGGCATGTTACTAAAAACAGTCCAATTCAAGTAAGAAAACAGTCCTGTAAATGCACGAGTGACTGAGGTCACACCTGGACAGGGAGCATGTGCATTTCTCTGCTCGATGAACGACAGCAGGGCAAAGTCTTCAACTTAAAACTGTCAGAGCGAACGGAGGAGGTGTTTCTAAGGAGATAAATACAGAAGGAAGCGTCTCATACAGGTAAAGACAGCACCTGCAGACCTGTCCTACTTCAGTCCTCTGACGGTGTCCTCAGGACCTGTTAGTATCTGTAGCATGCGGGCGGGGGGTGGGGGGGTGGGGGGGGCACTCAGTGAAAGGTGCTCCTGCATGCTTGAACGATCGGCCGGGGGGGTTCGAGTCCTCCGGCTGATCACACTCCTAACAGACTCATCTACATCTCTAAAGTTAAGAAACAGTAGTTCTGCATCACACAAACTCCTCAAACTACAAAAATATGGAGGTTTGAAACTGGAGGGAGGGGCCAAGCTCAAGGTCGCCCTCTATTTCAGGGGCATGTTAGAGGTCAGTCTTCAGACTGGAGGTCTTTGCACACCAGGTCTGACCTTCTGACCCCGGTGTCCAAGATGAAACTCCATCTCATCGTGTCTCCCATGTTCACACCGACTCCTGAACCTTATTTGTCATTTTTTGAGTGAACAGTTTAGATTTAGCCTTTTTTGGGGGTTGCATTATTCCATAGGGATGTTAGACTGATCTAGACTTGATGTGACTTTTGTGAACTTTGACCTTTAAGACCTGAAGTGCCAGTGACGGAGGAGGTAGTTGATTATTTGACTGATGTGAAAAACTAAGAGTGATGCAGCTGCAGCCGATGGTTCAAGCTTTCAGATGTTTCTGTTTTTAATGCCACAGACTCTGAAAAATGAAGATTTAAATCAAGCTGCATTTGTTTCAGAGGTTTTGGGGATGTGTTTTAGGCACCCAAAGGTCCACATGCATTCGGAGCCATGGCTGCAGCTCCTGTTCCTGAACTTCAATCATGGAACTTCTAGTTTGTTCCATTTAGCTCAGGACTCAGCTGTTCAATCTTGGACATCACATTCAAGTGAACTGCCTTACAACTAGGAGCTGGCAAACTTAGGGGGTGAACTCAAACAGGGTTTCCACCTAAGGCAGCTTTCCCAGTGGGACATCTAATTTGCACATTGGATATACAGACATCCGTGATCAAACCAATAAAAGATAAGGCCAAAATCTGTACTCACAATCACATAAAGTGAGACAGATGACGCATTCTCCCCGTGGACCAAGTGTTCTCGTTTTCTTCTTCGTCAGAGTAAAAGCACCTAAAGATCATGTTTGCAGATTCACAACTTCATTTGTCTCCTAATGCTAGGTTTTTCAATAGACAAGCCAAAGACAGACTCAGTGTGCAGGGCTCCTGTGCCTGACGTTTTTTTTAAATCGCATCAGGAAACCAGAACCAGACGTGGTGTGCAAAGGCCTGATGCCTCTCATGTTTGCGGCTGCACTAAAGAGAATCAAGCGTCTGATTTAAAGATTCAAACATCTACGTCCTGGCCTCATCTAACAGTACCAAGCCGACACAGCGGGAGTAATCAGAGGTTTGGTGCTCGGTTATAAAGTCTGAAGAAACATCCCTGCTGCTTTGATGGTGATTGAAGGACTGCTGAATGGCTGGATCTGGTTTCACCACAGCACTGGGTCTTCACAACACCAGAGTTTAAATTCCTGTTTGACTGGAGCGCTGATTTCAGGAGGACTTCTGTCTGACACTGTGGTCTGGTACCTAAAGATGGCACTGATCATTAAAATAAATCTCTTAGAGATGCAGCATCTTTAAATATCCAGAGTTGGCATATCTGATAGCTCTGTGCAGCTCTTTAGAAGAATAAACAAGTTTAATCCTGATTTTATGACGGCAGATGGGCTCAAAGACGCTGAAGTAACTTGATCTTTTTTTAGATTTATGAAAAGTCAGAGTTTTTATTCATTGATTGGTAAAACAACTCTGACTGTCGTCTTTAAAGATGATTCTGGGTCAGCATCTGGAGGATTTGGAAACATGGAGGCACATTTATGACTGGAGCTGATTTTTAAGAATGAGATTATGTGCTGAAAGGATCTGGCAGGTCCGTCAGCAGGAGGACGAGAGAACTAGACTGTTTGATTTATGAATGAAGTTTGGATTTGATGCAACAAAGGGGCCCTGAAAACATAAAGTGACTCTTCTGTGCTGAGATCGGAGGTTTTATTGCTTCATTTTGTAGCTACAGTTTGAACAAAGGTTCGATTTAAGGCTTAAATGAACCTCGGTCCTTTTGCATGGTGTTGCATCTGCAGTGGGTGCTTTGTTGAACGTGTTCTGAGATTAAACTGAATCTAAAAACATCAATGTTGTTCTTTTGGATGTAAGGAGGGGTAATGTGGTTACAAACAAACTGAATGATGGGACGTGGCTCCGGGAGAGGAATGGCTTATAGGGTGAGGTCTGCAGCACGGAGTTGGTCGGGTCGAAGTCGCCCTCTTTGGTGACAGTTTGGATTTTTTGACTCGTGGGAACCAGAGATGCTCGATGAATTAAAAAAACAAGTGTGGCGTTAGGGCTGGGCAAAATATGGAACAGTTAGATACAGAGATATGATTTCAAACTGGATGAAGGGGAAGACATTATTTTGTTAATGCAGTTTGTTATTTAAAAAGACAGTTTACCACTGACAGAAAAATCCTTATTGAGCACTAAATAATCAATCTGACATGTCTGGATGAACAGGAAGTCATTTTGCATTATGTGGTGAGCTTCTGGTAAAATCGACACTGATACTTGTTAGATGCCACAGCTACAACAAAAGGAGGTCCTAGTCAAACGTTGGGCTTTTTGTTCTTTAAAAATGGTAGAAAAATGTGTCTAAACAGTGCAAACTGCACATTTCCATCTGCGGTATTGTGGAAAAGTTCACCACACAATACCTGTGGCTCAAACTTTTGTCAACAAGTTTATGAAATCTGGATGTTCCAGCCTTTTATAATGAAAATGAGTCATTATGATTCTGTTTGTTAAAATACTGGCGATGCCATTTATTTTCAAACCCAAATACTAAAGATTATCACAATTGTAACAATTCTCAGTGTATAGAAAAGTCAATTCGCTGCAATTTTTTATAAATAAAGTTAAAAAAATGTCAAAAATTAGGCATCTGGGTCTTCCATTGTTGTGTCAAACATCGTATCAAACAGGTATCAGTGTCATTTATCGTTGAATCGAATCAAATCCAAGGTTATAATTCTGGTACTGTGAGAACATTTGGTTATTTCGTTACTGAAAACATCATCATCAAGCTAAAAGTATGGAGGTATGGTTTTGGTCCATATCGCCCAGCCCTACATGGTGATCAGCTGTGTTTCCACCGGGTAGTCTGGTTCAGGTATCTCACTGCGGTGTTTCACTGTAAATATGGAGAAAGGTGAAAATGACTGATCTGGGCCGCCCCACCCTTTAGGCAGCTTTCAAACAAATCCGAGAGGGCGGAGCTTAACACTGACAGAACCGCAGACCGCCGGGTGGAGACACAGCGTCAGTGTGTCTGAGCTGCACAAGGCCGTACGATGACAAACTGAAGTTCTGATTGGGCTCTCCCGTGGCGTTCACGGCAGACCTGACCTCACATGTCGTACTGCGGGCCGCCCGGCTGACCAGGGGGCAGCAGCGGTGGAGGCGGCGGCGGCGGGGGGACCTGTTCTTCTGGGGCGGGTGGGGGTGGAGGCGGGGGCCCACCAACGTGAGCGGCTTCGTGCGCGGCGGGCGGCTCGGGGACGGCGGCTGCAGGAGGGGTGCTCTCCGAGGAGGGAGGCGGCATGCTGCTGCTGCTGTTACTGCTGTCGTCACTGGGGGCGCTGCTGATCGGGGTGCTGGTCTCCCGGGGGGGCTCGGGGGGAGGGCTGGGTTTATCAGAGGGGGGGTCAGATGGGGGTAGAGGGGGAGCAGGGTGGGGGTCTGAGGAGGGCTCTGCAGGGGCCGCCTCATCTGGAGGATGAGAAAAGGATTCGTTAACATCACATTATGACCTCGAAGAGAGCGGGGGGTAACTACAGCCCCGTGTTCACGCTGACAGCTCTTTTTAATTTAGATTTGGTCTTCTGTCTAAAATATATTTTAGTTTTAGTCTTAATTCAGTCATCTAAATTGTTTTAGTTTCAGTTTAATTTTACTTGATGAAATTTCGCAGCATTTCAGTCGATGAAATCTGCTGTAAATTTAGTCGACTAAAATATGAAGTGTAAAGGGTAAGGCATTTTTTATGTTTCTTTGAATTTCTGAAGTCATGTTTTACACTTGGATAAAATCAAACATCTAATAACCCTTTATTGAATGCTAGTAAAGTCTGAATGTATAAATGAACAGAAACAAATTGAACTTTTGTGTGAAATGCAGTCACCTTTATTTAGGCTACCTAGCAGAGCATCTCAGTTACAATACCAGAACTGACAACAAACAGTGAACCTGCTCTACATGAATATATCAATTCATAAAGAGAGGAGCTCTGATTGGATCGCTCCACAACTTATCCCACCACCACCAAGCTAAGGCAGCTGTGATTGGATGTCCCTCTGAACTCATCCAACCTTTCCACACAACCAAAGTAGCTGTGATTGGATATATTCCTAACTTGTCCCTACTTCCTGGATTAAGTCTCTGTCAAACATTTTCGTCTAGTTTTTATTTGAGGTGAAAAAGGTTGTTTTGACGAAAACTATGTGACTAATTAGACACCAAAATTAACACTGCTATGGAGAGCTGTTGGACATAAAATTGATATCGGTGATATCAACAGTAATTCGGCTCTACCTGTACTCAGTTTGTAGTACATTTACTCAATTTTGGTCGACCATCGCACGAGCAGACTTCACCACAGAAGCAGAAAGTGTCCGTAGTAGTACTAGTCAACGTAAAAATGGTTTTCCATAGGGAGTGAAGCCTCAGATGATCTGATTCATTATTTTTTAAAAACGTGGATATCTGAGTGACCTAAACTTGAGAGGAACTCTGCTGTTCTGCATTAGAGCCAAAGCCCCCCCGCCGTCAGAGTGACTGATGGTTACCTGTCTCCATAGGTGTGGGTTTCTCCTCCTCCTTGGTCCCTGAGGGGGTGTTGGCTGAGCTGTTAGCTCCGCTCTGCTCTGCAGCTTTGTTTCCCGCTGCCTCCTGCTGCTGCTGCAGAGCCTGCTGAGCAGCCTTCTCCGCCTGCTCGGCCGCCTCGCGCTCCCTCTCTTCAGCACGCCGCCGCGCCGCCTCCTCTGCCGCCGCCATCTCTGCAGCCAGCTTCTCCATGTCCACCTCCACCTTCTGACTGCACAGCTGGAGATGGAGGGAAGGTGAGTAAAACAACAGCTTCAAGGTCACTTTAAGGTCAGTGATCTAACTCTGCAGATTAAAGCCATTATCAGGCTGCATCAGATCTGACCTGCTGATGCTTAACATCATGGTATTTAACAAGAAGTGCATGTGGGCTACACTGGTGTTTTATACCACATAGATGTTAAATACTCTGGCGTGAGCCCCCTCTTTGCTGCTCGTACCCTCTTCAGTTCAGTGTTGAAGGAGTCCGTCGTCTCCAGGAAGCGTCTCTTCTTGTCTTGGTGGCGATCCTCAATCTGCAGAAGCTCCGCCTCCAGCTTCCTCTGAAACACACCATAGATTTGGACCTGAGGTCAATCAAGCCTTACAGCCTCTTATTTGGTACCATTTCAGCTTTTACACGCCTTCCGTACAACTGGGTGAGCTCATTCGTCACTGTAAAAGCACTGACCAGTGCATTGACCTCTGACCTCTGATCAGAGATATTTAGGGCAGCCCCTCTTCAGCGTCTGTTCACAGTCAACAACAATGAAACAAAGTTGATCAGAAGTACCTGGTGCACCATGAGGGACTGGACCTGCCTCTTCAGCACCTGCATGCGTGCCGTGGTGACCACGGAGCGCACGTCGGGCACCACGATCTCACTCAGGATGTCACTGATCAGCCGGTGGTTCCTCTGGAAGCGAGCTGCTGCCGTGTGCTTCACTGAAAACCCATCATCGTAGTCTGGAGAGGGAGCAGGAGGAGCACTGAGCTGATGTCTGAGGGCTAAGGTCATGATATTCAGATATTATCGACACGTTAAACTGACCATCGGGGTCTTCAGCCGGCTGGATGCTCATGTACGGTTCTCCTTTGTCCATACGACTCTGCCGCTGCCTGCTCTCCTCCTCCATCGCCGCCTCTGCTCGGTTCTTGGCGTTGACATAGGCCAGGTAGGCCGGGGAGTTGTGGTAGGCCTTCAGAGAGTCATTGTACTCGATCTGTAGAGGGAGGGAGAAAGGTCAGCAAAGTTAATCAGAACTTCTGCCTTTTCAGTCCAAAATCAGATCATCCTTTAAAAAAAAAAAAATCAGCTCATTCTTAAAAAAAAAAAAAAAAAAAATCAGTTCATCCTTAAAGCACTCCTGAGATAAAATACTCCAGGACTTGTAATTAAATCTGATTAACTAGTGACCAAAGGATTCCTTTCCCTGTGATTTAAGCTGTCTAAATATCATAACACCAGCATTTCAGTTGTTCTGGGTTGATGTCAAAGGTCAATGGACCTTAGGCTGAGCTCTATTGCCGCATCAGCTCACCTTCTCAGCCTCGTACTCGTTCAGGTAGTCCTGTTTCTCCTCGTCCGTCAGGTCTCTCCACATCCCTCCGATGATCTTCCCGATCTCCCAGAGCTTCAGATCCGGGTTGGACGCCTTCACTTGGTCCCATACCTTTCACGTGCGTGTTATCAAAAACACACACAGGTAGGAGCGAGGGCGCACACACACAGACAGAAACTCTGGTCATTACAGGCGCTGATATCCCATCAATTCAGTCAAACCAAGAAAGTGCAGGAAACAAAGGAGGAAAAGTGCAAGGGCAGGAAAACGTCACCAAAATAAGGAGTCTGTGCAGAATTACAGACTAAAGCCTGAAGTGTTGCAGAAGTGTGGGTGGAATGAAATGAAATCTTTGTGCAGGAAGGATCACCAGTTTACTGAGGAGTGAATTTAATGCTGAGGTCAGACTACATGATCTTTTTGAAGGAGAAGGTCATTGTGTCGCATTAGAGGGACAGACATCTGACCGTTAGGTCACTCAGTGTGCTCTTAGCTCTGATTGGTCAGTGACAGAAAGCAAATTCACAGGCACTCCTATAAGCATATGTAATTGTTTTATGGTCTTGGGATGCCAAAATCATAACTGAAATTAACACCAAGCCATTGATTAACCCTCCATGATGCTCCAGCAGAGAGGTTTCATTACAGAAGGACAGCACAGGTCTGTTATTTTGGTACTTTGACTAAATTCTGACAGATCTACTATTAGGGTTAAGACAAACAAACAAGCATCAAATGTTGCTACAGGCATCCCAAAGCACTTATAGCAACAAACAACGGACTAAAACAAGATCCATTTCGTTGGAAGTTTTCTTGGTGTGGCAGTTAAAGGGTTAATGTCAGAGCCAAGTTTAAGGACCTTCACTTCCTCTTCTGTTCAACGAGCAGTCCATGATCCTATCAGCTACAGAAACAGATATTAAAGGCTTTCTAACATGGGCTGGGACACTGAAATCAGTTTAACAGAAATTCAGGAACCGTTTAGGTGCAAGTTTTCCAAAAGAAGAACCAATTTGATCTGTGACTTTCTGAGATAATCATAAACCACGGGGCTGAAATCATGTAGTGTGAACTCGGCATAAAGACCAAATAACCTTCAACTCTGACAGATGAACTAAAGAGGCAGCAAAGCAGCAGGCAGAGGGGGAAACGAGGGCAGGAGCAGGGCATGCTAGCAGAAACAACGAGAAATTTGTCTTATTGGTCGACAAACACAGGAGGGTACTGTGAGTGTCCACTAGGCGGCTGAGGTGGTGGTGAAGGCGTCATGGCTCGGCTGTTTCCCACCCTAACGCCCCTGCAACTGTTCAGGGGATGGGAGGACAAGCAGTAAAAGCAGACACCGTGGATGGGTGTCTTACCTTCCTGCTTACCTTCCGGCTGTACCGCATGTAAGGCATCAGCGGCTTGTCTGGAGGTTTGGGAGGCTTTGGGACGGTGATGCCCGAGGAGTTCTGCGGAGAGAAGAGAGAGAGGGCCGAGAGGGGAGGAGAAGGTGAATGAAGGGATGAGAATGAGAGGGAGACGAATAACAGAGGATGAGACAGAGGAGAGAGCTCATAAAACAGCTGATCATGTGAACACCATGAGGCAAAATAAGACGTGTGGACCAGCATGACCCTGAAGAGCTACGGACGGCTGGAATACCTGCACCAGCCAGCTTTATGCATGCCAGAGCATTTACACGCATGCAGTGATGTAAATGTCTGCTCAGCCTGACCAATGAGAGCAGGAAGTATTCATGTAGGAAATACAGCTCAAACTTTATTCAACAGAAGTCTGACATCAACAGAAGCGTGTAAAAACAATATTAATTAAGTAATAAGTATCTCCCATTATGGGGCAAATATATTAAACTTGAACTACATTTATGTATTAATGGTAGCAGAGAGTAAAAATACTTCATGTTTCTGGCTTATTAAAACTGATGAAATGTATTTAACTTTGACATAATGAGTTTAAGTCCAAGCTAGATCTGTTAGGGATTTGGAAGTAATTAAAAATTTGGAAAAACACCAACATGGGGAGGAATAAAATTAATAATTTTCAGAGTTGTAGCTAAAGCTAAGTTCAATAACGACATATTCAATTTAAAACAAGAAAACACAAAACCAGAACCACAGAGACAAACCAAACTTTTCTAATGATCTTTGTGTCCTCGGACGCTGATTTCATTTAAACCCCACTAACCTCACCAATACCCGGCAAAACCTGGCAGCAGCTGCTCTTAAATTTCTTTTACAAGTTTGATTGCGTTACATTAGGATGTGAAACCTGACAATCCCTTATTTCATAGTTTAAGATCATTAAATGTACCAAAGCTCTAAGATAAATCATAATGTGTCCATTTGAAAGGCCTGTTTAACAGTAATAAATCCTATAAAACTGCATTATATCTCTAATAAAAAACAAGTTTTAATTACAAACTGGCCATAGTACTGAAAAATCCAAATTATAGGCCACAGTGGGGTCAGTTCCTTAAGGTCACAGAGGAGAGGGGGTGATGGTTTATATTCAGAGGCAGGCGTCCCTCAGGGGGTCGACTTTAGAAAACTGAATATTGTTTGACGATCTGTTTGGCTTAGTCCTGAAAAATGTGGGTCAACCTGGATAAACATTTTGCATGTGAGATGGAGAAAAAGAGGTTCTGAAGTAGAACACAAGTGGTGGAAACAGTGCAAAATAACATTTGTTAAATGTCCAACTGCCTCCATTAACTGAAGTTTAAAGTGGCCGACTGCTTTATGATGTAAGACGGTCGATTTAAGGCATTAATGACATAATAAAATACAGTTTAAAGATGCCCCCTCTATGTTATTGGAGTGTTTGAGGGATAGATGTCTGCTCATTAAGGGAGGGCAGCACAGCAGTGAATGTGGCTGCTGCACAGCAGAAGGTTGCTGGATCAACTCCCAGAGTTGGTAACCATGGTTACTGTGGTTATGGTACCACAGCACCACGGTTATGCAATCACGTAGTCGCACCATGTTGGGCTTTATTAGGGTAGTGGAGCTCTCAGTGCTCCAAGCCTGTGGGCAGCAACTGTTATTTTAGATACACGTTTCTGCATCTTTGTGGACAGTAGATGGACTCAGACGGGGAGAGAGAAGGGAAAATCAAACCAGGGCCGCCCGCACTTTGAGCCTGCTGTCTTTAACTGATGAGCCTTAAAGAAATCAGCTCCACACAGAATTTATTTACTTCAGGTTAAACCAGCAATTTTTAAATGCAGAGCTTTATTTTAATGACAGATAATCATTTTTTAAAAGTCACACCAACACCATCAGCTGTGTCTCTGCTTCAGGATTTTTCTTGCTGTGAGCTGCACAAACAGAAGTGAAGGTAGGTCAGGCTGAGTTTGCTGCGCGATGCTGTTACACTGGTATATTACATCTATACATTTACTGCAGTCATCCTTTTGGACTAAATATATGCATAAAAAGCATGGCTAATATGTTGGATTTGACAGTACTTGTACAGTATTGAGGAGTGAATTAAAACAAAAAACAGCTTTGTTTTCATGAATCGTACTTTGGCTCAAAACAAGCTACCTGACAGTGAGCTGGTCTAATGAGATGCCTATAAAATGGTGTTAGCTTGGAGGTACTCACATCTGACGGTTTTATCTGAAATATATATTAATGTGATAGAATTTTGGCTGCTTGATCAGACATTTTATAACCCATGCTGCTGTTGTCCATCTTAGCCAGGGCACTAGTGCAAGGACATTTTTAGTTTCACATGATTTAATCCTGGTTAACTAAAGGTACTAATAATAACCCTCCTGGTCAACAAGAACGTTTTCTGTCAGGATTCTTTCTGCAGTCCTACAACAGAAAGAGTTTTGGCTCGTCAGTGGCAGAACCTCCTGTTTATTGGGCCTGAAAATGTGAATGATCAGAGGCCAAGATTTAAAAATACAGAAAATCCCTTTAATTAGACTTCATCCAAACAGCCTGGTTCTCAAACACTCTAAGGCTTTTGCCCCTCTTACATACCCTCAGACATATTTCTACTTCCCTCCCTCTCTTACTTATCCAGATCCCTGTTACATATATTCTCTCCATATCCCTCCATCAGTTCATTACCCTGCTGGAGCCTCCGGAGCTCCCTCCCAGTCGGAGGTTGTTGTACGCCAGATGGCTGTACGGGTTGTAGCCCACAAACCCTGGGGTGGAAGGCATTTGCTGATGGAAGACAAATGAGACAAAACACGAATGAGAAATGGCTCACAAACAAGAGGAGGAAGAGGGATCAACAGAAATAAGTGACCAGGGAGGAACATGAAAATAAATGTATATCTGGTTTGCTTGTTTGTTTTCATGAAGTCTTCATGCAAGGTAAAGAAAAAGAGGCAACTGTTGGTCAGGCTGTCATTCAGAGCGAGCGCACAACATGTGAATTATTAATGCTGTGCTCTGTTACTGAATGTAAAGAAACTAAATCAGCATTTTCAACCTTTAAACACACTTGAATACTCCCAACTGCTGTTATAGAGCGGTGCAGGGACGAGACCTGAAGCCTCCAGTTTCATCGTCTCAAAGTCTGTGGGATTTTAATAACATTTTGGTGGAAAAGAAAAATTTTTAGAGATTTGCCCCCGAGTTAGGAGCCCACAAACTCAGAGCTAACTTAGATCCTCAATGTTTAAATCCAAACTGAGCGGGGGGCTCTCTAAACCTGGACCTCCAGACTTCCAAGATCAAACTGAACACAGCGAGTGTGGGGGCGGAGCAGGAATCAGGCCCATGACTGGTTTCCAGCTCTAACCCAGGGGATAAATGAGGCTGATGTGAAGCTATGGCTTCATACAGAGTGTTTGTGTGCAACATTTGGCTGCATCTCCTTTCAACAGCTGCTCTGTCTCATCATAAATTTAGGAAGAATGATTATAAATCTCCTCATGAGTGACCAGATTCACTGGATGACTGACCCAAGGAAAACTTCAGGGTAAATCTGGACTAACAAGCAGAGCTTTTACACAGAGACTGCAAACAGAGAGTTTACTCTGAAAGGCAAAAACAGGAAGCGTAACTGAAGAGTCTCCATCTTGTAGGTGATGTATTCGATCACTGAGGGGAACACTATCTGCTGAAAGAAGGTAAACATGGCTCCCTTCTTGGTCACATATTAGTGAAAGTTTTCAATCCAGGAGTTCTGACTTGATGACATGCTCGTCAAAACATGAACGCATCCCAACAGGGAGCGCACCAGCACATGGCTTTACCACGAGAGTACGGTCAAACTTCAACACAAAACTGAACCAACAGTGGGAACAAAATATGTTGGTGGAACTAGCCCAAAGCGGGCGTCTGGATTGATCCTGCACCACTCTATAAAGCAGACTTCAGAATACTGTGCTCCCGTAGCAGATATGTGGTGGCATGGCAGTAAAACAAAGCAGGAGTGAGAGCGGAGATGGAGAGCTGAACAACTCTGTAGTAACCGCTGCGTTCAGACAGGTTCAATATCTAATTAATGTGAAAAGAGAAGGAGCACGACAGCAGGAGAGGAGGAGAAGGGAGTATACAGAGCTGATCCCAGTGTGGTACACTTACTGTTGTCGGGGCGGGGGGAGGAGGGGGAGCGTAGGAGGGTCGCTCTGTGAGAGAAGAAATTTTTTTTTAAAAAGTCAGTTTGACAAAAAGACAACAGGACATTCAAATCTGCAGTTTAAGAACGAGTTTAGACTTCTTTTTTTTTTATTTTTAGGGAGTTATGGGTCTAAAAACCAGCTGCAAGTTTCCATGATTGAAGAATTTGATACGGGACAGGAGGTTTGGTTCCTAAAATGAGCAGAAATCTTTTTCAGGAATTAAATCTGGTGAGAACAATTCTGTCCAAATCCGTAAAATCTAAATGATACTCACGCTTTGGTTTAGTCTTGGCAGACAACAGTTCAGAAAATGTTAATTATCATTATATGAAAATGACCACTTTATCATCAGTACAAATCAGCAGATATTTTAACATCTGACTTCTCTTTTCTATGCTTTTGTTTCGCATACTAATGCAGTGCTGACAGTATGTACACCAAGACATTTATCAAACAGATAATACTGAACATTCACACCAAATACTGATAAATTATCACTAAATCCAGACACAGGACGAACAAATCCACTCTCAAATGAAAAAAAAAACCTGACATTTCAGGACCTGACTGTCCTCCAGACAATCCAGATCAGGGTTAAATTTTAAAAAATAATAATCTGCCAAACAGTATTCAACGTTTTTTTTTTTTCAGCAGAGAGAGTGAACATGATCTCAGATGTTCATACATAATCAAAAAAACATCAGTTTGGACTAATACGAGACAAAATTACAAATTAGTAAGTGTGTTAATCTGTGTTACAGCTGAGCTGAAGACATGAAGAAATTCACAAATATATTCAGAAATGTCAAACTAAAAGGTGTGAAATAAAATAGTGAATGTAAATTAATATAAACAGTGAACATTAAATTAGACTGATCTGTGCTGTGGGTAAAATTATGACGTTATGATTCAGTTCTGATGTTTTACTATCAGCTGTATTAATCTGTTTAATCTGATGATAGTTTGATCAGCTGAGGCTTGGATTATCATTATGGGTGTACAACACTGGATTTTTGCTGATATCTGAAATTTCTCAAATTCTTTTTGGCTGATACTGATATCAGTATGCAGAAATGAAAGTGTATTTTTTTTAGATCACACCAACATTATATGTAACGTATTTTTTACAGTAACAACAGCTTTATCTGCCCTTTCACAACTAAAACTCTCATTAACGTACCTGATGATAGAAAAACCGTCCCTCTTTTGAGAGATTATTCTCTCAATTTAAGATTAATATGCAGTATAAATTTAAAATAATAAATCCTTAAACTAACACTTTATTAATGCCACGGCTTCTGATGTTCCTTCCTGATATAAATGGGCATATTCATGATTAGATTTTTTAAAAACAGAACAAATATTATTTTAAAATTATGACCATAAAGCTGCTCAAGAGAGTTCACTTACTGGACATCGTGCTTTAATCTGGATTAACACCGCAGCTTTAATCCATCAGATAATCTGAAGAAAACAAAAACATAAAATAAGAAGAAACCGGAACAATCAGATGGATTTATAAAGGAGAAAACATGATTCATAAACCACAAACATGTCCGAATGCGTCGTTAACATTTAACAAAGAAAACAAAGAGTGGGCCAGCTGCTGCGGCTCGGCCTGCAGATTAGCACACATGCTAACAGAAAAGATTATTCCAGCTCTAAAGGCTACAGAGAGAATTATCCTTCACTGTTACCTTAAACAGAATACAAATATTATTGATTGAAGTCACCAGCAGCCCTCAGACAGTCTGATCTAAACTTTAAGAGTTTTTTCTCTTCTCTGGGTTTGAATTAAACTTTAGCTTCAGCGGCTAACGAGGCTAACACTAAGGACACACTGCGATAACGGAGGAGGCTAGTACCGGCTAATCCGGCTGAAACTCACAATATTCTAAACTTTTCAGATACTAGCGTTAATAATAACAATGCAATAAATACGACTGCAGAGTCATTCAGTCGATTATCACTCACTCTCTCTGAGGATCCTTTGTTCCCTCAACGGCCGCTCAGTCCGCCGAGCTGCTACTTCCGCTTCTTCTTCTTCTCTGGTTTTAAAGGAGGTTCGCAAACCAGACGGAGGGCGCAGCATCGCCCCCACCGGAGTGGAGCAGGACACTTGAGGTGAGAAATAAAATAAAATAAAAAATAAATAAAATAAAATACAATAAAATAATCTTGGCACAGAAAACATAAATGAGGTTTGTCAGCTCATTAAATACAATCAAGTATAGATATTTATGGAAAAATCAATTTGAAGTCTGAGCTGTGCCCTGATAGACCCAATAATAGCCTCATGTAGCTGCACATATGTAGTACTTGAAATCGTATTGTCAGGTCTTGACTTAATTACACTTTTGTTTTTATCAGAGTCATCGTGGAACGACTAACCAGATACAGTTAAATAATTGAAATAAAATGAAAAGAAACATTGACCGAAACATTAAGGACAAGGCAAGGATATTTAAAACATTAAAGACAGTGAAATACCAGAGGGAAGTTTTCAGGCTAGCCCAAATGTAAACAAGAAAAAGGAGGGCTTGATTTTTTTGTCCATTTGCAATAAAAAATATGATATTTACTAGAAAATAACAAGATTTACCACATCTTTATTGGGCATTATCATTACAAGTAAATGATGGGATCATATCAATGTTTAAAGATAACCAGCTGTGGATGTCAGACTAAAATGAAATACTGTGTAAACAATTAAAATCAAATGTTCACCTGTGTCCACCTGTGAGGAACAGGAAACACAGATATCATGGTTAAACTGAACCTCTCATGTGGTAAATCACCTGTAGGTTGGATCGAACGTGCAGCTTTGAAAGACTTTCTTGACTTTGGTTGGAACACCAGAGATAAAAAAAGAAAAGCACTGTTCCCTCAGGGAAGCCTCCATGTTCCTCCATGTAACATTACTTAAGTCTCTCAGACTTTTGTTTTTAATGTTGCATGTTTTATCGGAAAAACCAGCTTCAGTGATTTTTAAACCAGGTAAGGCTGTGACAAATATGGACATAACACACCTCCTTTTGCAGCCACAATAATGAAGCTGTACCTGTTTTGTATATTATGGTATGTCATTAAATTAATGCTGATGAGTATAATCTCTTAAACCTGTCCCACTGGATGGTGAACTCAGAGCTGATGAGTGGCACCAAACCATAATCTCCCCAATGACCCCAAAAACATCAACCTTAGGTTCAGTTTTTATATTTTTATATTTTTCTTAAAGTTTTTCATGACAAAAAATCTTCTCATTTTTTTCCCTAAAACATTTCTGTCCATCTTCCAGGGATGTCTTTGTCTCTGTGTGTTTTTAAACTGTCCCTCAGTTTAAACATCCCAGTGCAGTCTTACATGAATTATCTCTGACTGACCAAAATCCTTTATTAGTCATCACTGTTAGGACGCTCAGAGTTTAATCTGGGTCACACTTTGTTTATCTTGTCCTGTTCTTCAGATTATTTGTGTATGTAAATGACTTTGTCTGACTCGAAACATTTAAATGACCTTTATTTGCGTATAACCTTTTTCAGTGACCCAGATACAGATGGGCATGAGGGGTCATGATGAAGATTCTGCCTCAAAGTAAAGCAGCGATTAACTCTGTCATCAGTTAAACTGTGAAAGCATTCACAAAAGTTTGCAATCTTTGGAGCTGGAGGGACCAAGCAGGGTCCCAAATTTATTTAAATATTTAAAAACAGATTTACGGAGGTGCCAGTAAAGCCCAGCAGATTAAAGAAAGGTCAAAGAACATCCTCGTGTTCGGGATGCAAGAGGTCAAAGTTCAGATCTGCCCTTCAGCACTGAGAGTTCATGCAAACTCCACACAGCAAAGCTCCATCTGACTCTAGAAGTCCACACAGAAACATTCTTACTGTGACGCTACAGCACTACCCACTGCGCCACCATGCTGCCTCCAAATGCAAACATATTTGTCCAATTTAGACCGTGCTCTTTTTTTTAGCTGAAAGTATGATTACAGATCCAAAATGTCTTCTTGAAGTAGCTTAAATATTTATGTTCACATGCTTTGATTTATTTCAAAACATCCCGACCTGCATGTTATCGTCTCTGCTGAGGTCCCTGATTTACAAAGCATGCAGAATGAAGTGGAAGTGAAACTGATGAGGGAACTGCCAAGAAAAAGACCAAAGATACTGACTCCCACACAGAGTTCACATCAATTTTCAGCCAGAATTGTTTTTTCAGTTCCCATCCTTAGTGAAAAAAGCCTCCATATAGGGTAAACCACTTGGCGACTAGCAAAAGCCATTCAGTTTTGTACTACAGATCAAGCAAACTCTTCTGTGAGTGTGACATGGGCAAGAGCCAAACATTGGTCTTTACCAGGGGCCTCAAAGTCACTTAATCCACCCTGTGAAAGGTCCTTTAGATGGATAGACGGAGACAAAGTGTGATCAGTGGGACTTAAGACAGACCTACGATACAGAAGAAGTGTAGACCAGGTGTAACACAACTTTGAACCTTATTTGAATACAATGGCAGGGTTTAATCATCTGTGGGTCATGTTTGGCCCTCCCACTAACAGGCCACGGCTCCTCAAGCTGAGAATAAATTATTATCTAAGAAATATTAGATAACTTTCATTAAGAAAACCAACCCACAGATTATGGGATGTCCTCAATGGACCATGCAGACAGCTGTGATGCAAATCAAACTTTGTGTTTTTGCATGATTTCAAAGTGGGTGGTGAAATAAAGCAGCATGACAGCAAACGGCTGTGAGGGTTTTGGTTCATCTGGAGCTGCAGAGAATCTAACTGATCATATTTCACAGCATCACCTCATGAGCTTTGTCTGCAGTCTGCGGTTTCTCTCAACTCAGCGGTAAGATATCTCCTCTTCAAACCAGATATGAAACATCAGCTTTATTTAACTGAATTATCAGTAAAGTGGTGAAAATGTTCAATGATGTCAATTTCTGCAGAAAAAAGACATTTGAGTGTGAGTTAAGGGCAGAGAGCAGGACACCACGATTATGCTGACTCTATTAAAGATTCCCTCTCTGACTCCTCTGTGACTGAAGTTCATTTACTTTATAATTCAGCTTATATTAAGTAAAAATGTGGAAGTTAAAGTGTTTGGGGCCTGGTTTTGAGTAAGTGAAGATGGATGATGAGGTTGATGGACGGGTCTGCCTTACAGCAGGCTTCGTGCTGAACGGTCTCAGCGAGGGCCAAGCTGATAGGCTGAGCTCTCACTTTACCTGCAGGTCTGTGGTCCAACCCACAGCTTTGTTTAAAACACTTGGGTTATGACCACGAGAAAGACAAACAGCTAAAGTAAGTCTCCAAAAAAATGTGTCTCAGCTCAACCAGTGAGAAAAGATGGATGAATGGATGAATGGATGTATATTGGATGGATCAATCAAAGATGGATGTGTGGATGCACGGCTCGTGGATGGATGGATGGATGGATGCAGAAATCCAAACCCTGCCCCCCACACCCAGGTGGTTGTTGGCCCTCAGCTCATGAGGACCCTCAGGCCCTGATCCTCCGTCCTTGCTCTCCTTAAAGCTCCTCCGGTGGCTGAGCTGTCTGCGGTCAGTCCAACGTCGAGGTGCCACAGAAGGACAGTTTTTATTCATCAGCCATGTTTTCGTTTCCTTTGCAGCTGAAGTGCAGATCACTGACGTCTCCATGGAGCGGAGGAGTCTAATGCTTCTGTTTATGTCAGGTCAGTCATCTAATCTGGACTTTTCTTTAAAGTTCTGTTCATAGAGTCACAGAAAAGGTTTTTATCGTTCTTTAAACATATTTTTAGAGACACTGCACTGGCACTGATATTTTAACTTCAACAGTATTTTACCATAATATCTACAGCTACCTACTGTAAAACGTCTGCATAGTAAGTTACTGAAAAGGGCAATAGATCAAGAGAAAACTCCAATTTGCCCAGGAAAACTGGCCAATATCAGGCAGGAGTTATTTTATTAAATGTTTTACATTTTTGGGTGAAACAAATGCTTGATTTAATGTATTTGATTGGATAAAATTTGATATATGTGATTTTTTTTTCTTTTTCTTTTTTTTTTTTTTGCAAAATGATGTCTTGCTAATAAATGACCAGTAAAATAGTTAAAGATACAGTGATATAAACTAAAGTACAGCAAGTTCACTTTTATTTTAAAAGCATAGAATTAAATACAGCATGATATGTTGAATGAAAATACAGTATTTCTGGTGTAAATTATGTTACAGTAATGACAACTTGAATACATATACAGGAGTTATTCCTATAGTTGAAAATACAGTAATTATGCAGCAAATTAAAATAGGTTATTGCTACTGTAAAGATATTTACAGTAACTTACTGGCATCTTGTTGCCAGTAAGTTACAGTAAATACAGTATATACTGTAAAACGACCTTTGACAGTGTGTCTCCCCCACAGGCCTGTGTCTCCTTCCTGCCTGCTCTCCTCGTCACTACATCGTGGTTGAAGAGCAGAAGAGCTGGTCTGAAGCTCAGAGCTTCTGCAGACAGAGGTACACCGACCTGGTCTCTGTCACCAACCAGCAGCAGTCCGATCAGCTGCTGGCTGCTGCTCACAAACATCATCACGCTCACCTGTGGATCGGACTGAGAGACGCCGTCCACAGCTGGAGGTGGTCCCTGCAGAAGGAGGGCTTTTACGGTGAAGGAGAGGCCGACTACAGGAACACGGAGAGCAGAGAGTTCAATAATTATAATGGACACCAGACCTGTGTGCTGATGGGCTCAGGTGGACGATGGAATGATGTCGTATGCAGCAAGAACAAGCCGTTCATCTGCTACAATGGTAATGTCATCAGGTGGTGTAAACACTGATAACTGTTCCTGCTGCACCTTCACCCTGAGGAACACCTGAGTCAGGCATCCAGATCCATTCAGGGACCACAGATTAACTTTTCCATCTCCTGCTAACATGTTGGGTGTCCTTTAAACTGTATTCTCAGATAAACCAGGATCAAACTCCAGCTTTGTCTATGTGGACGAGAACATGAAGTGGAGCGAGGCTCAGGTGTACTGCAGGGGTCACTACACTGACCTGGTCAGCGTGAGGAACCAGGCGGAGAACGAGCAGCTCCGGGAGCTCATTCAGAGCAATCACAGCTGGATCGGTCTCCACAGAGACTCGTGGGAGTGGTCGGATGGGAGTGAATACTCCTTCATGAAGTGGAATGGTATCTTTGAAGGTCCCTGTGCGACTTTACATCAGGGCGAATGGAACAACGAGGACTGTGACCGTAAACTGTCCTTTGTTTGTTATACAGGTGAGTCTAAAACACTCATTAATGATTTGACTTTATAAGGAATGTGAAGCAGTGCCACAGGTGAGAGTATCAAACACGTTCTTTCTATCACAGACCAGGTGCAGAGGAGGACGCAGCACGTGCTGAAGCTGAAAATGATTCCAAGAGATTCATCTGTGGACCTGGAGGAGGCAGCAGATGCCATCGTGCTGCAGGTAATGGTTGTCTGCATTCATCTGTCCCTCCAGCTGCCCTGCAGAGGACACCTGATGGTGCATCTCCAACCAGCAGTCCAGCTCAGTTAGGTCCAGTCCTCAGTGTGTCCCTGTCCCGATAAAGGGTCCTGAATAAGTGACTTAAACCAGGTGCACTGACCCGAGCTCAGAGGGCTGATCGGTCAAAAGAATTATAATCCTGAGTACCACGCCCCAAACGTTCCTGTTTATTTGTAGATCAGTTTCAGATGTTTACGGCCTCCTATGAATGTCGCCTTCTGATTGGAGCACGGATATAAACACAGCATTTTACTGACAATGAAACTTCACCTCTGTTTTTGATCCACAGCTCCATCAGAAGCTGAAGAAGTTTGGCCTGAGAGAGGACGTGACGCTGACGTGGAAGAAACGTCCTGATGGGAGGATCTTCAGTCTGGAACATAAACAGGAGGAAACTGAATGTTCCTGAAATAAAAACCATGTTTCTGTTTCACTTTCCTCTGTACTCTTTGTAAACTTGTGTTTCTTCAGACTCCTGCATTTTTGTGACATTCACCTCAGATTAGATTATCCCTTTTGGAGTCAGGAGGGGCTGGAATCAGTCCCCACTTTCATTGGATAAAAGGCAGAGTGCACATAGGCTGGTGATCAGCCAATCACAGGGCCGACAAGGAGAGACTGAAGACCATTCACATCAGACCCTGGTCCATATAAAGATCTTTAAAGGGGACATGTTATGCAAAAAACACTTTTTAAAGGCTTTTGAACAAACTCATGGAAACTCATGGTATTTGGCGAGCTGTTGAGTCTGTGGATATACTGTTACGTAACAGTCTATTTTTTGATTTTTGGCTAGCAGTTAGCTTCCTGTAACATCCTTGGTGGTTGTGATTTCAGCTCCTCTCCTCATCAGTCTGTTATAATTTACAGGTTACTCTGTTCAGACCTGTTTTTTAAACAAATCATCAGTTGGACCTCCATTTTGACCTCCATCTAACTTAAGGCTTCACTTTTACTCTTGTTGCCATGGCTACGTTCCTCCTGCTTCAGCCAGCTCGCTCCCTGATTGGCTTTGCTCTGGTCCATGTGACAAACAGACATGCTTGGCTGTCCTCGGTGCTCCACACACATCAGGACGTCTCCTCGTAAACACTGAACATGTTTAATGTTTATGATTTAAAGTTTGGGCCCTGATCCTCTTCAGAGAGGATAAAGACACTCTGAACACCCCTCGGACCACAGGATCATCAGGTAGGATCATCTTTAGGACCTTCAGATAATCAGACCTTTGCTGAGTTTAATTGGAAGTGGAGCTCCGAGCTGAAGTCGTCCTGATTGTGGTGTTGTGTGCACCTCCCTTCAGAGTCAGTCAGAGTCACCAGTTTTCCTAACCAGCATGTTTCTGACACTCGGAGGCTAGTCTGGGTCACGCTTTGTTTATCTTGTCCTCCTCGTCTTCGGATCATTTGTGTATGTAAAGACCTCGTCTGACTCGGATCATTTGCAAGATCTTTGTTTGCAAAAATCCTTTTGAGTGACCCAGAAGCAGAGGGGTCACGAGGGGTCACGATGGCAGCAGTCATCAGTGAGAGACTGAAGACTTTAGTGAACACAGGCAGGGACCTTAAAGCCATGACCAATCACCACAGAGTACACCTGTAAAGTCTCAACACCTTGGACGCAGCTGTAAGGATTATGGTCTTTGATTTCTTGAGTGAGTCCAACTGGACTTACTGGGGGAGAAGCTGAGGAGGATGCAGGTGGAGTCAGCACTTGTTTCCTGGGTGCTGAACTACCTAACTGTCAGTCCTCAATATGTGCGGCTCCAAAACAGTGTTTCTAAAACCGTTCTGTGCAGTACGGGGGCCCCACGGGGAACTGTTCTGTCACCCTTTTTGCTTCCCTTGTATACATCGGACTACCAACACAACTCTGACTCCTGTTTTCTCCAGAAGTTTTCTGATGACCCATCAAGGGTGGTTTTGAGGAGTACAGGAGAACAATCAAGGACTTTGGAAATTTGCGTAGCCTTAACCGCCTGAGGCTGAACATCTCTAAGACCTAAGAGATGGTCCTTGATTTTAGGAGGAAGAAGCCCAAACCTGATCCTATCTGCATACACGGGACTGAGGTGGAGCCTGTTTCAGGTTACAGGTACTTAGGTGTTCAGCTGGACAACAAGCTGGACTGGTCCAGCCACTTGGAGGCTGTCTACAGAAAGGGTCAGAGCAGACTTTATTTTTTCAGAAGGCTGCGCTCTTTTAATATTTGCAAACCACTGCTGTGCTCCTTCTACAAGACTGTGGAGTCCTCTGCTTTGCTCTTTGAGGTGGCGCTCGCACATCGGACAGAAACAGACTCAATAAACTGATTAAAAAGGTGAGCGCCACCATCGGTATCTCCCAGGACTGGGTTGAGCAGGTGGCTGCAGTGAGGATGCTCAGAAGAATGAACGCTATACGAACAATGACAGGCACCCACTTCATGCCCTGGAGCACCTTCAGCAGCAGGCTGATTCCACAAACCCCTCTCCTCCTGTCCAAGATCTCCCCCTACAGTATCAGATAAAGACCAGAATAAGATCCCTGAGACAAGAGAAAGAGACAGGAGCTCAGAGAGAGAGAGAATAGAGGTGGACCAGGGGTGCTCAGATGTTTGTTGAACATCAGTGATTGGGAATGTACTCCAGCAGCCTGAGTGAAGGTGACCTATGACCTCAGAGGTCATCTTCACTCCCGTTTCATTCAGACGCCTGGTGTCATAGTTTATTCACAGTACGGTAGTGTTAATTAAAACAAAAATGACTGCAATCCAAACAGACTCTCACATCCCTCAGTAGTCCTGGATCCAAAGGGCCCACACCTTAAAAACAAAAGCTCTGCGGCCCAGAGAGCTCCTGTGAGAGGACGTCTTCAGTATCAGGGGACACATGGCTCCTCCTCAGACGAGAGAAAACAGAAAATCACAAAAACTGTTGAGAGTCTGTGGAGGAGTTTGGCTGAAAATGCTCCCTGTTGCTGGATAAGTCCTTTAACAGGAGCTCCCTGGTGTGCAGATCTCTTTCTCCTCGTGTTTTCAGATTTAAGGTGCACCAGCAGCCCTCAGACAAACATGGAGACTCGAGGCGTGAAGACCTCCTCGGCCCGTCTGCTGTGATTGATGATCCTCTGCAGGCAATAGCAGTGATGGGCTGTCACTCACCCAGACATACACATGTGCACACACACACACACACGTGGACACACAGCTCAGTACATTTACTCAGATTAAAGCTGGCACAGGACGCATTGTTCCGGTAAAGTCTCCCCCCTCCACGTCTCTGCAGGTGAGCGTGAGCCTCTGATGGTCTCCAACACTCTCTAACCAGTCCCTCCTCATCGTGTACAATGTAAATAATAAACATTTATGAATATTGTAAATGTCTGATTGTTGCTCCTGTTGTTGCTGTTGTCTCAGTCAGCCGACACAAGATGGCAGCACCAACATGTTGGCAGGATTCATCAGTGAGAACAGGACTCTCCAATCAGGAAGAGCTTTTCCTCCTAAACTGTGTTTTTAAATATATTTTTCAGCTTGTGTTTGAACTTGATTCTCAACATTTTTTAAAACATTATTGCTGACTCTCAGACTTTTTTCCTCAACATTGTTTTTCAACTTTATTCTTAATATTTGATTTTTTTTTCTTAAGTGAATCAAGAAAAAACTTCCCTCATCCTTTCAGTCATGCCTGCATCTAATACACCCCCCCCCCCCCCCCCCCCCCCCCAAGAAAACACCCTAAACACTGGCTTAAATTAAAATATAAAATATGACTTTTATTCATTCAAACCTCACCAAAACTATGAAGCCTCTTCTTTGGCTTAACATCTCTGACCTGTCCAAGCTCTTAACACCACAGGTCACATCTGCACATTCACTCTCTGATGGTTTCTGTGTTTGTTATCCATCAGTATTACCTCTCACTGTGGTTCCCAACCTGGGGTCCAGGCCCCCAGAGGGTCTTAGGGGGTGCAAGGCTCTGTGAGCTGTGAGGCTCAGAGTTTGATTCAGATATTAACTTGAAGCATGATTTACACTTAGCACAGACTCTCTGTAAGGATCTCTGCACAAGATCATGTATGTAAGGCCATTTTATTAAACATCATTGATGCCCAAGGACACATCAACATGTGACAGCTGGAGCTTCAAACCCTCAACCTTCCCATAGATGATGGATGCTTCCAGACTGAGCTACTTACACCCCAAACACTTTGACCTAGATGGGAACAGGATGCCCACATATCCAAATCTTTCAGACGATCTGATGACCGTAAACAATAAATAACTCAAATGTTTCTGTCATCCCGGTTTCAGGCATCACCATCAGTCTGTTATTTTATGGATCAACACTGCAGAGAATAAATCCTCCATCTCAAACTTCAAGTGCATGAAGATGGATCCACCAAACCGTCCCTCAGAGCTCCACAAATAACTCCACTGGAACATCTCCATCCTTCAGTATTGATGTGATAATTCCACTGGAGCCCCGGCCTGGTCTGGGGAAGCCTCCCTCTAATAGAGAGCGTCTCTGGCGAGCAGCCTGATTACTCAGTCGGCCGTCTGAAAGTAATTTAACGGCTGGATGATTATTGTCAGACTGCTGCGGCCTGAAACACAACGCTCTCCTCAGGATCCTGAAAGAGGAGATCATGTGAGGATGGAGCACTCTGGAGTAACCTTGAAGAATGGAGACGTCCATGTTGGAGTGATAGTTTCTCCATGGACCCCCGCCCCCCCAGGCCATAGTCCAGGTGCTTCAGAGAGAGCCTGGACCTTTAAGAGCCTGAAAACCATCACACATCCAGAGTCTTCGGTTTGTTTAATATTCAGTCTTCATCTTTGTCAGACAATATTCTGAAGTTTTGGTCACTCTGGGTCATTTTCACCCTCAACAGCTGTGCTTCTCAATCTGTGGGCTGGGGCCCAGCGGTGGCCCTGAGAAGTCATAACAACAAAAAAAACTTGAACATGTTTGAAATCACATTTCAAGTTATCAAGGCTGAAATACATTTTATGTCCCAGAGTAAAAACAGTTAGAAGATTCAGTTTTCATGTCATCATTGAATCAGTTATACTGTCTGAAGAACAGGTTTAGCTGGTGTGGAGTTAATGAGGGACATTTTCATGAGATATCTCATCACGCTGCTTTGTCCCTGATCTTAAGAATCCTCCAGTGCTTTCACAGGTTCGGCAGGTACGAGGAGAGAGTCAGCACAGTCACAGATTATGTTGGAAAAGAGAGAATGAAGAGGAAATACATGGAGACAAAACAAAGGGTTCATTTTGAATCTGTCACTGAAAATAAAAGAGTTAGAGAGAACTTTGAGCCTCATTTTAGAAAAATATGAGGGTTTTGGTGAGCCTAGATCTTTTTCAAGTTTCAGTGGGCTGTGGTAGCTTGAGTTTGTGAACACCAGTTGGTGTAGTATTTTATATCTATATATTGTAAAGCCTGATTGGTTATATTTACAATGAGGTTCTTGTAAGGATCGAGAATTCATGGAAGAGCAGCATGTGGGTAGAGCCCCCAAAATCCAACTTAGGACCAAGTTGTGTGAGCCTGGTGAAGTCAAAGACAGACCATGAAGTGAGTGTCCCAGGAAGACAAGCAAGTTCCTCACGCTCACTTCACTGAAGAACCGTAGACCTTCTTTCACAGATTTAGAGGTAAGGTTTACACCGACAGAAAGTCTACGGTTCCTCTGTGAACAAGGGTGAAGATCTGGTCTTCTTGGGGTGTTGTCTTCCTGGGACGCCCACTTCATGATCTATCTTGACTTCACCAGTCTCGTGGTCCTAAGTCTGGAAATGATACCAGGGCTGACACCAAATAATCCTGACACTCTGAGGACCAGAACACCAGCTTCAGCTGCCCTGTGTCACAGCTTTATCAGAGGGACTTGTTGATGCTGGAGGTTTCAAACTCAAACAAAGCTGTAGGATCCATGAAGACAGGGGCTGACAACTAGGTGCCATTCAGGTGCCAGTGCCACACCTGAGACTGGCACACACCTGGCAACATTTGAAGCTCAAAACAAGAGTGAACGCTCACGGAAGAATACTGCAGGTACTTTGGCACTTTTTTTAGTGCTACCCACACGTTTGGCTCTGCGGCTTGTTTTCTGAGTGCATGATTCGTACAAGTTGTACCTGCTAGTAAAGGAGATTAATCAGGATTTACACTGACATAAAAAACAACACCACGCAGTGTTATTAAAGATGAGGAATTATCAGACGAAATAAAGTTTGCATTTGGTGCCGTTTGAGACCCCTGGCGCATATTCTGTAAAAAAAACTAATTAGGATTTATTGTAATAGTTTGCCTTACAATTTTAATTTCATACTATAGAACACAATTATTGAAATTAGTAGCAGTAAATTGGCTTTTTTTTAATCATTTCATTTTATGAAGAATTCTGACTTTTTTTCTCAGGATTCTGACTTTGATTACCATAAATTAAGAATATCAAAGTCGGAATTCTGAGAAACAAGGTCAGACCTTTTCTGTCTGTACACTCAGAATTATGGTTTTAACTTCCTAATCTGAATTCTGAATATTTTCACAGACCTTAAAATGTTCAATGTAAAAAATCATAAATAAATTAAAATAATATAGAAACTAAGACAAATGCTCACACTTTAATCATATTAAATCTATTTTTTTTTTTTTGTTTGATTTCGTTTAATCCTTTCTGATTGAATTTTTGCTTCATTTTAGCATTTTTTTCCTTGAGAAACAGAAACTAACTTCAGGTGAAGACACCATGTGTTCATGTGTTTACAGTCCTGTCAGAAACCTGAGGACAACCATGGAGTTTGTGTTACAGTTTGTTCACTGAGCTTCATTCCTGATTTAGGAAGTTAACCAGGATCTCCCTGTTTCTTCTCCTCACATGAACATCCCGAAAAGAGTCCATCCTGAGCAGAGGAGGATGGATGTCTGCCTCATATTCAGGAACAGGAATCTGACTTTATTCTGATAATCTGTAATATATCACTCTGCAGCAGGACTTGTCTTTTATTTTGAAGGCTGTTTCCGGTTGCTGCAGCTCACTTCTCCTTCTTCACCTTCCTCTGCTTGTTTGACAGCAGAGGGAGTCAGAGGGAGACGCACAGCGGATCGGTCGGCGTGTCCTCTCCGCGGAGCTTCAGCGGCTGGATGCAGGTGAGTGAAGCCGAGAAAGAGGCGTGTGAGGCGGGGAGGGGAGCGGCAGAGCCCCGCTGGTTCTGGAGCTGCTCGATGGTTCCTGTGGGTCATGACTGTGCGTTTGTGGTGGAGTCTGGAGCTCAGATGTTCAGGCTGTCGGAGGTTTCCTCCGTGATTGTTTCAGGTGAAGTTGGCTCAGGTGGAGCTGGTGTTCCTGGATGAGGGAACTTTGATTCAGGGGCGGTTTTAGTCATTAGGAAGCCCCAGGGCTCAGACAGGTGTGTGAGGGTGACCGTGTGCCTGAACCTTAAAACAGAGACGCACCTGCCCATGGACGCTCTCCGGAGCTCCTGACACAGACTGATGTGTCATCAGAGCACCTTTAACACCGTCTGCAGGGACGAACCACAACCTTCATCAGAACCTGGAGCAGACTGTAGCTGAGGCTGCAGGAGGGGGACATGTTTTTAGAGGAGGGTCTGGGGGTCCCTCCAGGATACTGTGGGCTTTGACACTGTTTTCTTTTTTTTTTTGTTTTTGTACATGCCAAATAGTTTTTTTTGTTTGTTTGTTTGTTTTTTGTTGCAAGAATCAAGTGATACAATATTTTTGTCAACACCTGGGTGACAGTATGATGCATCAGGATACACTGTGAGACCATAAAGAGAACGATGAATGAATTTTTTCAGCTGAAAGTCTTTTTTTATATTTTTTATGGCATTAAAGGGATAGTTCTGATTTTTTTGAAATGTGTTGCTGGAGACCCATGGCTCAGCAAAGCAGCTGACCACCTCTGTCCCTGAGGGGAGACAGTCGGGTATGGATGGTAGCTGATATATGTGTATATATATATATATATATATATATATATATATGTGTGTGTGTATATATATATAGCAGCCAAAGGTGCCACTGTCAGCCAGGTAATTAACACACTTTAAAGATTAAACTACATAAAATAGCGTTTCAGTTTCCCCCACAACGCCCCTGTCCTTGAATCTATTTTATGATGCGACACATGAGCTATATATCCTTTCCTCTCATCATCTGCTCAGGGCGTAGGTTTGAATTAGGGCTGTGCGATAAATTCAGACTGTTTCTCTCAAAACCTGATTTCAGATTTAAATGGTTGTTTTCCCCTCTCAAAGAAAAAAACTTGCATTTGACCAAGAAAATACTTCAAGCTATTTTTCTCCTTTATGTTATTAATATATGTCATAAAATAAACTGAATTTACTTTTATAACTAAAGTGTTAGCTGTTATTTTGTTATCAAAGGTACTACTATAGATTTGCAGTAGGCAGGTTTGTCTACATTGACACTGACATGGAATTCTCATGTTAGCGTTAATTCCCATAAAAAAACAAATTCCAGCCTTAAAATCTGCATTTATCCAAAAAACTGGAAGAGCCCCTGTCGTGAAACAGAACGAAATCAGTGTTTCTGTTGACAAACAGCCTCTTAAGGTGTTTCTGTTGGAGGAAACTTAGGGAAGAGTTTTAACAAAAGAGTGACAGAGTAAGTCAACAATAATGTCCAGATTTTATTTTTTAAATCTTCTGCCACAAAAAGATCAAACTAATGGATTTCAGTTCTATATTGTCAAGCTCGAGTCTGCACGAGAAACAAAAACACTAACTTCATTAAAGCTGAACTAAAAATGAGCCACTCTGACTGGCATGACGACGTCGGCTTCACTTGTTTGTTTTGGTTTTCCATCAGGGAGTGAACGGGATGTGGAGACACTACTGAGCTCTGAGTACCCAAGCCTATTGGCCAGAATAGTGGACTGTATTTATTTATTTATTTATTTAGTTAGTTAGTTAGTTATTTTCTTGTCTTCTCTGAATGTGCTCTTCAAGTGTTTTTTTCCTCATTTGTTTAATGAGGCCGTGAAAGGCTTTAAAGTCTGTGGGTCCAGTTTTTGAGGCATGATTGTTGTAAAAACGTGACTGTGAACCAAAACCTGAGTTTATCATCAAAGTCTCTGATACTTCAGAGCAGAGCTGCTGCAGTGGACCTGTGAGTGAAACCAGCTCAGTGAAGAGTGCTTGGATCTCACCGAAGGTGTCAGTCTCTCTGATGACCACAGACTTAAGACCAGGTTTAGACTTAAGACCAGGTTTAGACTTTAGACCAGGTTAAGACTTAAGACCAGGTAGAAGGGGTTTAAGACTCATCTCTTTGTCCTCATGTTAGGAACACGTCAGCTTTACACGTCCTAATTTTCATTTATTACCTTAATGGTGTATAAATGTCAGATGTCAGGCAGAAATTAGGGACGACCCGTGTGCTTCATGCTGAAACAGTCTGTGTGCTTCATTACTGAAAGAGCCACAGGGGGCGCCAACGTGCCATGAGCACCCCTGTCCTCATGCTGTTTATCGTGTTTTTTGATTATATGTCTGTCCTGACTGCTGTGTGCTGAACTGTATGTTTGATCCAGTAGACTGCATATCTGAGCCGTCCTTTGGGAAAAACCAAGTTGTCTGCATCTGAATCTAATTGAAAGCCCCCCCGCTGTCGACTCTGGGATGCTGAATGACTTCCCAAAGTCTCCTCTAACTCTAATTCATCTCTAATTGTTATACAAACACGAAGGGGCAGCAGCTCTTTCACCTTTGTGTCCTCTGTTTTTGTGAGGATGCTTTTGTAGTTTTGCACGGCCATACCGTGACGGCCCCGCCTACCTTCAAGAGGGACTGATGAAGTCCAGACTGAATGAAAATGGATCAGCTAGTATCCAAACCCAGCAGAGTCGAGCCGAGCCCAGTGGAAACCATAAATGGAAAAGCAGATCCAAAAGAGAAAGAGATTTGAGAGCCAGACTGAGGCAGTAAAAGCAGGTGGTTTAGGTCTGAGTCTGAGCTGTGGCTCCTTCCCTGCATGTTACAGCAGATGTTCACTGTCCCATTCTCTCTCGTAAACTCCAATGATGATTCATAAAAGGAGAAATTATTGGGGATGCACGTATCAGCCTGCATCGGCCTTTTCACAAACATGGACGTCACAGGTGAATTCTGGGTAAACTGATACCAGGTTCAGGTGTTTATCTGTGTCATACTGTTATCAGACCGACCCAACAGCTGATTCAGAGACAGTAAAAATGAGCTGTTGGACGAACTCGAATCTGTTTTCTTGATCAAACAGGAGAGGAAACATTGGCAGAGGTAAACCATTAAAACACTGTGCACTGACTTTCACAATTGGTGCATGGCTGGAAAATCCCATTGACTTTAATTTGTAACACCATAAATGATGAAACGTGTTCCATCTGAGCAGCCTCACAGCAGCTGTTTGTGTCAGTGTGCAGGCACAGAGGAAGAAATATGAATAAATGCCCTGATGTGTCTCGGCCTGATCACAGATCTGGACCCGTCCCTGTCTCTGCCGCTCGTCCATGTGGTGAATATGCAGAGCGTGTCAGACAAACAGCTGCTGCTTGGCTCTCCCTCCGCGGCGCTGTATTCAGGAGCAGAGTATCGATCGGCTCATGAAGCTGTGTTTCTATCACATGCCGACACACTGAGGCACGCTCCTGCAGAGAACAAGCTTCTCCAAATGTTTACAAGCTTTGAGTTAATATTGAAGAGGACGAGGAGAAACATGTCCACCTGCAGACAAACGGAGGCTCACGCGCTCTGTTTGATGTTCACACGGTGTCGTCTTTGCATAAATCTCCATCATCAGCCTCAAATCTTCACTGCAGCAAAAGCAGCAGGGCCTTGATCCTGAGCTCGGCTGTGGAAGATGGGATTTCTTTAGAAAGCACTTCTTTCAACAGCTTCAGCAGTTTGAAAATATATATCCTGGTTTTATTTTTATACTTCAGCTCATTTTATTTGTGAGTAAGTAGTTCTTTGTGATTTCCTCTCAGAGCTGTTTTAGTGTTCACATTTTAACTCTGACTTTACCTGGATGAGCTGCAGCTGTGAACACACACAGGGTTTGCAGGTCTTCACCCTAAATTCACCCGTGAAGCTCCTTTGTTTTTGACTAAAGGGGAAACTGCAGGAAACTGAAGTGAGCATGCAAGGCAGGAAATTTCCTGGAGGTGAATTTTAACGCAGCCCTGACACTTCCTGGTAAGTTTCAGGGCTGCATGTGTAAAAAGAGGCTGCACAGTGGAGCAGCACTGCTCTGCAGCAAGAAGGTTTCTGGTTTGACTGGTCAGCTGGGTGTGGCTTTTTGGGTGGAGAGTTGAGTTGATTTGTTCTCCCCGTGCATGCCTGGATTTTCCCCAGGTACTTTGGTTTCTTCTGAAAGACCAAAAACATGCTGGTTGGTTAATTGCTGAATCCAAGTTACCCTTAGTTGTGAGTGTGCATGTTAATTGTTGTCTGTCTCTCTGTGCAAGCCCTGTCATTGGCTGGTGACCAGTCCAGGGTGCACCCCGTATATTGCACAGTACCAGCCGGTTCAGGCTCCCACCCCAGGGCCCCAAAAGATTTAAGGGGTTCTGGATGGATGATAAGAGCTTTAGCTGGCCCCTGCTGGTTCCACTGATCCCGTCTCACCTCTGTAACATCTGTGTTAATATCTCTATGATCCTGTTGGCATGAAGTGCCACGATGGCACCAGTGTTCAGGTGAATTGCTACCCACTCACCAGGCTTTGTTTCACCGTGCCAAGAGCAGCTGTGTTTTATTCTGAAAGGTCAGGCTGGAGGCATTTCTGTTTATATACTCGCCTGTATGGAGCACGTGCTACTGAAGGACACCTCTAGGGGGCACAAAGGTGACCTCAGGCTGTATGTAACTACCTGTTGTGTCAGAGGTAAACTGCCAACATGGCAGTAATTCTGAGACCTTTCCACCTTTCCATAATTCTTCAGACCTCACCATCAGCATCGTCTGCTCTCTGTTTCTATGATGTTTCTCTCCATGCAGCGTTGTTATTGTCTTGGTGTTATGGTCTGATGAGTGACCATATTTACTGATGACTTCTGGCTGGTAAATGTCATAGTAAAAGCAGCAGAAAACAGACGTGTGCTCTCATTGTGAAGTGTTTTATTATCACTGTATCAGAAACACTGATCAGGAGTTTATACGTCAAGCATCCCGTAAATTAGAGAGAATATGGCGCTCCAATAAAAGGGAGGAGTCACGTATACTTTGGTGGGAAAGTCATAATAACTACATGACAGCCTTACGGCATGCTCGAGCTGCCTACTACTCCTCACTAATTGAAGAAAATAAAAACAACCCTCGGTACCTTTTCAGCACTGTAGCCAGGCTGACACAGAGTCAGAGCTCTATTGAGCCTGTGATTCCTCTAGCTCTCAGCTGTGAGGACTTTATGAGCTTTTTTAATGATAAAATTCTTAAAATTAGAGATAAAATTAGCAACTCCCTGTCTTCACCTGGACCTGCCGTACCATTAAATGTAGTCAGACTTGAGCAAGACTGTTTCTCTACAATTTGCCCTTCAACCAAACCATCAATCTGCCTTTTAAACCCGATCCCAACTAAACTGTTCAAGGAGGTCTTTCCCTTAGTTTGTCCATCCCTGCTGGAGACAATAAATACATCTCTATCAACAGGCTACGTGCCACAGTCTTTTAAAGTAGCTGTAATCAAACCTCTCCTTAAAAAACCTAACCTGGATTCAGGAACATTAGCCAACTACAGGCCTATATCAAACCTTCCATTTACTTCAAAGACCCTGGAGAAAGTAGTGGCTAATCAGCTATGTGACTTCCTTCAAGACAACAGCCTTTTTGAGGACTTTCAGTCAGGATTTAGAGCTCATCACAGCACAGAGACTGCTCTAGTTAAAGTAACTAACGACCTACTCTCAGCTTCAGATGAGGGACTTCTCTCAGTACTTGTTTTGTTAGATCTTAGTGCAGCTTTCGACACCATTGATCATGATGTTCTTATACAGAGATTAGAGGAATTACTCTGGATTACAGGGACTGCCCTAAATTGGTTTAAGTCCTACTTATCTGATAGATACCAGTTTGTACATGTGAAATATTAGGGATGTAACGGTTACCGGTAAAATGGTAAACCGCGGTAAAATTTCTGACGGTTAGTATTACCGTGTCCTGTTTAAATTACCAGTAAACCGAGTTTGATTACCACACTGTGTCAATAACTCATGGTGATGCTGATCATGGCCTGGAAAAGCCGGAACTATGTGTCTGCTCCTCAGTTAAGCAGCTGCGGTCCCTCACAGACGGAGGCGCGCATGCGCAGTTTGCATTATTTGGCCTCTAAAAGTGAAAGTTTGGCCACGGCGGTCGGTGCCCGCACAGACAGTATAGCGGGGATTTTTCCTCTCGAAACGGATAAAGTCTGAAGTATTGTTGATTTTGGATTTTACAAAGATGCCGAGGGTAAACTGATTGAAGACAGTCACCCTGTCTAAAACATGAAGCTGCTGCCGGCGAAAGAAAAAGACGCGTGATTAAAACTGCTGTAACTCCTCGAGTAAGTGAGCTGACTGAGCCGGAGAGAGAGAGGGAAGAATCAGTGAGCCATACCTGAGTGAGTTATAGGTGGTTTATCAGTATTTTCTGTGTAAATAATGTATAAATGTTGTAAATAATAGCATTAGTATAATTCTGGAGTGTTCTTGGCGTTCTTTTATCGTCTATTTGCCGTGTTTTGGGAATAGATCGTCTTTTTCCATCACAGTTCGTGTTCTATGGATTTCATGAATCGTAATTTGGAAATATTGGAGAGGAAATGTTGAGGAGATCTGACAGGGAGAGGGAAGACCAGAGGAGAGTCATGAAGGGGGCTAACTGGACAGGAACTGCCTCACGGACTATCGTCAGTAAAAAAACGCCTGTACATGGTCTGATATAACGAGCTGTAACATGGACACTAATGCTGTAGGCAAACAAAAAACGTGAGTGTATGTAAAATAGGTTAAGTTTATTTTTGGTCATCTCAGAAACTTTAAACATGTTCATTTACAGTTGTTTATGAAGAGAATCCTGTTTAAAGTTCAAATCCGTTTTTTCTCTTTTCTTGTAATTACACACTGTTTAAGCATTTATAACATAATAATGACAAATACTTGCTAGAATTGTTTACTTTTATTTCTCATGAAGTAAAGGGTGAAAAAATTTACTAAAAAGACATTTCCTGACACATTTATTAACAAAAAAGACAAAAAGACCTGTTATAATTGTAATATTAAAGGGGTGAAATGATTTCAAGTGTGAGCAAAAGTACTTTTTGAACATTTTGAGCACACTGCAACAATACCGCGATAATAATGATAACTGTGATAATTTTGGTCACAATAACCGTGATATGAGATTTTCATACCGTTACATCCCTATGAACAACAAGTCCTCTGTGTACACCAAAGTAAGTTATGGAGTTCCTCAAGGCTCCGTGCTAGGTCCAATTCTCTTCTCCATATATATGCTTCCCCTCAGTGATACCATGAGGAAATACTCTGTTAATTTTCATTGTTACGCTGATGATACTCAGCTGTATGTATCAGTGAAGCCAGGTGAGACAAATCAGTTATCTAAACTAGACGCGTGTCTAAAGGACATTAGGACCTGAATAGCCAAAAATTTTCTTCTTCTTAACTCAGACAAGACAGAGATCATTGTGCTGGGCTCTCGACACCTTAGAGAAACCTTTTCTAATGATTTAACTGCCATGGATGGCATTAGCCTGACGCCAAGCACAACTTTTAGAAATCTTGGGGTTCTGTTTGATCAGGATCTATCCTTTAACTCTCACATAAAGCAAATTTCAAGAACAGCCTTTTTTCATCTTCATAACATCGCTAAAATTAGGCCTATCCTGTCCCAGAATGATGCTGAAAAGCTAGTCCATGCTTTTGTTTCCTCTAGACTGGACTATTGTAATTATCTTCTTTCAGGCTGTCCCAGTAAGTCGCTTAAGACGCTTCAGCTGGTTCGAAATGCTGCAGCACGTGTGCTGACTAGAACTAGGAGAAGAGACCACATTACTCCTGTATTAGCCTCTCTGCACTGGCTTCCATTAAAATCTAGAATAGAATTCAAGATTCTTCTTCTCACCTATAAAGCTCTCAGTGGACAGGCACCAGTTTACCTCAAAGAGCTTGTAGTGCCGTACAACCCCTCTAGAACATTACACTCCCAAAATGCTGGCCTGCTCGTGGTTCCATCAGTCTCTAGAAGTAGTCTGGGAGGTAGAGCCTTCAGTTATCAGGCTCCTCTTCTCTGGAACCATTTACCGACCACGGTTCAGGAGGCAGACACCCTCTCTACCTTTAAGGCTAGACTTAAAACATTCCTCTTTGATAAAGCTTTCAGTTAGGGACCAGCTCATAGTCCATAGTTTAGACACATAGTTAAGATGCAATAGGCTTAGACTGCCGGGGGGATCTGGCACACTGGGCTCTATCCCTCTCTCTCTCACACTCTCTCTCCATATCTGCCTCTGCCCCTTTCTGTTTGCTCCTGTACTCGTCTCTGGCTCTGGTCTTGTAGGTGGTCTGGGATCCTTGGTGTAGACTGCCTGCTGCTGTGGAGTCACGAAGCCTCAATCACTACAATTACAGACATAACACATATTTGGCCATCTCATTCCAGTTCATAATCATTATAGCTGTTAATGTTGATATTAACATGATCTTTCTATCCATGGTTGATACATCTATAGTAACTATCTCTAGCTCCACATGGACATGAGATCCCTCTTGAAAATGAGGTGTCACATCTCAAGAGGTCTACCATTAATACATTTATACTTATCAGAGACAAATATGGTAGGGATGCACTTGTGGTCTGGGCACCCATGAGTTCGTCACTACCATAAATTCTTATTTTCAGTAAGACTTTTATTGATTATACTTCTATAAAATTATCACCACAACCACACAGACATGAGGACCCTCCTGAAAACAAGATGTAGCATCTCAAGAGGCTAACCTCTAATAAATTTGTTTTCAGCAGAAACAAATTTGATGGCGACAGGTCTATGATTGGTCCATTGATCTGTCACTAGCTTTAGTTCTTACTTTAGTCCACTTGTCTCCACTTACCTCCCTCCTCTGCCCACACACCCAACACAGCATGGTGTGGATTTGCTGTTCATCATGAGACTGGGGTCCACATTCAAGATTTCCTGCTGCTTAACAGAAGGTTTTTTCTTGCCGCCATGATGGAGGGATTCATGATTGGCTATATGGATTCATGTTGGGTGTTGGATGTATATATTTGTATATATATGTATATGTGTATTTTATATATGTATATATGTATCTATGCATATATGTGTATCCATAATATGAAGAGCTTTGTGCTCTATTGTAAAGTGTCTTGAGATAACACTTGTTATGAATTGGCGCTATACAAATAAAGATTGATTGATTGATTGATTGATTGATTGACGTCAGAAAATTCACAAACACAAAAGAAGTCAGCCATGTGGTTGGCTCATGTCTGATGGTGTGTTCCAGTTATGTCCGAGCTGGGAATGAAGTCACATCCCAGTTCCAGTAACAAGCTGGTGAACTCAGGCAGCTGAAGATCATCCTGAGTACAATCTCCAACCTAACAGGGCGTCTTAATTTGTAACTTGGACATTCTGACCTCAAGATCAACTGGAATGCACCAAACTCGAAGACACCAATTTACACGGTCAGTGGTTGAACTATAACACCAAAATTATTTCCCAATTTTAAAGAAAGAATCTATCAGTCAGATTCACAGTCAGATTTGAGTCCATGAAGTAGTGACTCTGTCCTCTCCCCTCTTCACTGATCCCGGGGACGAATGGTGGCCATCGTGCGTCTGTGTCCACATTCTGAACAGGAAGTTGATCTCCGGCCTTCCCTCTCCATATTCATCTGTAATCAGCGTCTCAGGCCTTGGTGTCCAGGCCCCTCTCTCTGATTCTCACAGAGTTCTCAGTCTTTGTCAGGGCGTGGAGCTCATCAGCATGTAACAAAGGTCCTGCTGGTGTTGTGGCTCAGCTGCTGATGTTTCTGCCGTGCTTCCTCTGAGGCGCAGCAGGCACATTTTAATCACTCGCTGGCAGACAAATAAAGAGGATGAGGAATATCTGAGACATGCAGCAGGAGGAGGAGCGAGGGAGCGTGCACACTCTGCTGCACAAATATTAATAATAAGAGATGAGAGATATCATTCAGCCTGTGAGGGGGAGTGTTGGACATTTATTTCCTCTGACAAACATAACGGCACGTGTGAACGCTTTCCTGTCGAGGAAACTCCCACGACCGCTCTCTGCGAGGGCAGCGGGGGATTAAAGAGCAAACAGGAGGATAAAAACAGGAGCTCGGAGCAAACAGCAAGAATCAGCAGCTCATAGACTGCACCTTTTAACACTGACACTCATACTTTGATGCTCTGATCATCAACTGGGGGCCTGGGGACCAAATAAGGCCTCCACGGCTTCCTGTTGGGTCCCCAGAATATTATTTAATTAAAAAATGTGGTTTTAAAGGTTTGTTTGGTTTTTAGCCCCTGAAGCTATGAATGCATCCCCTTTAATATTTAGATTAAAGCAGTTTCATCAGGAATGTTTCATCTGTTTCACAGAAATCCACTCATCAGCCAGCATCAGCCAATTTCTAACCAGAGAAACCAATTTTGATGGAAAACATGTCAGCCCAGAGAGAAGGAGCTGAGTTTACTTCATTGCTCCATGTTGCTTGCAGCAGTAGAAGTGATGGGGTCTGATCTCACCTTTAAAGGCTTTGTTACACACATACATAAAAAAAAAACGATGTAATAAAAATTGTCTTAATTAGACCAAAACATGAACGCTGCTCTGTACTATTTTAAAGTATGGACCCCATATGTCAGAAAAACAAACAGGCCTTGGACAAAAGTAGTCGATGACCCCTGCAGGGGTGTCATGAGACGAACTCCATGCCTGTCATCTGAGGATCCATCTTAAAAAGTTTTCAGCTGTTTCACGTGTTCCTGGTCAAAAAATTTCAGGGCCAATCAGCTGATCTTAGGGTGTGGTAATAGAGATACAGCTCAACTGTGCAGTGTGACGTTCACGGCTCAGGGCACGAGCGTGTATATTTGATTTTGAGTGCACTCAGCTTTCATTCACTGACGGTGATATCTGACAGACTTTTCTTCTTTATCGTCACAGAAACAAGAAAACTGGTGGTTTGGTTTCCATCAAACAACAGAGAGGGCGGCATGACCTGCTGTGGGTCACATGACTCCTGCACTGCAACATCCTGCAGCGTGACTACTGCACATGCTTACGCTGCAGTTGGGAATATAAAGTTATATAATAATTCTGCCCTACGATAAAGGCATCCCTGACAAAGCCACAAGGGGCCCCAGGGTTAGGCGGGGAAGATTCCATGAATTTTTAGAGTTGCAAACTTTCCATGGGAATAAAGCTGGAATTTACCAAAACTGAAGTTTGGCCCTTAGCAGGGATTATAAGAAGAACTGGGGAAATATATCTGAGCATATTCTTGACTAGAGTTGCATGATATTATCTGTACAATATCAGTATTGGCAGATATTTTGCCTAAAAAGTTGAATATCGGTATTGACCAATATTGAAATTTTTGCTGTTATTTAGAGATTTAAAAATCAAGGGTTTTATTTTATAAAGAGTGAAATGTGTTCTTGTTTGACATGCACTCCTTCCACAAAAAACTCTCACATTGAAAGCAACAAGTCAGTTATTTTATTAAATTATGCATTGGGAAATATCATATCGAATATCCTTAAATTCCAGTATAAGGCATTCCTAATCTTAACCAAAACAACCAGATTTCATGCAGGTTTACTTGAGATGCACACTGCTTACTGCAGGAGCCACGCCCCCCACGTGCACTGTGCATTCATCCATCATGTGCACGGATGATTTCTCAAACCCTGGACTATTGAGGACACATTTATGAGCCTGTGGGCACAAAGTGAAGCTGAAACTGATTGAAAAAAAAAAAAAAAACTTCAACTTCCAAATTATCTTGTGAAATGTTTTAATTGTATTATTTTTCATGGATGTCCGCCTGTGAAAAAGCTTAATTTTTATTTTTATGATTGGAAATCATAAAGTTCATTCAAATCAGAATCAGAATCATCTTTATTGGCCAAGTATGTTTGTGACATGCAAGGAATTTGGTTTCAGCAGGTGGTATCGCTCACGGAATAACAGCAGCAAAAATAAACATAAACATAATAGAAAAATATATGTATATATATATATACACACCTAATTTGAATAGAGAGGAATATGTACACTCAGTAAAAAAAGAGAAAAATATGTGTATATGCTATATGTATGTACACTTGTGCAGAGAAATAAATATATGTACAATTAGCCCCAATTTACAGTTAATTCCCCAAAATTCAAAAAAAATCCCATAATTCCAATGAAAAGTTTACAACATGGAATATTTCCAAAATTCACCCCATGAAAAGTTTTTGGAAAGTTTTTGGAAATATCCCTTTGGGTACCAGAGGAAACAGCAGGTGAAGGATGATGAGCTCAAGAGTTCAGCATGTATGCATGTTGGGCATGGCGCAACCTCCATGCTGAGGGAATTTAAGAGGATCATAAAGAGCGTGCTGACAGAGAAAAGTAGCAGTTTTTCAAGAAGGTCACTGTATTTTTGTAAGCCTGTTTTAAAATGGGAGTTGTGCTGTCTCATGTTTTGTGTGGGGTTTTTTTTAAGTTCGTAACACTGTATTAGCTGCTACCTCGGCCAGTGAGACTTCCTGGTTAAATAAAGGTAAAATGAAATACATAGATAAATGAATTGCAGATATGGTTGTGTTCATGTGTTTGTTCAGTACGTGAATATTCTGAATCAAACGGCCTTTAGTGAAACAGCTCAGTCTGAATGAACCAGTACACCCTAAGAGAGATGTTAGTGCAGTACAAGTACAGTTTAATTCCTGTTAATCCTGTGACCTCTGACCCCTCTGAACCTGACTCTGGATCTATGTGCAGCAAACTTGGAGGTCTTCAGGGCCTCTGTTTGCAGGAGTGGAGCTGCATCCGTCTCTGTCTTGTTTGGTTGGTTTGAATCTGCAGAAACAAAAGACGCTGCCTGTCTATTTTTGTAAGCTGTCAAACGCTGAGAGGAGGCGTCTCCGTCCTGACGCTGTCCCGCCGGGCCGGACGCCCCTCCCCACTGTTTGGGGAGAAGGAATTGAGCATTTCTGGAGGTTGCTCATTGTGCGGGGTCATTAGGGTCCCTGACTGTAATCAATAGCAGTGTCAGTAGGTGGGATCCAGACGAGAATGCTAACCAGAGTGTGTGTGTGCTGCAGCAGAGGTGGAGCAGCCTTTCATGTGATGATGGATTTGCTCTCAGATGTGGGCTTTTGAATCCAGACACGGTTTGCAGTGATAAACAGGCATTAGACTAATCTTCATGGGCTTCACGGTGCACAAGAGGCAGCATCCAACGCTCCCGTCACGCCGTGATGAATGGAGTGTGCCGCCATCATCAAAGTCCTATCTGCGTGGCTGACAGTGATTTTTGTCAGTTTGGGGTCATTTTGCTGCTGCATGTAAATGAGACGGCTGTTATTTGAGTTTTCTGCAGGTTGATTGGGACGATTGTTTGGATGTGGGGGAGCACGGGGGGGGGGGGGGGGGTCATTAAATCTGCAGAGGTGTACACGGTTCATTCATCAGTGTCAGTCCACGTTAGAGAGCTGCACCCCTGCACCGAAAGAGCACGCTGCTGAATGACGGCACGGAAAGGAGCCATAAATAATAACAAGGAGATGAGAGAGGAGTCGACCTCTGCAGCAGGCCCTTAATGCACTGTTTCACGATGCAGCTAACGGCTATGAGTTCTTCGGCCCGTTTGCGCTGATTCTGAAGGATTTCTCCTTCTGTTACTCCGGCTCATAAAGAAACCTCATGCAGGACCGCTGTCGTCACTTGAGCCAAAACCCCTCGTGTTTGGTTCAGTTTTAGTTTGCTGTGAGTTAACGTGTCCTCCGGAGCTTTTCTAGACTCAGAGCAGCTTCACACCACAGGTCACATCCACACACTCACTCACTGATGCTGGAGTCTCTCTGTCCGTCATCCTCACTGTCACTGACACATTCACGCACTTTCCTGCCCACACTGACGCAGCAGTGAGGGCAGCTAGGCATTAAGTGTGTTGCCCAAGGACACATCAACATGTGACAGTCGGAGCTGGGCTCAAACCTGCAAACCTCTGATTACCGACCCAGTGCACCAGCAGACTGCACCACTGGAGCATATTTTCATGTCTGTTGTGCCTGAGCACAGAAAGTGACTGTGGGATCAGAACATGAATGTGCCTCTGCAGCGGTGTGATGAGCTAACTCGTCACCCTGTTGGTTGCTGGGTTGATTGTATCCTCACTGCACATGATCTGATCCAGGGGCAGTTTGGAGCAGAGACCACCTCTTAGCACAGATGTTCAGAAACATAAATAATCCAGTGCCCTCTTATTTGTGAACAACTCTCCAATTCGAGCAGGCGTGGAAACGACCTTTGACATGTCCATGAACATGACTGAGGGGAACAGCACCATCTGTCGAGGGGATCAAACCCTTCTTTAGCCGACTCTGTGGTTTGCTGACTCTCCATCAGTCCATAATGAGCTGTGATCCTCCTTCATGAGCAGCAGCTCTCTGCAGGTGAGCTCAGCCCGAGGCTTTAGCACCACCTCCGCCCTGAAGCTCCGTCAGCGTGAGACTAAATCACCTCCTATTTTCATAAATCTGAGCTCTTTCACCTCCCATGTCACACAGCGAGTGCGTCCCTCACTCTCGTTTCCTCACGCTCTGAATCAGCAAACTTTATCCACCTCAAAGACCTTCCTCCTCATCCCTCCTCCTCCTCGCCGAGCGCTCTCCTCTCCCATGCTGCGTTCCAATTACTCCACGCTGTCATAAAGCTGGACTGCACCGCCTTATCGCTCCGCCAGGAGAGAGGGAGCGGGCTTCAGCCGGGCTTATCAAAATGCTAATGTGTTTGAAAGGAGACATTAGTCTTCCTGAGGAGAGGAGGCTGGAAAAGTGCATTATTAAACAGCCGCCTGTTTCATCGTGTAAAAGTGGCACTATCTCCTGTCTGCACTGCCACATGTTTGAGCTTCAGCCTTCAGCACATTCTTCATTCCCACGCAGGGACTGTTGGGATGCAGGGGAGCCCCATGGAGATGCTCTGCAGCCCCCATCTCTGGAAGAAGGACTTCAGCTGAAGGAGACGAGGGCTGATGTGTCTCTGGACCTGATGGAGCTGCAGATATGAGCATGGATGCTGAGATGTTTCCAGTGGAGCTCGTGTCAGCTCCCCAATCATGAAGATGGTCATATTTCAGTGACTGGCTCAGAGTAAACTTTGTCCACCTCAAAGACCCGGAGGGGACATCATCAACGACATTTAACTTCAGCAAATCCTGCAAGCACCTTGAGACACATACCACCCTGAAGCTCATGTTAACAGAGCCAGACACAACCAGGAAACCAGGAGTACAACCCTCAGAGCAACTGGAGTACGGCATCAAATGTGTGCAGAGTTACGGCAATAATCGAACAAACCATAAAGAGTGTTTATAACTTAATGTGCGAGCCTATGCTTTTCCTCCTGGTCTATAAAACACCTGCAGCTGCATCATGTTTTTCTGAATCTAAAAGAAATCCAAGAAATGTTTCCTGCACTTAACTGGCACAAATAAATATAAAGGGAGCTTGGAACAGCTTTAGCTTCATCTACCTGCATCAAAAAGTGTGAAATCAGGGCTCTTAAACTTTAAAACTTTGTTTGACCACATTAAAAAAATTTTATAATATTTATTACAGTAATGCCAGATGGTGTGTTGCGTCCTCTTAAGTAAACTAATAAACTAAACCAGCCTAAATATGACAGCCCAAACAGTATGATCATCTTCAGTGGACTCAGGCTCTGTACATGCAAGCTTCAGGTAGTGACATGCTGATACCTGGTCAATAACTGCAGTCACTGATGGCCAACATTATCTGTTAAACATAATCTAATCAGCCTAAAAAATATAAAAATTATATGATATTGAGCTTTGGAGCTCATTGCTGCATGTACATGCAAGTGTCATCATGATTACGGCCTAACAAGGACCAAAGAAACTCAATACTCTATTATTTTAATCTGTACTTATAATACTGTCACCCTTAATTAATTATAATCACTTACTTACCAGTCTCTAACAAAGTAAGTTTATTACAGTACTATATTTAACGTAACTACAGCCCTATTCTGGTCTCTTTCACTTCCACAATGCAGCAACGCACATGAATCAACAACAGGACAGCACTGCTGAAATAACAATAAGAAGGACAAAGGACTGATGCTGTGATTAGCTTTATCATTAACTTGATGGCATGTGCACTCTAGTTTTTGATATATTGGCCCCAAGAATCAATAATTTTGTTTTTAAACATCAGTCTTTGCTCATGAAGTTAATAAGAGGTCCCAGATCGCTCAGAGTTAGGAGGCAGTTTGACAAGCGGAGCATGTCAAGCGTTAATTAGCATTAATTAGCATTAGCATTAGCATAAGCATTAGCTTAGCATTAGCTTGGGTGGGACCACATGAGCTGAGCATTACGTCCACTGTTTCACTCCCATGTGTCATCTCTTATGTTCGTTTCAAAGTTCAAAGAAGTCCTCACAGCAGATTTTAAGGCTGATGCTGCGTCCTTCCGTCGCTCCAGCCATGTTTGTGTGAGCATCACTTGTCTGACCGGCTCAGCAGCGCCATCCTGTGGACTTAATGAGTGATTGATTTTAGTTCTTCTGAACCAAAATTCAGGTTGAATGTTAGAAATGAATACATTCAAGTATACAGATGCATGGATGTAATATATCTGTGTATGGGTGTTTCCTCTCTCCTCTTCGGCTCATGGCAGAAATAATGATGTGAATGGAAGTTTAGGGCTGAATATGAAGCAGTGGAGTCAGCGGCTGTTGAACCACATTAATCACAGACAGTTTTTGGATCCCAAAGAAGTGAAAAAGTGAAACAGCTCAGTACAGATGGAGGGTGAACTCTAGTCTTAAACTCAGTGTGATGATTGGACTCTACAGGCTCTGGAGATCTACCTTTCTTTGCCTTCATCCTACAGATTACCTCCTAACAGTGATTTTGTATTTCTTATTAATTAGATATCATGACAAGTTGACATCAGTGTAATACACAGATAATCACAGCATGGCCTTGTTGTGAACCCTGTGGCCCCCGGCCCTCATATGACTGTCCCCCAGTGTTCTGATGATGGAGCTTCACCGCAGAGCTCTCACAGACGTGCTGGCCGAGCAGAGCCTTCTTCCTCTGCAGCTCAGCCTGCTGTCGTTCTGAGGACACGACTGAACCACAATCTGCACATATGTTCCTGCACACTCACACTCTGGGCAGCGTGTCCGCGGCTCCTCATGCTGTTTGATGTGGTTTCCTCGCTGGTCCTCGTTCAGCCTGGGCTCGCTGCAGATGGAGTCTGGCACCGCAACACGCTCTGAGCACGGGAGATAAAGTTGGACATGTCCCTCAGCTGTGTGTGCGTGCAGAGGAACAGCAGCATGTAAAACGCTCGCTGCACTTCAAAGAGCCGAGCTGTGATACCAACAGAAGCTCAGTGTCTCTGCCAGCTCCGACCACGGCTAATACTCCGAGTGTGAGATCTCCCTAAGACTCTTACTCAGCTCGCCTCAAGGCTGACACCTTGAAATCCACCCAGTAAATTACCAACTCCACTTCCAGCAGACATTTTAGTTCAGCGCTCCGTCCACAGAGTGATTCAGCTGGGTTTACACACACACCAGCACAATATGTCTGCAGCCTGAAGTTTCCCGCGTCTCCTCTGAGGTTTCTGAAACCTTCTGCTCGGTAATTTAAACCAGCTCAAAAACATCAGACGTGGATTTGGGCTCCTGGCAGCTCCAATCTGTTTTCACTGTTTGATATTTCACTTCAAACTTCCACAAAAATAACTGAACAAAGGTCACAGTGCTGCCCCTGTAAAGCTGAAATTTCTCATTTTGCCAAAAGGGAAGAAAAGTTTGTCCACGTCCTCTGAGGAGGACTCATGAGGACCTATGAAACCATCCATTCATTAATTAAACCAACTGTCCCTTGACTTTGGGGCATGCTGGGCTGGAGCCTACCCCAGCTTACAACCAATCAACCCAACAGGCATGTTTTTGGTCTGTGGGTGGAAACCAGAGTGCCTGGGGGGAACCACTCATGCACAGAGAGGACCTGACTGACCGGGGAGTCGATCTAACAACCTTCTTTCCATGAAGCTTGAGCTGCAGCACATCCCTGCGTATTTTCAGGATGCCATTTTTCAAGTTCGCTGTCGGGGTTGGCGGCACATATCCTCGCCCACCAGAAGCGTTTTTAAAGCTTGAAACATCAGAGATCATGAGAGACAGGAAGAGCAACACAAAGACAACAGGATGTATTTCCTAACTGACGTTGATTTTCTGGAGGCATTGATGTTATTTTAACTATTTCTACTCTATTTTAAGATGAACTGGAAACCCTGAGCGCTTGTTCTCCTGGTGGGCTCGATGCGCTCGCTGACCCAGAGTTGAAGCTGCTCCTGTTGAAAATAGACCTAGATCCACTAGATCCCCTGAGCCAGCGTGACGGTGTGCTGCTGGCCAGCCCTTCAGACAGAAGAGTGCAGGCTGTAGAGACCGGCTGACCGAAGAGACTAGGGCCCAACTGATATGGATTTTTTGAGGCCGATGCTGATGCCGATGTTTGGCGGAAAAAAATACAGATTAATCGGCCAATTAATATATATGAAATGAGTTAAAAAAAAATTGGTCCCTAAACACAGCAATGAACATATGAATTACAGGCAGAACATTTTACTGATTTACAATACTTTGTCGCTAAGTATTTGTTTAACTTTACAACAGAGAGGAACTTTCAAGTACAAAAACATGCAAAGCATTAAACCTCTGGGAAATTAATTATAAAACCTTAAGAAAGAGTCACTCTTTATCTTGTACTTCTTGTTGATGAAAAGAAGAGGTAGGTTATAGTTCAGGTAGAACTACTTTTAAAAAGTTGTAAACAGGTCATTGTGAGAGGAAAGCAACAAAAAAATGGTTTCATAAGCATCTTTTATTTTTGTACTCTGCAACTTTCAAGAGCAAAGAACTTTCAAGTACAGAATAAAATAGTGGCCGAAATTGCAGTAAATTCCTGCAAAATAAAAAAAATAACCTTATTAAAAATTAAATATATAGATGAGTTATGAACTCTTGTCCTGTCACATCTGCCTTTCAGTCCCAGACTTCTCATTAGTGTATCAGGTTTTAGTGCAGGTAGAACCACTTTTTTATTGTAAACATGAGGTAATATGTGTGAGGAAATCAGAATATTTTGTGGGACACTGCGCATATCACACAAACTTCTTTAAACAGGCCTGATTAAAGTTCCCAGCTATGACGAAGACTCGTCTGGATGAGTCCGCTGCAGCAGGCTGATGATGTCGTAGAGCTCCGAGGGAGCTATGCTAACGCTAGCATAGTTAGCTAGCTAGCTAGCTAGTTAGCTCAACTGCAGCGTCGGGGACAAGCGGATGAAGCCAGGTTTCCATAATAATCATCACAGAACAGTCACGAATAAACCGAGGCCCTGCCATCAGAAGGTCCAGTTCGTCAGTTTTGTGAAGACAGATGGTCAGGAAAGTGCTCGTCAGTGCCGCTCTGTGAGGCTGCTTCTGTAGTTGAGCAGAGAGTCCGGTGCTCTCATTATGTCCAGCGGTATACTGTGCGACCGCTGAAAGTCGCTCGTTATGTCGGACTGTGCGGCCGCTGAAAGTCGCTCGCTATGTTGGACTTGCAGGCAAAAACAACATTCATCAACTCCGTGTGAGTGTAGGCGAGTTTTGCCCCATACACTCCATCATCCATACACACAGCAGAGCTCAGAGCCGCTGCAACAACGCGTGCCGCCATCTTTCGCTACATCATCATTCTGCGCAGCTTGGAACAGCGTTTGACTGTTTTATGAGAAATTAAGAATGTATCGGCGTTACATCGGCAAAACTCTGGCCGATGTTGAATGCTTTCAAAAGGGCTATAATCGATATATCGGTCAGGCCCTAGAAGAGACTGCAGTGGTTTGCTGCTGAACGCTGCGCAGACGGAGCCGTGGTCATCCCTTACTTATGAGTGCAGTATCTTAACAATGCATCAAGGGATTTTCTTCAAACTTTGCATGGACATCCACCCTGACCTCTGGATGAGCTGATAAGAATTTGTAGACCGTAGTTGTCAAGGTCAAGGTCATAAAGCCTTATGGTCAATGAGAGTGCAGTATCTTAAGAATGCATCAAGGGATTTTCTTCAAACTGCTTTTTCATCGGCTCTCAGATGAAATAAGATAAAGTTCAGCTCAGTTTCCCTGTGATCTTCACAAAGCCCACTCCCCAAACCTCTCTCACTCTCCTTTTTGACCCTCACCTCTGAACTTTCATGAGGAGTTGTGTGCTTGTCAGGCTTGGCGTGAAACCAGCAGGGATTATTTCCAGTTTTTCAGGAGTTTGAAGAACATAATTTCTAAATCTCATTTCCTGTCTCATCGTGCAGCACAATTATCTTCCTCCTCATGTTCTCCTTCACCTGGAGAGTCCAAAAACCCAGCAGCACCTTCCTCTCCATCCTCCATCCTCCTCCTCACTGATCCCATCCTCACATCGCTCTGTGGGCGTCTAATGTGTTATAAATTTAGTTTGGGCATGTGGAGCGTCTTTTTCTGTTTTTAATGAAGCACACGCCGTTTGTTTCTGGCTTTAAAGAGAGATCTGAGGAGAGCACAGAGACTTTCTGGGCAGCAGAAGAATCGTTTGCACCTTCTGTTCCTCCTAAAGAGACGACAAACGGACAACAAACGGACAAACAGACGACAAACGGGCGACAAACTGACGACAAATGGACGACAAACGAAACGCCAAGTGTTCAGCAGGGATTTTCTCCTCTCGAGTAATCCTCGAGATGGAGCATCATCTTCATCCTGCTGCTGACTGATACACAACATGCACGCACACATCACACACACACACACACACACACACACACACAGGGCCTCATCCATCTCCTGTGAGACCAATTATCCATCTACTCAATAACTGGAACTGCCACAGCTGTCAGTGCAGCCATGGCACGCTGCACACACACAGGCTTATTTTCAGCCACGGCTCCTGCAGCAGTCAGCCTGCTGCTGTAGTTTCCCCTCATAAACATGACGTGAAGCTTCCTGATACATGATCTGCTCAGACGCAGGCTCTCACCTGGAGAAAGGTGAAGCTCTGAGACCAACACCAACAGGCTCTGCCCCTTCAGGAGAAGCTTAAGAGCTTCATTATCCACCTGCTTCATCGTTACCTTTATTCTTGTCATGTGTGGCTGGTGATTGTCTCATTTAAACAGTTTGAATCAGAGTTTGAGGAAAAATGAATAAGATCAAACTTGAAGGATTGCTCATGTGTCTAAGAGTTTGATTGTCGCTCCTGGTGAGAGAGGTTAAGGGTCGTAACCCTGGCACATCCATGCAACAATACGGTGATTGTGTCTGACAGTTAGTTTAAGCATCACTATATCATATCACCTACACACTGACTGGAGTGATGTGTTAACTTATTCTGCACAAATTTGTAGATGTTCATCCATTAAGATGACCGGAAGCTGCCGATGCTAGCAACGCTAACATAAGCCACACTCTGCTCGATATTGTCAGTGATGCTACATTAGCGTGCGTGCTGTTATTCTGCCAAATTCAAGCCACAGTGCTCTGCTTTCTGGTCCACTTGCCTTGTTTGGTCCTTGATTGGATTGGATGGCTTTCACACCCAACTGTTCTTAAGCCTTTACCAAGCTTTCACACCACCCCGAATCAACCAAACTATCCAAAAAAAGTGAGTTTGTTTGGTCTAGACCAAAACTGTTTGGTGTTAAAGAGCCCTTAGACTTTTATTTTTGCTAATGTGGCATCAAAAAGGTATCAGTGTGATTTGATTTTTGCTAATATTTGCTATTGCATTATTAAAATTGTTCTGAAATATTGTTAATTTGTAGTTTTGAATAATCCAGACGTGATGCACTTCCATTGCTGTTATGTAAAAATGAAGTCCTTCTAGTTATTGAAAGTGTTGATCATTACAATAACAGGCATTATTTTACTGAAGGACATGGAGTGAAGCACACAGGCTCACTTTCTGGTAAGCTGAACATCTGTCGGCTCTTTCTTATGCACAGATTCTCAGCATCTCTCCTCTCTTAACTTGTCTTATTTCTTACAAAACATATCCCCTAAATGCTCCTCTCTCCAAACATGCAGTAAAATGATAAATCCATCGTGACTGTGGTGCTGTAAATCCTGTTTCCCCGGCAGCAGGACAGTTTTAGCCTGAACATCTCTGCAGTTTGTTCCTCTGCTCTCCCGCTCCGCGCTCTCCAGCTGTTTTGGCAGATTTGGAGCTCTTCACATGTCGAGAGCGTGCCAAATAATTTCAAGCAGCAATCTTCAGCAGAGCCCATCCAAACCCAGAGTCCAGGGTCATTCTGCAAACAAGCTGCAACACTGAACAAGTGGGCTGCAAATAGAGACTTATTATGGGATGTTGTGGACGTCCAAACTTTGTGCAGGAAGCTTCAAGTTAAAGCTGACACACAGGAAATGATTTTTTCACATGGTTAGGCCTCATTCTCTCTTTTCTTTGACCAAATACATCGTCAGCTGCCTTTACCTGTGCTCTGAGCTGAGTTTGCTTCTTGATTGGTTCCACGTGGCGGTCTTAGGAGGACATACTCGGCTGTGATTGGTGTTTTAGGCACACATTAGGATTTCTGATTGTAAACTTGTTATGATTTTACATTAGAGCAGCTCTGATCCTCTGCTGACAGGATTGGGGGGATAAATGACCCTGAGAACGCTTCACACTTCAGCATAATCAGGTCAGATCATCATTAGGACCATCAGATACTCTTGCCTGTGCTGACTCTGGTCAGGAGGGGGGATTCAGGCCAAAAATCCTCTTCATTATCTTGGCGTGTTGCAGGTTTTCCATATACTTCTGGCTATTGTCGCTCAGTCTGCATCGGTTTCCTCTTTCCTTCCAGCTGACGGCTCAAATGTGCGAGCGTGTGATAAAGAACAAGCACGAGGCTCTCTGATGTAATCTGTGTTGTAGCAGCTAATGAGCCGATGGTGCTAAACTGTGACTAAACTGTGAGTCATGTTGGACCGCAGCAGCGTGTCCTCCTCTGACTCTGTTTATCTCTGCAGCTTCACACGGCCGCTCGTGTTTGTGTGAGGTGGAGCAGCTCTCCCTGACGTCCTCTCTCTGACAGCGGTGATCAGGATGAGCTGATTCATATCAAAACTATAAGAGCGGTGTTTTTACAGTGAAACGGCTTTTTTCAGTTTAAACGTGTGTGATATAAAATACTCTCTGATTGAGGAGTGTTAAATTAAAGTGACGTGACAGTGATTCTGAAGAACATCGACTCTGACTGAGTCCAGCCTGATGCATGTTTCACTCTGACGCTCTAATTGTCACATAATGTGTTCTAACAACCAATCAGCAGGGTGGACAGTAACAAAGTAGATTTACATTTACTTGAGTACTGTACTTAAGTACATTTTTTTCAGTATCTGTACTTGACTTGAGTATAATTTGTTTGTAAACTTGTGACTTTTGCTTTTACTTAAGTATTGTACTTTGAACTCCACTACATTTCTACGAAGGGAAGAATAGCTCTGAAGTCAGCAGATGAAATTTCTCTTCTCTTCTAAAATGTGATCTGCATGTGATTTGTTCAGGTGGTGAAGCCGTACCTGTACCTCGCACATGCACTGCTCAGATCGGGCAGGAAACGCTGAGCGAGCGTTGATCAGATAACGGTTCATTTTGGCAGTAATGACGGCTTCTGCCAGAGGATGAGAGGACTCTTCTTTTGGCAGTTCGCTGAAACAGAGAGACAAACAAGCGCTGCCGTTTCTTTTCTGTCTTCTTTATGTTTTGTTTGATTTCATTTTGGTCAGCTAAGAGACATTCTTAAACCTAGAGTAGCTGCTGATGTACACATATACTGCCATGCTGTTTTTTTTTTGTTCTCTTTTTTTTTTTGGGGGGTGGGGGGGGTTACATAAAAAAAAAAAGAAAACGGCAATGGTTGTCCTTTTGTTGATTCAGTGGTGTTTCAATAGGCATTTTTATAGACTTCATAGCATATTTTACAAGCTTTTAATTCTACAGGTTCTATAAGAAGGTCGATGCTTTCAGTAGGTTGTTTCAGTCATCAGGTTCTGTAAATTCTTTGTGGCAACAATACAATAACACGTTGACATTAAAACAAAAATGTACTTTTATACTTAAGTATTTACAGTGTTGAATTGTAAACGTGGCACTAAAGGGTTTGGATTGTTGTATCCCTAATATTTTGTCCCTCTGCTTGTAGCCGTCTGTGAACAAAACTCATCTCCTTACTGTGACGAAAAAT
>JBAMNC010001603.1:692500-751211 GCA_037902135.1 Cetoscarus ocellatus | reverse complement strand
GTGACGAAAAATTAACAAAGGCAGCTCCACCATCACCTCCATGTCCTCCACTGTTGTTGTTGGACGATCTTGTGCCGTTTGAATCAGAACAATCAGGTGAAAATGTTTCAGCTCATCACGTTTTTGTGGGTTAATTTCACCTGAAAGCTCGTAAACTGGAGCCTGATGGATCCTGATGGTCAGAGGGCTCGTGAAGCAGCAGCAGAGTGTTCGTTACTTCGAGTGTGTTCACAGACAACACAACAAACAATCAGACGACTGACATGACAACACACACATGAACACACACACACAGCTGGTAGGTGTCTGTGCCGCCTAATTAACGTGTTTGAGTCTGTTTCTGTCTTTGTTTGTCCGCATGTGTCCCTGGGTGTACCTGAGTGTGTGCGTGTGTGTGCGTGGGTGTGTGTGGGGGTGTGTGTGTGTGTGTCAGGACCCCTGTAGCACGCTGTTTTCCTCATTTGCGGTGACAAATAGGCAGCCTGTGGAGAGAGGGCGCTGCGATGCGCGGCGCTGCAGTTTGACCCCTGACATCTCATTTGGGCCTGATAGATGAGAGCCGGTCTGAGGGAGCGACCCACACACACACCCACACACACACCCCCACACACACACACACCCACACACACACCCCCACCCCACCCCACACACACACACAGGCTCTCGGTGCAGGAACAGTCTGATGAGTTTGTTGTTTGTCTGATTTTTCTGGTGAAATCTTGTCAGACTGAAGTTCAACTTTATTTCTCCTGAGGGGGAATTTCGTCTCTCAGCCGAGGACGGACGAAAACAAACAGAGACGTCAGGACATGAGGACATTATGGACGCACAGACACATGAATACATCAGTGAGCATGTGGACTAGGGCTGAAAGATTTATCGTTTTTTGGATCGAAATCGCAATTTCAGACAACGCAATCATGTGATCGCCAAAGCAGCGCTCCTGACTGGCCAGGATCTGTTGTGTCAACTATTTTGCAAATTTGCAGAAGTGCTGGTGAGCATGTCAACAACACAGAGCCTCTGTTTAGGGGTGGAAGTTGGAGTATCCCTTAAATAATCAAAACAGATTATTTATCAATATTAGTTGATGAATAATGTGTTATGTGCTGTTTTGATCGTTAATTTCCTTACTGTTGTCTGTACTGTAAACGGTGAATATTGCACTGAAGTTTGATTTGAAGAAAATCATGGATCGAATTGAAACCACAAAATCTGCCAGAACAAGCACAGTTCGATCTTTTCCCGAAACCGTTCAGCTCTAATGTGGTAACTGGACGGTTTGACCCCAGGAATCACCGGGGAGGGGTCGCCTGTCTCCACGCTCGTCACCTTTGATTGTTTGTCCAAAAAGGTTTGGGCGTCATTTTGATCATTTACCCCTTGCAGCTCCAGGCTGTTTTTTGCTCCTCTCAGTCGTCTGGATCTTAAAGTAATAATGCAGATAAACCCTGAACCCTCTGAAGCAGAATCAGATTACAGACATGTTTTATTTCAGGACAACCTGAGCGGTCAGAATGATGAGAATATAATTATTTATTATACATTAATGACCTTAAAGACAAAACAAAAAATCTAAAGAAAAAATTCACATCTCACAGACCTTTATACTAATCACACTCAGATCAGTGATGAACAAGTTTTTTAATGTCTGATCGTGTTTCTGTCGAGCCTCAGCTGTTAGAGGAACAGAATTGAAGTGTGTGAAGAAACCTACAGTAAAAACTATCAACACTATTCCTCTGGATGTGTTTGATCCTTGTAGTCATTTGTGCCACATTAAGAAGCAGTTTTTGTCTTCTCATCTCTTGTTGATCTTTGGCTTTTCCTGATTGGACACTTTGTAAAGAAGAAAAGACACAGCTGCATTTAATTGGCCAATAGACTGACAGGAAGTTGTCACACTTTCTCTAGGGGTCAAAACAGAGGCCTTAAAACATCACTGCTATGTTTTCATTTCAATAAATGTGATTTAAAACCATAAATTACAGATTCATCAATGCGGATCCACAAATACAGATTTACTGATAAAACGCTGCAATTCATGGTTGGATTAAAGAAATTCGGCTCGGGAAATATTTGACCTCAAACTTTCCAAACACGGACTAAAGAGTTAACTTTCAAACACAGCAGTCCCGTAAAGGTCCATGGAAGGTTCCAGAGATCTGTGTCACAGTTCAGAAGAGACCCAGAAGCAGAATAAAACAGCCAAGGCAGGAATCAGGCAGCAACAGATTTCAATGGGAGTGCCCGTGCAGAGGCGTGGCAGGAGCTCCAGCAGCAGCCATGAAAACATGACTGAACGATGTGAGGGTTACAGCTTTGGGGCAGCAGCCGTCCTGTGGAGTCGGAAGGGTTAACGACCCAAAACAGAGTCAAAGCCTCCTTCAGTCCATCCACCATGTTCTTCAGCTCATCCTGGGGTGGGGCTTGACCCAGACGCCCCTCTGTCCTGTAAAGCGTTCCTGTTCCTCCTGAGGTGTCCCCAGGTCAGAGCAGATCTGGTGTCCTGTCTCAGTTTGACAAGCTTCGAAGACCCTCAGGAGGTGAACCACCTCAGCTACTCAAGAGGAGAAGGAGCAGAGGCTCAGCTCCGAGACTCCTTCAGATTCAGGGATCCAACCAGCCGCTCGTGTCCTCAGTCATTTCTTTTGGTCACTTCCCAGAGCTCAAAGGCTGTAGTGATTCAGGCTGCCACTTTTCTCAGTAATCAACTTCCAACTGATTTTTAAAATAGCATGCCAACATGTGAGGATAACTGAACCCCTGCCTTTCTGTTTTATCAGCAGAAAAAACAGTTTTCTATGGATTTAAATGAAAATAAAAACCTGCAGACAGTATGACAGTACAAAAACACGGGAGAGAATTTCTAAAGCTTCAAACTCAAAACACTGAAATTTCCTCCAAAACAAACTTGAAATATGAACTGTCTGACTAATTTTCTAATAGAATTCAACGGGAACACAAACTGAACCACTGGATCGGGATCAAGTGCTGCTTTCTTTTTATTAACTAGTGAACTAACTGATGAAATAGATTCAGATGACAGTTTCAGGGAGTGTTGGTCATGGCACAAAGAACACGTGATTAGATTCTGATGGAGATCTAAGTCCAGATGTGGATTCAGGAATTACTTTTTAAGGATTTGTTAACACTGTGAGAGAGGGCAGTCTTCCACAGAGTTAATAATAACTTGCTCATCAATGTCAGAAATGCCTTTTGTTGAGGTCTGTGCTCTGCCTCCTCCACCGCCTCAGTTGGGTGAAAAGCTGATCTGTCATGGTTGAAGAGTAAGCCAGCTGCTTTGCACATAATCAAATCACATCCCTGTCTTTGTTTTTCAAAATACTTCTTCTAATTTAACGAATGAGTCTCGATTCCCTTGCTTAGCCCTGTGAGTTTTGCTTGCAGACACTGAGTTTGTTGAACATGCAGGATCCTGTTGAACAGGTATCCAGGTGATTTCAGCTGCAGAAGTTGTTCCTCGTTTCCTTCCATCAGCGTCTCTGTGCCTCTCAGCAGGAGGGAGCAGAGACATTAAAATAAAAGAATAAGTGCCGGAGCAGAGCAGCTCAAACCCTGTCAGAGTCATAAAAATAAGATCAGAACGTGCTTGGAAAGGCTCTCATTTGTGAATAATGGTGCACACTAATGATCACTAATGTTCCTCCTCCTTAAATCCTCCTCCTCCACATTTTTCATCACCACGGTCCGTTTTTCCACCAGTCCCCGGGGGCCGGCTAATTACAGGCGGCTCCGCAGCGACTGTACCGATGCCACGCTGGTATTTATACTACAAAGCTACGAGCTGTTTGTTGGCGACATCAAGAGTCACTCGCTGTCTTCCTGAGACAATAATAGAGCCCGGAGACAAGACAAAGTGTTTGATATTCAAATCAAACTGAAACGAGAGCGAGAGCGAGAGCGAGCGGACATGTGACAGACAGACAGACAGACAGAGCAGAGAGAGGGAGCATGAAGGTGCCACACACTGGAAATTAAATACATAGATTATGGATTCATGGAGAGAGGAGGTGATCCAGGGTCTTACAGCAGAGAATCCACACTGACGTGCAGGAATGATCTTTATTATCTGTGTGTACATGTGTATGTGTATAGATACATTTATACTTTGAAGATGGTCAGAGCTCTGCAGATTCATCAGTGACAGCCACCATGCTTTATTCAAAGTGTTCATGTCTGCTCTCCTGCTGGATGGATGCTGCAATTTACAGTCCACCAAAAAACCGACATGACATCCATCATCTGGGGCTCCATTCACTTTGAAAGCTGGATGCTGGAGAACAACATGGAATCAGTGAAGTGTTCATAATTTAATGATTATTTAAGGTGTGCACCTTCAGCTCTGTTGTTTTGTCCAGATTCAGATGAAAATAGGGTGGCACGGTTAGTGTGCATGCCTCACAGCAGGAGGGTTGCTGGTTTGACTCCCCTTGCCGGTCAGGGGCCGTTCTGTGGGGAGTTTGCATGTTCTCCCTGTGCCTACGTGGGTTCTCTCCGGGCACTCCAGTTTCCTCCCACAGACCAAAAACATGCTTGTTAGGTTAATTGGCTCTTACCCAACATCAGCTGGGACAGACTGCAGCCCCCTGCAACCCTGATAATGATGAGCAGTGAAAATGACAGATGGATGGACGGTTGACAATAATCAAAGCTTCTTGGATAGATTCATGTTCACACAGCAGTATTTTAAAGCGTTATGCCATGACTACCAGAGGCTCTGCATTATGGAAAGGAAGCTAGCAGGCTGAGCTAACAACAAAACAAGTGGCTGTTCAAGAGTCGAGGTCAAATGTCTTACACCTTAAATGTAAGAGTAAACACTCTGAGCACAAAGTCGGGGAGCTTTTAATGCCCGCTGGTGTTTTTAAAGGACACCAGCGTTACTTTTTGTTAATACACCAACAGTTCACCATAAATGTGGTTTTAAGACACTTTGTGAGAGAAAGTCTAGAGCTTAGGTTTATAACCATTTAAATAAAGGATAAAGTTTGACAGAAATGTTGATTTTTTTCATTCTCGTGTGTCCTGGTTGGGCTCGGCCTATCGTAGGTACAAGAAGGATTTGTTCCTTCAAGGAAAATATGTTGGAAACCACTGGTCCAGACCACTCTCCTTCTGAAAATGTTTTTACCTGACATGAATCCACCATGAACACAGCGCTGAGAAACATTTACCAGGTCTCCCTTGAAAAAGAGGTTTTTCATCTCAATGGGACCAACCTGGTTAAATAAAGGTTAAATTAAAAAAATTTAAAAAATTACCAAGGCTACAGTCACATTTAAAGCAGCCTCAAACAGGATAAACCCTCAGACAGGTCAGACTTTTGTTTAACCAGTTACAGAGACTGAAATGTGTATCTGACTGGATCTCGATCCGCATTAAAAAATTAAATCTCAAAATCAATGGCATCAGACCTCATCAATACTGCTATTGGTCATGTGGTCCCTGTGACTCGGCCTCACTATTTTAAACCTCTGGTGCATAAATATTCAGCTTCTGCAGGTGAGGAAATGAGCTTGGCTCACAAAAACATAGACCACATGACCAAAGCCTAAAGCCTTCAATCATCAGCTTGAAAATTAAAGTAAAAATAAGACAGATAAAATCTGAACATTTCTAAAAAGGAACAGAAAATACCTGAAGTTATTTTATGTCCTGGTAGTGCAGAGTGAGTTCATCTTTTCTCTCCAGGTTCACCCTGCTAACGTCTGAGCTCCATTTTCCTCATTCACTCAGAAATCTTCCTCTCAGGGTTCAGGCTGGTTCACTCTCCTTTTAAATGTGCATGAAAATAAAAATAGGATCCTCCGTTTCTTTACTTTATCCTCTTTTCCTCCCCCCCTTCACTCCGGTCTCATCGTTATTCACCCACCACCTCCCCTCCCTGGAGCTTCAATCTGAGCCGGTTATTCTCTGCCCTTTTTTAATCCAAACTCAATCAGACACTCACTTCCTGTCACTGAGAGATGGAGGAGGAGGAGGAGGATGTGGGTCAAATAAGAAAACAAGTCTGACTGCATGAGGACAACCTGGGAAGAAGATCTGCAGGAATATTTAAGATACACTCAACTCTACCAGAGTGACCCTCATCTGTGTAATATCAGCTTTAATAATGATTAAAGATCAGGATTAGCCTGTGAAGTGTTCACTCTTAAACTCTCCTACATATCCCATAAATCTGTCATTAACATCCATTTGAATTCAAACTAAATGAAATCAGTGCTCCATTTCCATCAGTCGGGCTCTCTGTATTTCCCTCCATTTTCACACTGCTAATGAATGATTCTAACCTTGTAAAGCAGCTTTTCCAGATCCTCTCAGTCATCAGACAGAATTCAATCTGAGCTGTTCCAGTCTGCTCCGCATCCAGGTCTGAGCACAAACGATAATAACCTGTGAGGTCAGTCAGCTCTGTGCAGTTTGTTCTTGTTTTTGTCTGAATGTGGACTTTCTGTCTGCTGCACGGAGACTCATCCTGACCTTAAGACGATGAAGTGGGAGTCAGCTGCTGACCTGGGCGCCCTGAAGTCTGATTGGCCTCTCCAAAATCCTCTTCAGTGATTTTATATTTTACTGAGCTGATAATGGAAATTTGTTGTATTTGTTTTTTTTCTCAGAGTGTTTTAAATGTTCAGCATGTCTCTGCTGGATTAGTTTTACAGACTAAAAGTGAGGAAAGTCAAAGTGGACTACTCATCCGTACAGTTTTATGTATGAAGTTAGTTGATATAAGGTTTTTAGCCTATGTGGGCCTCAGTAATAATATCACCTGCTGCTGTTGGATTATTCTTAAAGTGCTTTAATCAGGAATATTAAAATGACACCAATTCCAGAAACTTTCAGTTCGATATTTTGAAATCAGCAGCTGAAACATGGAGGGGCGTTCAGAGGGAACTGCACGCTGCAGACGATGTTAAAGGAACATGAGAGAGGACCTTATTAAGGTGTTTTTGTATTCTGCAGAGAGCTTTTCAGAGCCCGACTGTAAAACCCCCTCAGCTTTTCCACCTTCAACGGATGATGAACGTTTCTCTGGCATCGCGGCGAGGGAGATAAAAAAACCTTCTCTGGGAAATGGCGAGCAATTAAAAGTTTATTAGCCATTCAAGACCAAAAATAATTACTGCTGCTGCTCCATTGTGTTCAGCAAAATAGCTGTTGGCTGCAATCAGAGGCTGTGTGTGCTCCCCCGCACACAGACACACATGCACACACATGAACACACATGAACACACACAAACACACATGAACACACATAAACACACACATGAACACCCTCTGCAGAGATAGGAGCATCAGCGTGGATCTGGCCTGTTGGAGCTCAGGCTGCAGGATTCTTGGATTTCTCTGAACGAGCAGACGTTGAGACTCACGCTCGGTTGCAGAGCAGAGAGTCATCGGCATATCCATCAAATAACGTCAACAACACATGGCTGCTTCATTAGATGATGAATATGAACAATTATGACCATATTTAAAGCATAAAATGACAATATCTTCATCATAAACCAAGACGTGTGAGTTTAATTCTGTGTCTTGAAGCTCAGTAAAACCAGAAATCTGAGACGAGGCTGCGCTCAACATCTTAAACACCCTCCGTCCCTCCAGCCTGAGCCACATGGACTACAAAGACAGAGAGAGGGTGTATTTTGTCAAAAATAAAACAGATGGCCTGATTTTACTCTTCCAAGAGCCAGAAATAGTTTCTTCTTTAAGACTTGTCAGAATCAAAGCCTTGTTAAAAACACAAACTCACGCAGGCTTGAAATAGAAGAGAGTCTGACTCTCAGATAAAAGTGACGGTAGAGGAGGAAGACGGAGGTTTGGGTTATTATAATCCATTCTAAAATCTCACACAGCGCCCCCTGGTGGACCACAAACTGCCTTCCTCACTCAAAGGGGAGATTGTTGTTAGGGGAGACTCCATCCATCCTGCTTATCCTTCAGGGCTGGAGCCAATCCCGGAATAGACCCTAGACTGATCTTAAGCCAATCACGGGGCTGACATAAAGACAGAATATCTTTCTCAGTAAGAGCTATTAACCCTTGCAACTCCAGGTCTTTTTTGCTAAATTCACTCCACCTGGATTTTTATTATAATGACGTAAGAGAAGAAAAACACATCAGCAGGTAGACAGGTATTCTCTGTCACTAACTCCGGTTCAAGCAGATTATTGGCATGACATTTTTTAAGACAGTGCCCCTTTAAGAGAGACAAGGCTGCTAAAAACCTCAGATGTCTCCATGTCCAGATCTCGTTTCAGTTTGTGTTCGTGCAGAGAGCAAAATAAGCCTTAACCAAACCTCTCCATTCGACGTATTTGTCCACGTTTGATGGATGAAAGTCTCATTTTTATGGCTGAAGCTCTTTAAAAGTGGAGATGCATCCCAGCACCTCCCTGCAAATGCTCCAAGCTTTATGAGTGGCTTTGAGCGTGAACTACAGGGCATCTCCACTTTCAGACAGCTTTCCTCCATCCTTCTTAGCTTTGACAAGGGAACAGTTGGTTAGTTTCATCCACACAAGAGTTTTTAAAATACCAGAATCTCAAACTTTGATGCTTGGCTGCTTACATCAGATGATATCCTTCTTCTTACCCCAGGGTTGCTGCTGCTCAGCTGATAGTGTTCGACTGGCTTGAATAAATTGCGAGTATCTCTCTGACAAAGGTCAGAGGCTTCCTGACTGAACTTCTAGTCTGAAGAAAACTTAGCCCGGCCTCGCTCCTTCAGCAGACATGCAGATGTCCACACATCCATCCAGTGAGCGTTGTTTCTGGGTGTGAGCTCCAGCGCTGGTCCGTCTGATAGAATAATTCATGAGTGAAGGAGTGAGAGTACGGGGGAGCGGAGGAGCAGTCATCTGTCTGTGTTGTGCTCCTGCTTGTTCAATTAGAGGAGTAATTCAGAGGCAGGCTGACAGCTGAGAGCTTTTAATTATAATCACGCCACAGCAGCAGTATAATAAATGAGAGAATTAAGGAGACCAAAGTTTGATAAATGTTGTTGATTGCACAGATCGGTCCAATCAGGGCCGACAGACCATCAGTCAGAGATACAGTGAGGGAGACAAGCAGATAACGAGGAGATGGAGGGAGAGGTGTGCCGACTGAAGTGGAAAACGAGATAATGCTCTTTGTGCACTCTTCTTCTTCTGCTGTAACACCTCCTGTGGCTGAATGACTTATTTACATCAGTCTCTTAGTAATGGAGAGTCTACTGAAGCCTCCTTAGTGTCATTAAATCACATTATTCTGACTTCCTGCAGGTTTGACTCTAAAAAAATCCTGGGTTTAAGAAGTGTCCTAACGATTTTTTTTCCATTATAAAGCTAATATCCTGATTGTCCTGGTTTATTAGCCCCTGAGTGTGTTTAATAGCTCTACAGTGCTTAAACACTGACTGGTCAACCAATCAGAGCAGACTCAGCTCTTAAGCAAGTTCTTACTGGTTGTCATCTGGAACCAGGTCTCAGTTTCCATCACTGATTATTTGTGTGTGTTGTGATTGTTGCAGATATCTGATATGCAAATATCTGTTTTGAAACTTACATACACGTTTTTTTAATTTATTTTGATGACCTGTTGCAGCAGTTAGGGCAGGTGTCTCACAGCAAGAAGGTTGCTGGTTCAGCTCCCCGGTCAGTCAGGTCCTTCCTGTGTGGAGTTTACATGTTCTCCTCATGCATGCTTGGGTTTTCTCCATTGACTGTAGAAAGAGAAACATTTGCCAATCAATCAATAGATGCAGCCATGAGAGGCTGAGTCAGGGCGGGGCTTAGGGAGATCTGACCAATAGTGACACAGCTCGTATCCATGTCAATCATGTCCAGGGATGAGAGGTGAAAACCACTCTTATCAGACACAGTCTTCATGCCCCTCCCCGGTCACCCCTGGGGTCAAACTGTCCAGTGAGTCTCTGAAGGGTCCACATTAGGGCTGAATGATTTCAGGAAAAGATCGAACTGTGATTTTTCTGGCAGATATTGTGATTTCAATTTGATCCACAGTTTTCTTCAAATCAAGCTTCAGTACAATATGCACTGTTTACAGTACAGACAACAGGAAGGAAATCAGTGATCAAAAGCACATAACACATTATTCATCATCTAATATTGACGATAAATAATCTGTTTTCAATATTTAAGGGATACTCCTGAACAGAGGCTTTGTGTTGCTGACCTGCTTACCAGCACTTAAATGCAATTTGCTGCAAATGTGCAAAAGAGTTGACACAACAGATCCTGGGTCAGTCAGGAGATCACATGATCTTTCAGCCCTCGTTCCTACCACTGAATCTCAGCCACAGAGACACATGCAGCTCTACAGCAGTAAAGGTTTTAACTGAATGTTTAGTCTATCTGAGTCCAGTGAGCCCTCCAGGTCTGGTCCTGGACTAAACCTGGTCCCTGAGTGTCTGCAGAGCTCGAGCTCCTCTGTGAGTTTGTTAACTGTCACATAAATCTGCAGATCGGACTTAGATTGAATTTGAATTGGAGAGAGCGAGGACAGAGAGACGCTGGCTCAGCTCCACGTCTGCAAATGGACTCATCCAGCAGAGGTCAAGGGTCAATTTATTATTCATTTACTCCCTTTATGAATGAGGTTTCCTCTGATTCACCGTCTGTAGATTCATTCAGTTCAGAGAATAAACGTCCATCCGAGGAGGGAGTGAGTCTGAATGAAGCAGTGTCTCTGCTCAGAGACGTCGTCCAGCAGAGGGAGGTTCAGCGTAGCTCCATGAAACAGAGAGAGCAGCTGACAGGAGGGAGGAGCTCTAATGCTGACCTGGTTGTGGTTAAATCAGTCTTTTTGGAGTCGCCCCATGTCTGCCTGAAGCCTAGGCCGTCAGTTAACCCCTCATGACCTGAAGTTTGAAGGTCAAACTCGTTTGATGTTTGTCTGAAAATCACTGAGCCCAGGGAGTGACTCCTGCAGGCAGGAGGTCTTAAACCTCCTCCTCTGTTCCCCCTGGACCTCCTATGGTCCCTCCTGAACCTCCTATGGTCCCTCCTGGACCTCTTCTGGTCCTCCTGGACCTCCTATGGTCCACCTGGACCTCTTCTGGTCCCTCCTGGACCTCATGTGGTCCCTCCTGGACCTCCTATGGTCCCCCTGGACCCCCTATGGTCCCTCCTGGACCTCTTCTGGTCCTCCTGGACCTCCTCTGGTCCACCTGGACCTCCTCTGGTCCCTCCTGGACCTCATGTGGTCCCTCCTGGACCTCCTCTGGTCCTCCTGGACCTCCTCGTCCCATCATGGACGCGTCCTGATAAATCAAACGGCCGCTGCAGTCTCTGGATCTGCTCCAGCCGAGCGTGCACGTGAGAGAGGGATGGCAGATTTCAGGGAGGGTCTGCAGGCAGATGGGAGAGGGCACACACACACACACACACACACACACCCACACACACACACACACCCGCACACCCGCACACACACACACACACACACCCGCACACAGGGCCCCTAATCAAACATGGTGCAAACATGCTGCTCCTGCCAAAAATGTGTGCATGTGTGTGTGTGCAGGTGTGTGTGTGTGTGTGTGTGCGGGTGTGCGGGGGTGTGTGTGTGTGTGTGTGTGTGTGTGCAGCTGATCCAATGAGGAGTCAGAGTGTCGATGATGAAAGATGAGACCTGCAAACACAAACAGATCCTTTTCATTAACACACCAGAGTCATGGTGTGTGTATGTGCATGTGTGTGCGGGGGTGTGTGTGTGTGTGTGAGCGTGTGTGTGTGTGCGTGTTTGTGTGTGTGTGTGTGTGTGTGTGTGTGTGTGTGTGTGTTTTGACTCTTCAGTGCTGAACACTGACAGAGTCCATCTGTGGACATTCTGTCTGTAAAACATAAATAAAAACAGACACTATGATTTCAAGTCCTTTTCCACTTTATTTAATTTAATACACAATAGAGACAAGATATTAATATTTATAATATCTATAATATTATTAATATAAATGATAGTAGTAATATTGGTCATATTAATAATATTAATAATATTTACCATTCAAGCTGATAAACTTTATTGTTTTTTGGGAATGTTCACTCATAAGAGCCTGATGTAAATTCACTTGTGAATCACTGAGTGATTCTGTTTTACTGCTGTTGTTTGTAAAACGTATCAGGATGATTTGATTGTTACTGCTGTTAAAAATTCTCCTTAAACAAGATTTTAAAATGTTTATTTCTTATTTTAACTAAACATTTCATTCATTCATCAGACATATGGCTGTTCGTGATTCCTGAACATGAGGCACGGCAGCTTTTTAAGGATCTAAATGTAACTGTGTTGATGTGAGGATTTTCTCTTGTCCTGTATGTTATCATGAATATTTTAATATCCTCTTCACATGTGCTGTCCCTGATGTTTCTGTGTGGAGGTGTATGCCCCCCCCCCCCCCCCCCCCCCCCCAACCTGGTGTCCAGTCAGGCTGTTTGTTTGTTGGCGGCGCCCTCTGCTGGAAGAAACCATCAGCTCTCATCAGACACCAAATCTTTGTTTCTGACATTTTAAATCAGCTTAAGTACATGATTAATGTTTTTTATTATTTATGTTTTTGAAAGTCTGAGACAAACTGTTTCTAACATTATTTAAAACTGTAGGACCTTTACTACATGACTACAGCCTTTCCTACTGTAAAACCTCTAATAGAAGCACAGCCTGATTCAAGGCCGAGTCTCTTTTGCCCTCCAGCTGTGGCTGCACATGTACTTAAATAAAGGCAGGTGTCATTATGAGGCCCCTTTGGGGTTTTTTCATCTTTGTGAAGTTTATATTGGCACACAGTGGCTGCTGATATATCCCCCTCATGTTTCTCATTTATCATCTGTTTCTCTGACATGTGCAGGAGCTTCACCTTAACATCACTGACTGTCCATTTGAAAAAAACTATCCAGCATCAATTCTGAGAAAATCAAACATTCTTGTTTCATTCATCTTCCAAACACATGAGGAAGAGGTTTATTTTAGTACATTAGCTGTGATTATAACAGCACTGCTGTTGGTTTCAGCTGAAATAAGTTTGGAAATATTTGCATATCAGATATCACAAAGAAACCTCACCTCGTGCATCCCTGGTGGAATAAGTTTGTGGATCAAAAAAAAAGGGAAAAATCAGCAAAATACCAAACATGTTATGTTTTAACCCTTAAACTGATGATTTTAATGATCAACAGTATCCAAAACTGCAGATGCTTGAAAACAGAAACACAGATCAACGCAGCATTAAACCAGATGGTTAAAAATGTAACTAGCTTATTTATCAATCAGATAGTTATGGTGTCAAAATGAGGCAGAGGAAAGGGCAGATCAGTGCTTTTTAAATCTGAGTGAGAGAAACAGAGATGACTATAAACTAGATTTAAGAACCAATCAGTAAAACACCACAAACCGTAATAATCCCAATCAAGCAAACAACAGTTTCACATAAATTAAGAGGCTTAAGTGGTAAGGATGACCAAAAACACAGAGTGAACGTGACTGTTTTCAGAGTTTCAATCAGATGTGGACGGACGAGGAGACGTGAGGGAGTTCCTCTCTCTGATTGGACAGCTTTCTGCATCCACCCTCCAATCAGCAGGTGGAGGTGACCGGAGCAGCTCTCTCACCAACAGGTCCATTAAAACTCTGGATGTGCACAGAAATGCTGCCAACATTTCTATTCCTAAACTTCAACTGAGAGAAAATGCTTTTCAGATTTTTCAGTTAATATTAAAGAAAAGTCTGATGTTCTGACGCGACTGCACAAACTCAGACGGTGCTGAAGAGCTCCAGAAACTTTATCAGACCTATGTGTTATGGCTGTGGCCTCGTCAGGATCTGCATCTGTCTGATTAAGCTGTTTCCTGAACCACAGGTGTGTGCCTGCTACCTTGACAACTTAAACTGTCCAGTATCTGGTGTTGAGGACTTCAGTTTTTGTTGCTGTGGTTTCAAACAGCTGTGATTTTCCCCAGAGCCTTTATAAGGCAGTCTGGACGTCTTCTTGGCTTTACTCCTCTGAGTCTGCCCGGCTCCTTGTTCAGTCTGATCTCTGTGCTCAATGAAGTCTTTCCTCTGCTGTTCAACTTTTGTCAGTGAAGCTTGTTTTAGAGACATGAGTGTGATGTAAGCTCAGTCTTTGTTTGTGTCCCAGCAGGTTTGTGCAGAGGGCAGAAGCTGCAGAGACACAGACCACAACACCGTGAGTACAGAGATCCTGTCTGTCTGTCCTGAAGCTGGCTGATTGTTCCGTCCATCTGTCCTGTAGTTTTTATCCTGTGTTCCTCTGAAAAGGTGCTGTCCTTCCTCTCAGTCATTATTGTCGTTAAAGGAGGCTATTGTGATTATATCAGAGCTCATCTGTAAGCAGAGAGTGATGGGTTTGTGGTTGGTGAAGCTTCTTTGCGCAGTTTAAAAGAATAATTCCTCTGTGAGCTTGAAGTTTGCTGTTGTCTCTCAGGTATGTGATGATGCAGCTGGTTTGGTTTCTGTAGTTTTGGTGATTTTGCTGAAGCAAAAAAACTTTTTTATGCTTAAATCCTGATCAAATCATTTAAAACAGTTTTTCTTTAAACAAAGAGCCCTGTGTCCTCATTTAAACTGATATCATTGAGCTGCGGTTTCTCCAGGTGGAGCTCTCCGTGGTGCTGAAACAGCTGCAGTGACAGACTGTGAACACCAGAGGGAGCCAGACCACATCTGTGGTCATTCAGCAGCAGGAGGACGTGAAACAATCCTGTTTACACACGTTTGTTAATACGGGTACGTGATACGGGTCTGTGGCTTCGAAGAGTAAAGAGACATAAAATAAAACACCAGAAGTGACTTAAGTACAATTTCAGATAAAAGAAGTAAAATAATAAATGATCAAAACAATATGACATCTGCAGTCATACATATCATAAGTATACATCCCATAATGTGTGTAATATTGTCAGAATGCACTATTGCATCATAATGTTTAACCTCATCATCAGTGAATGTCCACTCTTACAAATCAACAGGATCATTTATTACAGAACTAAATATTATTTTTTCTTATTTCACCAGTTTCTAACACAAACAGACTGATATCATGAGTGAAGAGGAGGCTGAAGAGGAGGCTTTGTAATAAAAATATCCGTGTTGGGGAAAATGAGTTCAGAAATATCAGATATCTGCAAAAGTCAAACAGCGTGCATCCCTAGTTTAAACTTGGGAACTGTAAAGTGCCCAAAGGTCACATCACAGTACCTGCAGTATCAGTCCTGCCAGAGTAGAGTGTAGAAGCTGTAGATGGTGTTTGGCACATAAAGCATAAATGTTAAAGAAGACTTTCAGCCTAATTTACTCTTATTACCCTTATTTAAAGCCTTACATCTCTTAAAATGCATCAACAGACAGTTCACATTTTTTTAGGAGCTGGACAAAAAAAACCAAAAATGATAAAAAATGTCTCGATGCCCTCCATCCATGTTGACTTCAGAAGATGAACTGCCCTTCAAAGTTTAATACATTTTTAGGAATTTGCTGCTTTATATTGAAATTGATGCACTTGTGACTCGATTAGATTTCACACATATTGTTCACCTAATTCGTTCTGTAGTTATATTAATAACTTCTGGTTTCCAAAATCCCAGTGCACAGCCACCCTCCCTGAAGTCCCTCAGAGTGCTCTGCCTCACCATCTTGAGCCTGTGACACAGGCCACAGAAACACAGCCGTGAGTTTATCTGAAGATACTGAAGAGTGTTCCTGTACATGTTGGTAATATAACTGATGCCTGATCCAGTGTTTGGTGATCCAGTCTTATCCCAAAGCTTGAGTCTGTCTCTGCGGAGGCTGCTGAATAAAATCAGCTCTCAGGATTCTTGTACACATCTCAGTATCCGAGTACTCTCATCCAGGGCTGTTTCCTGCAGAGAGGCGAGTGAGGAGCTACTTTTAGATCTGCTGGTGGGCAGGAAAAGCTGCGAGCTGCTGCCCGCTCGACACAAATAGAAGCAGAGAAGTGTGAGTGTGTGCAGCCTCTCAGACGGCTAATCCTGCTCCGTGTTAGGAGAACAAAACCTTCACATGGAGAACCTTTTGTTGAAGTGACCCACATAACGGCCAGCCCCGGGGGTGGGGGGTGGGGGCAGCTCTAAAGGTCGTGATTATGTACACAGCCCCAGGACGTGTACTGAACTTCACGTCATTTCAGCTGACGGCTCCCAGAGTCCAAACAACCTCACCTCAGAGCCTCGTCCTCCAAACACTGACACCTGCTCAGTGTCGAAGCTGGAGGTCCTGGTGAACAGGTGCTCTGAGATAGAGCTGGGTATCGATTCAGATTTCTCAAATTGAATCGATTCGATTCACAATTTAATTTGATTTGATTGATTTAGCTTCAGTTCAGGATATTTCAGCCAGAGTACCAATTTTACTTGAATATGGAGGAGATTCTCAGAGGACTAATGCTGTAAATAGTAGAAACTAACTCTAACTTTGTGCATTATTAAAAATATTAATGTTTACATTAAGAATTGAGCCCAAAGTAGTTACAGTAGTCATGTACTTTTTATTAAAGATAACCTGACCAAAACAAAAACTTAAATAATTCACTAAAATAATAATTAAAATATTAAATCAGATCAAACCACAGGGCAGGCGGTGTAAATAAGGAGGCTTCAAACAACGTCGTATGGTCGTGCGTCCTTGCATATGAGTGCTGTGACAGCACTGGTTATTTCTGGGCTCGTGGAGAGTTTGCTGGTAACTGACATTCAAATGCCTTCTCAGCTACGTTTGCTTCGGGTCCGACATCTTTGCAGACTGCGTTTCAGGTGGTGTCTCGATAAATGATTTCAGAGATTCGTTGTGTTTCCACAGTATGTCGCCTGCACGCTGCATATCTTGCATATAGTTTTACTCTTGTCCAGTTCATTGCTGCCTTCCTGTTTTTTAAATCCAAAATGCATCCAGACATCTGCCTGAAAGTTTGCTGGCAGTGTCTTCAGTTCAGGCCGTCCTGAGCAGTGGGATGATCACAGAGGAGGAGACAGAAGCTGAAAATAAAGCAGGATTTAGGTGTCAGGCTGTCATTCTTGTAAAGCATCAAACTATATTAAACAGTTGTGACAATAACAGATGATTACTGATAAATGTCCTCTCTTAAACCTCATGCACAGAGGAGGACGTCCTAAAGGCAGACAGCATGGCTCAAACGCAGCCTTTAGCTCCTTTCCTGCAGGTTATTTCTCACTCTCTTTCCACTGTACAGCCCTCAATCAGATTTGACAGGTCTTTTGTTGTCTTGTTCAGGTTGTGTCCATAGTGCAAACTTCATCATGTCCTGTTTTTAGAGAGCAGGAGCGCTCGTTCACTGGTTTAAAGAACCCCAGTTCAGCCTCCTGCAGGAGTCTGGGGCCTAAAGTCTGAAAACAGGAGAGGAGGGTTTCCACTGTAATAACAGAGTGACTCTGTAGTGACAGTGTTGTTCATCCCTCCTGCAGTGACCTGAGCGACCAACAGGGGGCAGCAGGCTCATAGTCTCCATCAGAGTGCATGCCTGTGAGTGTGTGTTGGTGGAGTGGCCCACTCATCAGTTAATTAGTTTTTTCTTCCTTATTTTTACTCTCACTCTGCCCACTAGGGATCCCCCCCCCCCCCATCAGTGTATCGTCTGTATCAGCAAATTATACCAGAGGGAAATCTTTTTCTTTTAAATACCTCTCTTTCTCTCTCTCTCTCTCTCTCTCTCTCTCTCTCTCTCTCTCTCTCCCCCCCCCCCCCCCAGTAAGCTGGTCGTCATTCCCCTTGAAGTGTGCTGGTTATGGATGCTGCGGTTGTCGGCCTGAGACCAGGAGATTATTAGGAGGATACATGATTAAAGAAAGTCTCATTTCCAGGCGGCTGCAGAGAAAACTTTGCTGCCAGCAGACGATTCAGAGCCTTTTGAGTTTCTTCACACGTCTGCAGGAGCGAGCGAGGCCGCGGGGCCGCCTGTCCTACAATGTGGCATTAAAAGCACGGGCTGTTCTCCCTTTAATGGAAAAATGGATCAGTGTGTGCACGCTGAATTCAAATCTGAGGTCACACAGGGCAGCCTGTGAAGGAGAGAATGGAGGAGCTGTGGAGGAGCTGTGGAGGAGCTGTGGAGGAGCTGTGGAGGAGGAGCTGTGGTGGAGCTGTGGAGGAGCTGTGGAGGAGGAGCTGTGGTGGAGCTGTGGTGGAGCTGTGGAGGAGGAGCTGTGGAGGAGCTGTGGAGGAGGAGCTGTGGAAGAGCTGTGGAGGAGGAGCTGTGGAGGAGGAGCTGTGGAGGAGCTGTGGTGGAGCTGTGGAGGAGGAGCTGTGGAGGAGCTGTGGAGGAGCTGTGGAAGAGCTGTGGAGGAGGAGCTGTGGAGGAGGAGCTGTGGAAGAGCTGTGGAGGAGGAGCTGTGGAGGAGCTGTGGAGGAGGAGCTGTGGAGGAGCTGTGGTGGAGGAGCTGTGGAGGAGCTGTGGAGGAGGAGCTGTGGAGGAGCTGTGGTGGAGGAGCTGTGGAGGAGCTGTGGAGGAGGAGCTGTGGTGGAGCTGTGGTGGAGGAGCTGTGGAGGAGGAGCTGTGGAGGAGCTGTGGAGGAGCTGTGGAGGAGGAGCTGTGGAGGAGCTGTGGAGGAGGAGCTGTGGAGGAGCTGTGGTCTCAGGTGAGAGTCTGTGTGATCACAGTCTGAGGAGTTAGGGTCAAATGAAGCAGCTACTCTGCTGAGTGGATTAGAGATGTAACAGTCTGTGGTCGAGTTTTAGGAGAAATATCTTGAAGCTCCGCCCCCTTGAACCCTGCTGTAGCCCCGCCCCCTTGAACCCTGCTGTAGCCCCGCCCCCTTGAACCCTGCTGTTGTGATGGTGAACATTAAACATCCTCCAGTGAGAGGATCGGAGGCCGTGCCTCTCCTCTCATTTTTACTGCAAGGTCTATAGATGAAAATGGACTCACCAATCTGTCAGCGACTCTATGGTTAAAATGAAAACGCTGTAAATACGTCCCAAACATTTTTCTTTCGTGAGCACAGACCTTGATGTCAACAGAAGCTGAAGTCTCCTTTTATTTCTAGTCAGTGGATCAGGCTGTTTTATAAGCCCTTTAACTGTTGAACTGATTGTTCAGTGACACCAGCTCTATAATCTGATGTTTCTGCAGACGTTTATGCTTCTGGTTATTTGATATTTTCACTGTGGTTTCAATCTGCTGCATTAAAGCCGCTTGATGCTTTGAAAATGTCCTCATTTTCCAAGTCAGAGCTCAGGATGACCAGCACACCTCAATTGTCCCACAGGCTGAAAGTCCCGAGGACAGACACTTAGCTTTTTTTTAATACTTTGCGGCGCTGGCATCAGAAACAGAGCGCCCTGTTTGTCAGGACACCAGAGAGGTGAGTCTCTCCTGTCTCGCTGTTTGACTCTGAAGGTGTCGATTTATCCCTGATCCTCAACCAGAGCTCCTCCTGTTCACAGGTGCTCACATCCACGTTTACTACAAACAGCTGAGCTCAGACCAAGGCCTCAGAGCAGGAAAACAGTCAGTCAGGAAAACAGTCAGTCAGGACAATAATCAGTCAGGACAATAATAAGTCAGGAAAACAATAAGTCAGGACAACAAACAGTCAGGACAATAATCAGTCAGGACAATAATCAGTCAGGACAACAATCAGTCAGGACAATAATCAGTCAGGACAACAAACAGTCAGGACAACAATCAGTCAGGACAAGAATCAGGACAACAATCATTCAGGACAACAAACAGTCAGGGACAATAATCAGTCAGGACAACAATCAGTCAGGACAACAATCAGTCAGGACAACAAACAGTCAGGACAACAATCAGTCAGGACAAGAATCAGGACAACAATCATTCAGGACAACAAACAGTCAGGACAATAATCAGTCAGGACAATAATCAGTCAGGACAATAATCAGTCAGGACAACAATCAGTCAGAACAATAATCAGTCAGGACGACAATCAGTCAGGACAAGAATCAGGACAACAATCATTCAGGACAACAAACAGTCAGGACAATAATCAGTCAGGACAACAATCAGTCAGGACAACAAACAGTCAGGACAATAATCAGTCAGGACAACAATCAGTCAGGACAACAATCAGTCAGGACAACAATCAGTCAGGACAACAAACAGTCAGGACAATAATCAGTCAGGACAACAATCAGTCAGGACAACAATCAGTCAGGACAACAATCAGTCAGGACAACAAACAGTCAGGACAATAATCAGTCAGGACAACAATCAGGACAACAATCAGTCAGGACAACAATCAGTCAGGACAACAAACAGTCAGGACAACAATCAGTCAGGACAACAAACAGGACAACAATCAGTCAGGACAACAAACAGGACAACAATCAGTCAGGACAATAATCAGTCAGGACAATAATCAGTCAGGACAACAATCAGTCAGAACAATAATCAGTCAGGACAACAAACAGTCAGGACAACAATCAGTCAGGACAACAATCAGTCAGGACAACAAACAGGACAAAAATCAGTCAGGACAACAATCAGTCAGGACAACAAACAGGACAACAATCAGTCAGGACAATAATCAGTCAGGACAACAAACAGTCAGGACAACAAACAGTCAGGACAACAATCAGTCAGGACAACAAACAGGACAACAATCAGTCAGGACAACAATCAGTCAGGACAACAAACAGGACAACAATCAGTCAGGACAATAATCAGTCAGGACAACAAACAGTCAGGACAACAATCAGTCAGGACAACAATCAGTCAGAACAATAATCAGTCAGGACAACAAACAGTCAGGACAACAATCAGTCAGGACAGTAACAGCTGGATATTCTGGGGCTTTAACGTCTCAGTGAGCTGGTTGCCGTCTCCTCAGTGTAAAACCTTCTCTGTGAAACAGCTGATTGGTTTAGTCCTGACAACTGAAGTTAGTTTACCTGCAGAGGTCAAAGGTCAGCTGACTGCTTCCCTTCTTCTCTCACTCCAGGTGTTGGCTGTAAGATGAGCACCAACATTTAAATCTGCTGAGTCTGCAGACTGAACCCATCCTGTCAGCTCTGTCTGACCCGGGACAGTGGGCAGGCTGGACTTACCTGCACACAGGTGTTGATGCGTGTGATTGGACGCTGCTGTTCTGCTCCAACTTTAGCTCAGTCATGCAGGTGAAGACTGTCGTGAGGCAATAAAGTATCTGCTCAGACTTGTAGGCATGTCAGTCATGTCCCTGATATCCAAAGCCAAACATCCTTCAAAACATAAAAATGCCCCTCATCCACTGGGAGCACACAGATGGGACTCATATTTAGATCAAATGTTTATTTAGGCCCTAAAAGCGTCCTGTTCACAGTCAGGATGGTACCAGCATTGATTCATTTAAACGGTGTTAAACCAGCAGAGCCTCAGTGACATGAAGAATCCCATGAACAGTGTCCTGACTGAGACAAGCAGCAGAAGGAGGTAGAGAAACAAATCAAACACAGGTGAACAAAAATGAACCAATCAGATCAATCCTCCTCTCATCTGCCTTTAACAGATCGACAGATATGAACTCATGAATTCAATTCAATTCAATTCAACCACTTTATTTATCAATAAGGTCAAACAGCATGGACAGTGTTTGGGACACACTTGAAATAAAAGATTTTACTGACGGGACAGATCCAGTCCAATCACATCCTTTTTTCAAAGTAAAAGTCCAGTTTGACATTTCTATGGAGAAGATCACCTTGTTAGAACAGAAGCTTTTATTCTGAAGTTTCTCTGTTCCGTTGGTTGATGGATCAGGTCTCTGTGTCTCTCCAAACTCTCTCTGTATTATTGAGGTGAAGTTTCTGAAGAGGGGCGGGGCTGTGGCAGCAGAGAGATGCACCTGTGAGGTAGAGCACACCTCCCTGTTCTCTAGTGGACACCAGAGGAACTGCAGCTCTGTGCTCCCTCAGCATGTATAAATGTTTAATATTAAATGTTGGTCCTGCTGTTGTAAGACGGTCCTCGGAGGGGAATGTTGTTTATTATCATCACTGTAAATGATGAAGGTCTGTTCTCTCACACTCAACTGACTGTCAGCAGGTTGAGGACATTTTATTTTTTATTTCTTTAACCTTGTTAAACCAGATCAACTCCACTGAGATCAGGATCTCATTCACGAGGGGGACCTGGCCGAGAGGTCAGCAGCACACGTCATAATTTATACAAATTTGAGGAAAGAGTGAGACAATAAATTACAAATAATGAATATGGAAAAGAATTCAATGATTTCAGAGTCAAAGTGTGACAGTTTTAAGGACAGTATCAACTTTAAAATACAGCCATTGATCAGGATTCTCGCTGCCTAGAGAGAAAAATGACAAAATGTTTCTGCAGGTCTGTGATGGTGTCTCTCCTGGTCTGTCATGGTGTCTCTCCTGGTCTATGACGGTGTTTCTCCTGGTCTTTGATGGTGTCTCTCCTGGTCTATGATGGTATCTCTCCTGGTCTGTGATGGTGTTTCTCCTGGTCTGTTATGGTGTTTCTGCTGGTCTATGATGGTGTCTCTCCTGGTCTGTGATGGTGTCTGTCCTGGTTTGTGATGGTCTATGATGGTTTTTCTGCTGATCTGTGATGGTGTTTCTCCTGGTCTGTGATGGTCTGTGATGGTGTTTCTCCTGGTCTGTGATGGTCTATGATGGTTTTTCTGCTGATCTGTGATGGTGTCTCTCCTGGTCTGTTATGGTGTTTCTCCTGGTCTGTGATGGTGTCTCTCCTGGTCTGTGATGGTCTGTGATGGTGTTTCTCCTGGTCTGTGATGGTCTATGATGGTTTTTCTGCTGATCTGTGATGGTGTCTCTCCTGGTCTGTTATGGTGTTTCTCCTGGTCTGTGATGGTTACTCTCCTGGTCTGTGATGGTCTGTGATGGTTTTTCTCCTGGTCTGTGATGGTCTATGATGGTTTTTCTGCTGATCTGTGATGGTGTCTCTCTTGGTCTGTGATGGTGTCTCTCCTGGTCTGTGATGGTTACTCTCCTTGTCTGTGATGGTGTTTCTCCTGGTCTGTGATGGTGTCTCTCCTGGTCTGTGATGGTCTGTGATGGTTTTTCTGCTGATCTGTGATGGTGTCTCTCTTGGTCTGTGATGGTGTCTCTCCTGGTCTGTGATGGTTACTCTCCTGGTCTGTGATGGTGTTTCTCCTGGTCTGTGATGGTTACTCTCCTGGTCTGTGATGGTCTGTGATGGTTTTTCTGCTGATCTGTGATGGTGTCTCTCCTGGTCTGTGATGGTTACTTTCCTGGTCTGTGATGGTTACTCTCCTGGTCTGTGATGGTGTCTCTCCTGGTCTGTTATGGTGTTTCTCCTGGTCTGTGATGCTGCTGCAGGTCTACAGGCCTCATCTACATACTCCTCCCCCCGCCCTGAGCTCTGTGCAGCAGAATACATTAGGATAGCAAAATTTGAAAAAGTATTGATTTTGTCATTTATAAAATGCTGAAGTCATGTATCGATCGCTGGCTGTGTGGCGTGGAGAGAGAGAGGGCTGCTGGCTGTTTCACTTTGTTTTTGAGGAAAGCAGCAGTTTTTCTTTATGTTCCTCGGCCGCTCACTAAAGCAGTACTTACTCTAACGGCAGACGTGAAATCAATGTAAGTGTTAATCCATTTTCATTTGCAGAGTGAGATGATCAGACTGCTCTGTTGCTGCACGTTTGGAGGGGAAGCAAAGATCCAGCAGACGGAGGAAGGTTTATGTGAAAGAGGACAGAGGAGGGAATATGCAGGAGAGATCTGTGATGCTAAAGGCCAGAAAACCTGGACCATTTTTATGATTTATTAACATACTTTTAAATAAGCCGCGGAAAGATGATATTGTGAGCATTACTTACAGTATGAAAGTTCATGGACCACAATATAATGTTTATTTAAATGTTAAGTTTACTTTTTAGTTCATTTTTGTGTTTTATTTAAAACGCATTTATAATACAAATATATATATATATACATATATATATATATATATACATTTGCAATCAAAATTATTAAACCTCCATTGTAAATTACGTTTATTGGCAAAATTTACAAACTTCCAACTGTTTGTAATAAACAAATAAAACAACTGAAAAAGAGTAGCACAACTTACAAGAGCCTTCTTCAAATTCAAAACGAAATTCCCCTTTTAATGAACACTGCAGTCTCAAAATTATTCAACCCCTACATGACAAGCATCTTCAGTACTTAGAACAGTGACCTTTTGCTTGTATGACCTGCTGCAAACATGATGCCAGCCAGACACCAGCTCCTGGCAGCGTTCCTGAGGAATCTTAGCCCATTCCTCATGGGCGATGGTCTCCAGTTCACTGATACTCTTGGGTTTGCATGCTGCAGCTGCCTTCTTCAAATCCCAACACAGATTTTCTTTGGGGTTCAAGTCAGACGACTGTGACGGCCGTTCTAGAATCTTCCAGGACTTCTTCTGAAACCAGGCCTTAGTGGACTTTGAGGTATGCTTGGGATCATTGTCCTGTTGGAAGGTTCAACGATGCCCAAGCTTCAGCTTCCTCACAGACCGCATGACGTTTTCCCCTAGAATTTCCTGATATTTGATTGAATCCATCTCGTCCTCCACACGCTGCAGGTTTCCAGTGCCAGAGGAAGCAAAGCAGCCCCAGAGCATCACTGAACCACCGCCAAACTTCACTGTAGGCAGGGTGCTCTTCTCAGTGTATGCTTCATTCTTCCTCCTCCAGACATACCGCTGATTCACAGGCCTGAAAAGCTCCAGTTTTGTTTCATCGCTCTCCAGAACAGAATCCCAAAACTTCTGTGGCTCATTTATATGGTTTTGAGCAGATCCAAGGCCACTTTTCTTGTGCTTTTGGGTCAGTAGTGGTGTAGGTCTTGGAGTTGGGACGTGGAGCCCTTCAGTGTTTAGTGTGTGTCTTATTGTGCAAACTGAAACATCCATGTCTGCTGCCACCACGTCTTGCTGCAGGTCTTTTGCATATATACATATACATGAAAAGTGGAATTTTGTTTTGAGTTTGAAGAAGCCTCTGGTAATATTAGTTGTGCTGATCTGTTTCAATTGTTCTTGAAACAGATCAGCATTTGCAATGGGGGTTTAATAATTTTTTGTAAAATATAATAATGTATTTATATCTCTGTATGTATCCATATATATATAGATATAGATATAGATATAGATATATATATATGTATACATATATATATATATATATATATATATATATATATATATATATATATATATATATATATATATATATATATATATATATATATATATATATATTTATATATATAAAATATATATATATAAAATATATATATATACACATATGTATATAGATATAGATATAGATATATATAAAAAAATATATATATATATGCACACAAAGAATCAACACTGAAACCTGCTTGCATGCCAACAAAAACAGAAGCCCTAAATGTCCAGTATTTAGTCATTCATTGTTTTTAATTAAAGCTGCAGTAGGTAGAAAGCCAGAAAATTTGATTTTTGAGTCTCATCTGAGTTAGGTTTCGTTCGTCTCTGTCCTGAGCCCCTCCTACCAGATGAGCACGTGCACACAGCATACAGCGCACACAGAGTCACTATCAAGCCGCTGCTGGAATTCCCGGTCCAATTCGCACAACTTTGAGTAATGTCCGAGTCAAGCTTCAACCGCACTCTATGCTAACAGTTAGCAGACAGCTAAACTGTTAGCAGCATTCAACTTACCGTCAGCCTGGCTCTGTCTGAGTCTGTCCCTTCGCTCTGGGGCAGTGGGCCCCTCCCGCCCAGTTCTGGGCCCCCCCTCTACCCTGGACCCAGGACAACAGACCCGTTTGTCCCCCCACTATCGGCGTGCGTGTAGGCAGTTGTAGCCAATGCTGGAATTGCTATTTTACTTTGTATACCGTCCACCATTGCCGCTTGCTCTCTCCTTCTGCCTGCGGCACGGGAACGCGCATATGCAGTAGAACAGCCAATAGGAACGCAGTGGTCTGAGCTGATCTCTGATTGGTTGATGCACATTGTCCTGATACTGATTCTTTAGAGGCTGAACACAGAGCCATGGTGAGGTGCAGAACCTATTGCTTGTCTCAGACCACTTGACTTACATTATGCTTGGAGGATATGATTGAATTTTTACTCAGTTATACTAAAACAATGTTGCCTACTGCAGCTTTAACAAAATGTTCTGATGGACAGTACCCAGTGCAGCAAGTGGAGCTCCTGCTTCACAGAAATAGGGTTGCTGTTTCAACTCCTCATGTGCATATGTGGTTTTCCCAGGTGCTCTGGTTTCCACCCACAGAACAAAAACAGGCTCCTCAGGTCAATGTGTGACTGAATTGGCCTTGAGTGTGAGTGTGTCTGAACTGCTGTGCGTCTCTCTATGTCAGCCCTGTGAGCTTGAGAGGGACTAGTGGTGTGGATACTGGATCTGAAATCACGATGTGATGAAGTCACAGAGAATCCTCACAGCTGCATGAGGTGTATTTTTGGATATCTAAAAGTAAAATCACACTCCAAGTTAAAAGTCAGATGTTAATGTTCAGGACACAGTGAGAGTCCAGATGATTCATGAAAATCTGAGGGAAGTTGATCTGATGTGACAAAATTAATTGCTGCTCAGAATTTGCTCTTACTGTGTTGGTCTAGGGCTGGGACAGTTCATCAGTTTAATTATTTGATTCTGATAATTATTTCATAAATGGAGATTATTTCCCCATTCTTCTGCCGCTCAGTTGGCTCCCCTGGGCTTCTGAAGTTAACCCTCTCCAACACGTTTCCCTCCAACAGAGAAACAGAAGCAGAGCTTTTAAAGTTCTGTCATGTCTGCAGAGAGAAAAGCTGATCATTTTCACCATTGTTTATGATGCTTTTATCTGTCCTTTTATGAGGGAGAACATTTTAGGGTTTGTTTTTGTGTTGAAATGAAGTTAAGAATGATGAGCATGTTAACATTATGAGAGAACTCTGCTGCTCTGTGTTAGGGCTGGGTCTTAACAACGTTACATACACATCCCCAACACTGACTCTGCCCTGAACTGAACTACAGACAGTTTTGTTTCTTCTGCAAGTACAAAAAGAGTAGGGACGGGGTTTGAAGGATTCTACAAGTCAAGACTTAAATTTCTAAAAAGTCAAATAAGATTTGGCTTCCTCTTTGAGCTGCAGCATATCACTGTCCTGTCACAGTCCAAAATCTGCAGAATCCTGAAGATAGTGATCAACAAACATTTGATTATTTACTTAACACTGTCGATTTTAACGAATCGTTACTTTTATGTCATCTCTGGTCTGTAACTCTCAGATCTTTAACAGAATGAGATAAAAACCTAGTTTAATCTTTGGTCTTTTTTAAATGACTTTATTAAAATCATGTCCGCGCAGACTGAATCTGCTGTTGATGTGATTTATCTGCTTCTCTATTCTGTTTCCTCTCACTGTGAACAGAGTTCATGTATCGTCTTTAGATTTAAAGTAAAAAGACATTTACAGCCAGTGAACCGCCGTGTTTTTGATATAAATAAAGGAAGAATATCAGCGCAGACGGTGAAAGCGTTTGATCAGAACATCAGTGGACTCTTCTCGACTCTGTTTCCGTTTGGAGTTCCAAAAATAGATTTTTAACAGAGCCTCTGTGCTGCCAGCAGATCCACCAAAGCTCCTCTTTAGATGTGATTTTTCAGTCCAGTTTGTCCGACCGTTTTCTGGGAGGACGGCCAGAACAAAATGACCACTGAGCGCCGCTTTCTTCACCACAGAAGAAGAAGAAGGAACGAGGCGAGAGGAGCTCCTCAGGGTTACCTAACAGGAGGACGAGGACATCATTGTGATGTTAAAGGAGGAAGAGGACGTGGTCTGGTCTTTGTGGTCCATCACTGTGATGTTAAAGGAGGACAAGGACGTGGTCTGGTCTTTGTGGTCCATCACTGTGATGTTAAAGGAGGACGAGGACGTGGTCTGGTCTACGTGGTCCATCACTATGATGTTAAAGGAGGACGAGGACGTGGTCTGGTCTATGTGGTCCATCACTGTGATGCTGAGAGAGACCTGTGGTGGGGGGTGTCCATGTCCTGCTGGGACAGAGCATGAGCACGGAGAAACACGTCACTTCAGTTCAGGCTATCAGGGTCCTTGTTTGGAGCAGTGGGGGGTCAGAGGTCACTGTGACTGTTGGATGCTTTTGGTTACTCAGAGGAACGTCTTCGTGACCCTGTGACCCTGCTGCAGAGTCCATTTTGTCTCCATCACTCAGTGAAGTTAGAAACTTTGACTGTCCAAAAGCACCGGCTGCCGGCCATCTGCCGACTGTCACTCACTGGTCCTGTTAACTAAACCTGTTAAGAATGATTTGAACTTTGTACATATTGTATATAGTGTTTTCATGTATTTGAACATTTCTATCCTGATCATTGTATAACCTTTTCTTTAGCAGCTTCATCCTTTCCCCACACACACAGATACTACATTCTTTCCCTACACAAACACCCTCCATGGCCTTGTGCAGCCCTCTCCTTGTTACTTTTTATCACCTATTGTTTATGACTCGGTGCATCACCAGACCAGCCTAAACAGACCCAAGAAGGAGACGTGAAGGCCACGACACCTCTCACCCCTCCCTACATGTTAAACACACACGCACACACATGCCTATATAGAGAGAAGACTTTTGTATTAGCTTCAGATCAACACCTCAGACTGCTTGACACTCTGTATTGTTGTTCTCCTTGCTGCAAGTAAAACTCTGATTGCACCCAGCTGTTCTCTGCATCTTCATTCTGAATTATGTCAGGTGTCGGTAAGAACCATTAAAGGCACCACTGAGCAATCTTGGGACTGTGAAGGAAAAAATCCTGACAAAACCCTTAAATAAATCTGTATAAAATATTTAGAATATTAGTTTAATTTCGTTTTCTTATACATGGAGGCCAAGGCAGCACATAATGGTTTATTCTGTTAAAGAACATCTACACTCTCTTCCTCCTTGATGCTCTGACTGTTTAGGGCCAAGTGTTGGCAAAGACACTGATGATACAATATGTAAAATGTGAGTAAACACAGGGCAGTATATCACTTATTTAAAGAATAGTGTCATCATAAATCTCAGTTTCTGATCAGTTATTTCTACATTTCATGGATAAACTCAACAGTCTGTTGCACTGACCAAAATAATAACAATATGGCTGAATGTCTGAGCCAATCAGCAGCCAGATGCTCCACAGAAACATTAAACAAAAGTCTTACATTTCTAAACAGTGCTGCAGGAGTGAGTTAAGAAACACTGAAGTGAGTTTGCATTTCAGCACGTCTGGTTCCTCCGTAAAAGATTTTAGAAGAGCTGTTCAGATGAATGAAATAAAGTCTGTGATGAACACAGGCAGACGAGATTTAAATGACTTATTTTAAATCAAACATGAATTCAAACATGTCCTATATATGTGCTTTTATTCTCAAAAGACTTTATTTTTCGTGGAAAAGAAACTTTTCCAAGTTCCCTGAAGAATCAGAATCAGCCTGTTTCCAGTCTTCTCCGGTCTCTCCCTGAGGTGATCATACTCCGTAAATAAACATCTGATCAGACGTCTGTCTCCTTTACAGTCTTTAATCTGAGTTATTGGCTCTGTATGAAGCCAAATCAAGAGTTTTCTTTGATTGATTTCATTAAGTGATGAAAGCCTGCTCTCTCTCAGTCTGAGTGTTATCTCTGTGTTTGGTCGCTGTTGTTTTAAAGTGAGACGTCAGGCTGATCTGAGAGACCATCTGATCCAATACAGCTTCAGAGAGCGATCGTATCTCACAGACCATTAGGACTTTATTTTGGTTTGTGTTTCTGCATCAACATCTGATTCTGTCCTCTGTTAAATCAGTGACTGAGTCCTCAGGGAGTGAAACAGCTCGGCTTATGATTTATTTCTTTTATTGTGTTTATGGCTGAGCGGCGTGTTAAGGGTTAATGTTTGAGTCTGCTCTCCAGCTTCAGTTTAATCTGTTAAAACATTAAGGTTTGAAAAAAGGTGCTATTCTGTTCCCAAAATTAGTGCTTTTTATAGTTAAACACTGTGAATCAACTCATTCAGTATTATAACAGCCGAATAAGCCCACAGGCCACTTTATTAGGGACACCTCTGCAGTCCAAGGTTGGCGCTTCAGAGCTCCTTCATTCAACAAGCTGCTGAAACGTCCCTCAGAGATGTTGGTCCATATCTCCATGACAGCATCACACAGCTGCTGAACATCCATGATGAGAATCTCCTGCTCCACCACATTCCAAAGCTGCTCTATTGGATTGGGATCTGGTGACTGTGGAGGCCACTGGAGTAAAGTGAAGAAACCAGTGTGAGATGATCTGAGCTCTGAGACCTGAGGCTTCTGGAAGTCTCCATCAGAAGATAGTCCACTGTGGTCAGGAGACATTTTTACAGTCTTCTGCTGTCCAGTCTTGGTGAGCCCGTGTGAGTCTAAAGGGACCTGGTTCAGTCCCAGGTTTCATCCAGCCAAGGTCTGCAGTCAGCTTCAGGTCGATGGTCTTGCCCCAGCTTTGCATCCTGCAGAACACGAGAGTCTCCTGGTTCCTGATCCTGATGAGTCTACTTGGGCACAAGTTTCCTGATACTGCTAAGGTTTCCAGTCCATCCTTAGCTGACAGGAGTGGCACCTGGTGTGGTCTTCTGTGTGTTTAGTAATGGTCTTCTGCAGACCTTGAGTTCCTGTTGTCTTTCTATCATCTCCTACCCCTCTGAACACTCTCCTCTGACCTCTGACATCGACAGTTTTGGCCCAGAGAACTGCTGCTCACTGGATATTTTCTCTATTTTAGACCAATCTTTGCAGACCTGAGAGATGGTTGTGTGTTCTGATGCTTGGTTTGATCTTCAGCAGATCATCTTCACCAAGTCTACATGATTAAATGCATTGAGTTGCTGCCATGTGATTGTCTGATTGCCATTTGCATTGAAGAAGCAGTTGAATGGTTGTGCCTGATCCAGACATGATTAAGGTCTGTATTTCAGAGCTCAGTTAAAGTTTAAGTGTTGTTGTCATGGAGATAAAAGAGTTCAGTTTGATTTCAGGTGTTTGAACCATTTTCTCCGTTAGCTAAGCTAACGGCGCTCTGAGCTAACAGCGCTCTGAGCTAACAGCGCTCTGAGCTAATGGCGCTCTGTTTACGGTGAACTCTTCACTGATAACAGTGGCCGTGTGTGTGTTGGCGTCCTCTGCACATGCTGACAGAAGCTGCTTCATCATGGCCGCCCACGCCGCTCCCTCGCTCTCACAATAGCAGCGTTGATATTAACACCTTATGTAACGCCGGCTGAGGAGAGAGCTGTGAGCGCCCCCCCGCTGAGCTGTCACGGTTTGACCCCACGCAGGGACACTGGTGTAAATATTGGTGGGGGGGGTTACTATAGAGAGTGTTTATGAAGAGCTGCGATCACACACAGACCAAAATAGACAATAACAGAGCTCCAGGATGAAGAGCAGGAGCTGCAGAGGAGGTCCTCCTGCTCTCCTGTGTCCTCCATCTGGATGAAGAAACATCATCTTCATCATCATGACCATGAGGACAGAAGTTTAAAGGGCTGTTCTGACTATTTCTCACTTTTAGATTTGTTTAATTTATGTGTTAGTAAAAGTCAACAATCCTTCTGTCTATGATGAAACGAGGTTTGAATAATGTGGATATGATTTCACACAGGAGTTAAGTTTGGGTGATGTAGTTTGTCATCTAAACTATATCTATAGCTATCATAGTTTAAATCAGTATATTTGTTGATGGACTAAAACAGCACTAAGTGAAATAATCCTGGATCTTCTGCTCTGTAACATCATTTATATATCTGATTTGATCTCCTGTCCTGACCCTCACCTGTTGGGAGTGTGGCCCTGCAGAGTCTGCAGCTGATCTCAGCGTCTTCGATCAGTCTGATTGGACCGTTTCGCTCGCCCGTCCCGTGTCTGCCTCTCCCTCTCTGGGGGGGTCAGAGGGGAGGTGGGGGTGATTTACCCCACAGCAGCACTTTGGCAGATGAAGCTCCAGACCGTCTCTCCGTAGCTAATCAATTAGCACCCCCCCCCCCGTCTCTGTTTGCTTTTGTTTCGTCCTGGTGTTCTCGTCTTTAATCAAACTGGATCATTACTTCACTCTCTGACACGCTGGATGACACTTCGTTCTGTCAGACAAAGATAAGCCTCCAATTAATACGAGCTGGAGCTCCACGTGTCTCACCATCCCCCTCTGCCTCCGGTTTGTTTAGGCGCTGACCCATTTTCTCTCTTCAACACCAAAACATCTGAACTATGGACCAGATCAGCTGCTGGATGATCAAAACTGTTCATTTAGAGCTGCAGGTGAGGCCAAGGACACAAACTGGTGTATTTTATCAGTGTGTTGACCTTTATTTGACCTTTAAACCACAGGAGGTCAAAGCAGTTCTAGGTCTTTATTTTAGGGATATACATTTAAGGCTGAGAGGTTCATTTTCAGGGCATCAGGCCGGTATTGCAGATGTTGGGACAGGCCTGTGGTCCCCCGTCCATGGTCCCCTCTCCTGATCGTGGGACAGGCCTGTGGTCCCCCCTCCCGATCGTGGGACAGGCCTGTGGTCCCCCCTCCCGATCGTAGGGACAGGCCTGTGGTCCCCCCTCCCGATCGTGGGACAGGCCTGTGGTCCCTGTCCTGATTGTGGTGATTATTTAGACCTTCTGAAGACACCAGGAGCTTCAGGCTGAAATAGAGGAACATCTGCATGAAAGTGTTTCAAATATCACAGGAACAGAATCAGGACTGAAGCTCCTGAATGTTTCCTGATATCAGTCGACCTTTTTCTAAATCCAAACCCTGACAGGAACTCAGGTAACAAATCAAACCACAGCTGAGACCTCACGAGGGACGATGGAGCTCTGAAGAAGAAGAATGTTAGTGACCAAGAACAGACGAGCTGAGGTCTGTTTGTAGGAGAGATACAGTCAGTGTGTGCATTTGTGTGTGTGTAGGTGTGTGTGTGTGTGTGTGTGTGTGTGGGTGTGTGTGTCTGTGTGTGGTGTATTAGTATGTATGAAGTGCATAAATGAGACAGTGCATACTGCTAACGTCAGGGACTTCCTCCACGCCGAGGCTTCTCCTCGCCCACGCTCTGCTCCGTCTGCATATTCTCCCTCTGCCATCAATAAATTACATATTAATGCACATGCACACGCACACGCACACGCACACACACACACACACACACACACACACACACACGCACATACACACACCATGTTGAACTTCCTGTTTGTTCCATTACTGAGTTCAGCCTCCATCACCTCCTCTCTGCATCTGCATCTTACACCTCTCCTTCATTACTTCTTCTGCTTCTTCTGCTTCTTCTTCTGCTTCTGCTTCTTCTTCTTCTTCTTCTTCTTCTGCTTCTTCTTCTTCTTCTTCTGCTTCTTCTTCTTCTTCTTCTTCTTCTTCTTCTTCTGCTTCTTCTTCTTTTTCTTCTTCTTCTTCTTCAAATCTCTCAGGTTTTATTCCTCTGATTCAGGTCATCCTCTGCCTGGGGAGCCATAAAGGGGGAAAAGTTAGGACTGACTGATCAGCCCGTGACCGAAGTAGCCCTAAAATCTTTCTTCTTTTTGCTCCAGTGTCCTTTTTGACTTGATGATTAGTTCAATTCAGTTTGGGAAATAAAAGGTCAGAGGTCAAGTGACCCACAAGTGTGCTTCTCTCTGTGGAGATGTGGACCTCATGAAGCCACCCTGATGTGATCACTTTACCTCCTCCTCCTTGTCTTCTTCATTGTTTAAATCAACTGTTTGGGTTTATTTCTGTATATCTTCAATAACTTCAACATAAAACCTGAGAATGAGGATCGATCGTCCAGTTTGGCCCATCGTCTCTTTCTTGAATCCAAACCTAGTCTCCACCCAGAGAGCCTCCATGTTTCACGGCGTGCTCTGACTCGTGTGCAGTGATGAACTCGTACTTCAGAGCCTAATTGTTTTTAATCAGATTGAGGCCCCGGGGCTCCTCCCCCCACTCCCTCTCACAGATATATTAATGTGGCAGTTTAATTAGTCGGAGCCCACATGGATATTGATTATGCTCTAGCCCGGGGTAAAGTTTGCTTCTGCTCCCAGTCATGTATCGATCTGCGGATGGAGGAGGACGGAGAGTCGCTGCGCTCGCATATCAAGTGGATGGATCTACGGACATGTGCGTGTGCAGGCCAGAACAGTACAGCCAAGACAAACTCTGGCTTTAATACACTGACTTAAACACAGGAGGAGGCCGAGGAGCTGCAGGTGGAGTTAGATTAACACACTCATACAGGGCCATGAAGAAGAGTTTATACACACTGACTTAAACACATCCCGTCATGTAATGTTGATCTTTTCTCTATAATAAAGTGAACAGGCCCTAAACCTAGACTGTCCCAGACGAGGACAACATATGGGGCAGGTGGACTCGTCCGCTTGACCATCAGTGTCCTGTTCATGTGCTGTATACAAACAGAGCCTCAATGGAGGCTACACGTCAAATGCACGTTTAGCTTAGGATGCAAATCTGCACTGAGAGCTGTTGTATGACAGTCAGAGGTGAGGACTCAAACAGAGCTGAAATATTCCCATACTCTCTCTGCAGGTGGAGGTGGAGATATTCTCATCTAAATCTTTATCAAACAGTTAAACCATAAGAGCTCTGAGAGCACAAACCTCTGCTGAGGCATTTCTCACACTGTCAACTGAGTTATTCACTAAAACAGTGTTAATTTTGTAGACTAATTATTTGCATCGTAGTTTTCATCAACAACCCATTTTCCCCTGACAAAAACTAGACAGTAACTAATAAAAACAAGTGCACATGGGCAAAAACTCAGACTAAATTAACTGACATTTTCATCAACAAATAAAAACTAGACTAAAATGTTTGACAGAGACTTAATCCAATCAGACCTAATTTGGTCATGTAGAAAGTAGAGACAAGTTAGGAATATATCCAATCACAGCTACTTTGGTTGTGTGGAAAGGTTGGATGAGTTCAGAGGGACATCCAATCACAGCTGCCTTAGCTTGGTGGTGGTGGGATAAGTTGTGGAGCGATCCAATCAGAGCTCCTCTCTTTATGAATTGATATATTCATGTAGAGCAGGTTCACTGTTTGTTGTCAGTTCTGGTATTGTAACTGAGATGCTCTGCCAGGTAGCCTAAATAAAGGTGACTGCATTTCACACAAAAGTTCAATTTGTTTCTGTTCATTTATACATTCAGACTTTACTAGCATTCAATAAAGGGTTATTAGATGTTTGATTTTATCCAAGTGTAAAACATGACTTCAGAAATTAAAGGAAACATAAAAATGCCTTACCCTTTACACTTCATATTTTAGTCGACTAAATTTACAGCAGATTTCATCAACTAAACTAGACGAAAATGAAAACAATTTAGATTTAGAAAACTGTCCTCTCTTACAAATCACTAAAAACATTTCTGGACCCACATCCAGATTTAGACCACCACCAAAACTGAATCACTTCGATCTTGTGCTGTTACCAACATGTCAGTGAATCTGTGGACAGCTTTTTGAGTTATTTCCCTCACAGTTGGCTGGATGGACTGATGGACAAACAAACGGATCATTACCAGCAAAAACAAAACCTCCTCACCTGAGGTTTACTGTTTTTATAGTCTTTATAAGTACTTTCAAGACTCACTGGGTGCAGTTCTGTTGAAAAGAGTCCTTAATTTGAAATAACAAGTATGCAGTGGAGGTGGGCAGGGCTGGCAGCTTTTCCGTCCTTAACTTGGAAATGCCCGGTGTCAAAATAAACACAAAAATACTTAAAATGGATCAAAAGGATGGCTGAGGTGGACACTTGCGCTCCTTTCTTTGCTTTTCAGATATTTTGGTTATAAGGCTGTGATCACAAGGATAACCATGAGGTTCTTTGACCGTCATCTATGAGGAATGACCTCCAAAATGTGAATGAATCTTCCTCATATCAGAGTAGACGTTCGTGCAGTTTAAATAAAATACCTCAAAGTGTTCTGGAGACATTTTGCTCACAGTGACTGGAGTGTGTAGAGCCTGGGCCGTCTCCATCATGGAGGCTTTAAAAGAAGACAAAAACACATCTACTGACAGCAGGAGAACCAGAGAAAGAGCTGATCTTCTGTGCCTCCAGCTCTGGTCCAGATGTTGTGATTCCAGACTCACATTAGATCAGAGTTTGATCTCCCTCTCCTCTGGATGAGTTTCTGAGTGTCAGAATAAAGTCCTAGCGTCTGCTGACTGGTGATGACCGCTGGCTGCCGCTGAGAAATGAACCAGCCGAGGACAAACTGATTAAAGCTCTGCTTCAGTTTCTAGAATCACAGAACCTCCTCCATATTTGATTAAAAAGACCACATCCATCTCTGAGGGATCACTGCAGACTTTCTGAGCCAAACAGAGACACGAGGATGAAGGTGACGATATTTGAGTCCATGACTCGCTCCAGCTCCCGGCGCTGTAGCCTCCAAACGCTGTTAAAGGTCGAGCTGACGTGATGTTTGGTCACACATAATCTCTCTGTATGAACCAGCGTCTGTTGGATGGACTTTCACACCTCAGGGGCGTCTCTTTATTCTCCTGCAGATGTTCAGGAACATCTCTCTCATCCATCCCATCATCAGGCTCTGCTTTCTTCTTCTCTGGTGGATATCTGTGCATTCATAGTGTTGCATAAGAAACATACTACAACATCCAGCTCCTTCTGAAACCTCGCCGAGTCAGACGGCAGATTTAGCCGCAAGCTAATCCAAAAAGGTCAAGTTAAAAAGTGTGAAACTCAGCGTGAGGATCCGGAACAGAAGGAGGAAAGACCTCGGGATTCAGACCACAGAGAGGAAGTGTGTCAGGGTTTGAGGCTGAAAGCTGGAAATACTTATATATATCTGGGGATTCTCAAATGTGCTGCACAAAATGATCAACAAAGTCTTTGCTTTTCTGATTATTAGCACAAAGAAAGGAGAATGAAAGTTGACTAGATCATAATGTTTAGAGCAGAGCTCTCTTGAAGGTGAAAACAAAATGTCGAAGGCAGAAGACCTTTTTTAGTACTAGAAGAAAACTTGTTCCTTTCTTGTCGACTGACTTGATCCTCATGTTGTGGCGGATTTAAGAAGGATTTTGGATCAACAACATGACTTCATTTTTTATTTTGATTTTTTTTCTTCTATAATCGCTCATATCAAACTACACCGCTAAAGTCTACTGACAACATGTCAGGGTTGATCTTAACCGATCTCTGTCTGTGATCCATCGTCTGCTGTCATCATGACCACATCTGCTGTCTTTGGGACTTGAAGCTCATTCAGAGATTATTTTAGAGCCCTTGTGACACTTTTCTTCATTTTCCTTTCATACCTCAGAGATAATTTGAAATTAACTTTCATCTTTTAATATAAGAAACACAAACATATGCACTGGTAGATAAACCATGTCCATTGTCTCATTTTTAAGGATTGTTCCTTGCTTTATCTGTAAATGTTGGGCCATGGAAGAAAAACATTTCTGTGCACATAAAGTAAGTAGTTGTTTAAAAATGTTTTGTTAAAGTGATCTCGTTCCATTTCAGTTTGCAAAGGGAGAATCTCTGGAGCATATGCAGACTGTCTGTTCAGAAAATAGATTAGATTAGATTAGATAGTACTTTATTAGATTATAAACTAGATTATAAATATCACCAAATGTAGAAACATGAATCTGAAAGTGTTCAAATTTTCTGTTGAACTGAAAAAACAAACATTAACGAGGTTTGAGCCGAACCATGAGCTCTGTGACCTGATAGCAGTTTACTAATGATGGTCAGCTGATGTAAGTAAATCCATATTTCCATGTATTAAATGATAACTCCGTCCCTCATCATAGTTCTCGGGTTCATCACGTCAGCTTCATCCCTCTGTGAGGAGGTGACAGCCTGTGTTTAACCACTCAGCAGCATTAACGTCAGCATGTTACACAAGATGGAGGACGCCAGAAAAACTCTGACAGGACGGTCTTGTTTCTCAGGTTTATGATGCATCCTTGATGATCATATCAGAATAAAGAGTGTTTGTAACTTCAGAGCTCCACAGAAATGAGATGCAGCATCTAGAGTTTATCCTTTAATGAATGTCAGATCTCTGACACTCACATTTAGGCCTGAGGTTTGACAGCAGAGGGTGTTCGTGCATCTGTTCAAAATCTGTCTGAATTAGTGACGTCTGGTGCAGACTTAGATATTGAACTGTTCTCCACTTCAGTCCTTAAAGTTCTCGTTTGAATATTAGCTAAACTTCCATCAAGATCTGCACGGCCCCTCCACCCGGGCCCACGCCCTAGGCTCTCGTGCTCCTCCTCCTCCTACTCGTCCTGGCCTGGCCCTCGAAGCTCCTGTTGCCAGCGAGTTAAAATCGCAGCAATAATCAAACTAATAAATGCGTTGCTATTAAATCAGTAAATTAAAACATAGATGCAGATAACTATTTGGGTTTTTCTGCACATCTGTTTGTTTTCACCTGGATCATCTCTGTGACGTTTACTTTTTTATAAAGCAGTGAATTCATACTATTATCACGAGGAAACAGAGAGGATGTGTTGGTGCTTTTCTCCACAGTGGGGTCACAGATTTAACAGAGAAACTTTCCTCCGCCTGTCAGCAGTAAAAACTCTGATCCAGCACACACACACAGATTAAACTGATCCCAGCTCTATCACTTCATCTATTATTTATCTGCTCCTTTGGTTTTTTCTCTCTGCAGTTTGAATCAGCAGGAGTTTACACAGAAATAAACTGGGTTACAAAAACAGCCAGGCTGATGATGGGGATGTGCTGGAGCAGAGTGATGTCTGTGGAGAGACTGATGTTACAACTCAAGATTAATAATGAAAATCTGTGAAAATAATCTAAATCTGGACATAATGGCCTGGTGGGTTGGTCTTAGTCCAGTCAGGAGGCTGGAGTCCTGCACGTGGTCACTCTGGTCCTCATCAAGCCTGTGGCTCCTTTTTCACTCGTCATTCCCCCCTGATTTTCTCTATCTACGGCCCTGTACCCTGACATGTCAGATGCTTCATTTACCCATGGGTAATATCTCACATCTATGTGAGCAACAGTCTTTGATTAAGTTTAAGGAGGGCAAAACTGTTCAACAACAACAGCAACAAACCCTCCGGAGGTGACTGGACGATTGTCCTGTCAGTCACAATCATTACAGACCAGTCAAATGATGCAGAGGGAGGGTGTTAGGCTTGGACATCGTTTCCCAGTGTCAGTGCTTTTCTATAGCTGGAGGGAAATGTCAGACAACAAGCAGAGAGGGTTCAGCATCTTTGGCTCTAATCTTTGGAGAATGGCACTGAATCAAGCTCCTACATTTCTGCTGTGATTTGGTTCAGCTGGGATCAGATGTGTTCAAATCTAAATCTTTATTACCTGTTTATGGTAGGACAAAAGCATACTTAAATCCACAAACTCCCTCAGTGCTGTTATTTGTCCAGCGTTGATCAAAATAATGCTATAGCAGCCTCTGTGATCACCTCTCCATGAGCAGTCAGTGTCTACAGTCTCTTCTTGTGCCTTTTTTTCCTAAATGGATGCTGATTGGTCAGATCGAGCTACGTCATTCAAGCTTGAAGCTTTGGATCTACCTGATTACAAACGTGGGCCCTGGTGGATCCACCTGCTCTTAAAGGTTGGATAAGTGTCTTTGTCAGCTCTTACTTTAATGGTTCAGTTTTGTCCACTTTTATCTAAATGCTTTAGCAGTATCCATGACCACCTCTTCATGAACCACAGGCTTACAGTCACTTCTCACTTTCATCAGCTTCACTTCCTTCTTCTCAAAGAAAGCTGAATGGTCTGTGCTTTTCAGACTGAGCTCTGTCCTGTTAGATTGAGACATGACATCCGGAGAAGCCATCAGGACTGTAAGGTTACACACCGGAGGATTGATCAGACAAAAACGTGGTCACCCTCCATCACCCAGGGACAAATCAGACCTGAAGTCAGCTTTCAAATAGTCAAGCATGCGCACAGCTGAATTTGAGTGAATGTCTTAGTGATTTCAGCCTTGCCTGTTGGCAGTATTATTCTTTGTCAATTCTTTAAATTATAAATATTTCTACAGCTGATTAGATGAAGATCTATTGGACCAGTCCTCCTTTGGATAGCAGATGTTACCCTGTAGGACCAGCTCAGTTGGGAGGTTTTTTGACTTTGTTTCAGCAACAGCCAGGGCTGCAGGGTTACACTTTTTCCAAACGTCCATACAAACTGTGTTAAACTAAATATCTGTAACTCTTATTGACAAATGTCAATGTGAACTCCAGAAAGATTTTTCAGACAAAGGTCATTTGGCCATATGAACCTCTTGTAACTGAATATTTTCTCGATGCATCACTTTGTCCACATGCAGATCATCAGCACTGTAATCCTAATTATCTTAACTATACTTGCACATAAATCATACTTTCACATCGTCTTTGACTGGACTAATATTTGATTGAAACAAGTCCGGACGTGGACCATGTCCCTCTGATTATTGGGCACAAATCAGGCCTGACGTTGGTCCTTAAATCCTCAGTTCAGTGGCTGTTTTCCTTGCTTGTATGATCGGAACAGTTTTTGTTGATAATGATTTTGAGAGGAGAAATGATTCAGATAATTTTGGATCCTTTTTGTCTGCTTTCCTTTAAGAGCTCCGATGGAGCAGGCGTGTGAAATCAGAAATCTCTTTTCATCTGCGGTGTTTGGAGAGGGGGAGTCCTGCTGAGATGCTGACGGCTGCAGAAACAGAAAGAGAGAGAGAGAGGGAGGGAAAGGGGGAGAGAGAGGGGGAGGGAAAGGGGGAGAGAGAGGGGGAGGGAAAGGGGGGAGAGAGAGGGGAAAACATGGGCTGTTTGGAGGGAACAGGGAGAGAGAGGGAGCAGTCAAACTGCAGGCTGAGGCTAATTAAATAGGCTTAAATTAATTGAGTTTCTGTTTTTAACGGCCATGTAAATCAAACACACACACACACACGCCGAGCAAGCAGTGACGAATCACAGGAGGAGGAAGGGCTGATTAAGAGCTTAGACACTTGAGGAGGAGGATGGAGAGAAGGAGGAGAGAAGGAGGAGAGAGGGAGAGACTCATGAAGGAGAACATGCAGGAGTCATGACTGTGGGTCAGGGAGCTCCTCTAAAAGTCAATATGTTTTTAAAAACTGCTTTCTCAGAACTTGACCACACCTGACCATACCAGACCACACCTGACCACACCTGACCACACCTGACCACACCAGACCCTAAACCAGACCACACCTGACCACACCAGACCCTAAACCAGACAACACCTGACCACACCTGACCACACCAGACACTAAACCAGACCACACCTGACCACACCAGACCACACCTGACCACACCTGACCACACCTGACCACCCCAGACCACACCTGACCACACCAGACCACACCTGACCACACCTGACCACACCAGACCACACCAGACCACACCTGACCACACCTGACCACACCAGACCCTAAACCAGACCACACCTGACCACCCCAGACCACACCTGACCACACCTGACCACACCAGACCCTAAACCAGACCACACCTGACCATACCAGACCACACCTGACTACACCTGACCACACCTGACCACACCAGACCACACCAGACCACACCTGACCACACCAGACCACACCAGACCACACCTGACTATACCTGACCACACCTGACCACACCAGACCACACCTGACTATACCTGACCACACCTGACCACACCTGACCACACCAGACTACACCAGACCACACCTGACTACACCTGACCACACCTGACTACACCTGACCACACCTGACCACACCAGACCACACCTGACCACACCAGACCACACCAGACCCTAAACCAGACCACACCTGACCACACCTGACCGCACCAGACCCTAAACCAGACCACACCTGACCATACCAGACCACACCTGACTACACCTGACCACACCTGACCACACCAGACCACACCAGACCACACCTGACCACACCAGACTACACCTGACTACACCTGACCACACCAGACCACACCAGACCACACCTGACTACACCTGACCACACCTGACCACACCAGACTACACCAGACCACACCTGACCACACCTGACCACACCTGACCACACCAGACCACACCTGACCACACCAGACCCTAAACCAGACCACACCTGACCACCCCAGACCACACCTGACCACACCTGACCGCACCAGACCCTAAACCAGACCACACCTGACCACACCTGACCACACCAGACCACACCTGACCACACCAGACCACACCTAACCACACCAGACCCTAAACCAGACCACACCTGACCACACCTGACCACCCCAGACCACACCTGACCACACCAGACCACACCAGACCACACCTGACCACACCTGACCACACCAGACCACACCTGACCACACCAGACCACACCTGACTACACCTGACCACACCTGACCACACCTGACTACACCTGACCACACCAGACCACACCTGACTACACCTGACCACACCTGACCACACCAGACCACACCTGACCACACCTGACCACACCAGACTACACCAGACCACACCTGACCACACCTGACCACACCTGACCTCACCAGACCCTAAACCAGACCACACCTGACCACCCCAGACCACACCTGACCACACCTGACCACACCAGACCCTAAACCAGACCACACCTGACCACACCTGACCACACCAGACCATACCTGACCACACCAGACCCTAAACAAGACCACACCTGACCACACCTGACCACCCCAGACCACACCTGACCACACCTGACCACACCAGACCACACCTGACCACACCTGACCACACCAGACCATACCAGACCACACCAGACCCTAAACCAGACCACACCTGACCACCCCAGATCCCACCTGACCACACCTGACCACACCAGACCCTAAACCAGACCACACCTGACCACACCTGACCACACCAGACCACACCTGTCCACACCAGACCCTAAACCAGACCACACCTGACCACACCTGACCACCCCAGACCACACCTGACCACACCCGACCACCCCAGGCCACACCTGACCACACCTGACCACACCAGACCACACCTGACCACACCTGACCACACCAGACCACCAGACCACACCTGACCACACCTGACTACACCTGACCACACCAGACCACACCTGACCACACCAGACCACACCTGACTACACCTGACCACACCTGACCACACCAGACCACCAGACCACACCTGACCACACCTGACCACACCAGACTACACCTGACCACACCTGACCACACCTGACAACACCTGACCACACCAGACCACACCTGACCACACCAGACCACCAGACCACACCTGACCACACCAGACCACCAGACCAGGTGCTTTAAGTTTTTCCAGTTTAAGTTAAGAAATGAGACCAGCTTTATTTAAATAAATCTAGTTATGATGGTTGAGATAATCACTCTGATTATTACACAATGAAAAACAATTTGTTTCATGAACTGAAAATGTGTTTAATGACCGTAAGTTAAAGTTTTCTTTTGTCACAGTGGAGCTCATCACTGATCCGCACACCAGTTCGTTAACAGTTGGTCCTGAAGGCTGCAGTGGGTTTTAGAGGTACTGAAAACAGGGACACATCAGCCCCTCCAGGCCTCTCCCCACATTCACTTTAGGATCTGTTTTTTTGCCCCTTGTTATGGTCTGCTCTGTTGTCTCTGTGCAGCTCTTTAACCCAAATAAATTAAAAATAAAGCACATTTTTATTTAAATAAAGGCATCTGGATCAGGAATGGGCATCATCTCCTGTTGGCATGGGAAATATATTTAATCTTGAAGAGGGGGGGTGGACCTTATCTCCACTGAATTCAAAGGAAAAAGGACCCCACACCCTCCATCTATGATGTTAAAAAAGACGGATGTTTTTAAGGGGGAATCCTCTCTCTTCCTTACCAACAGTCACTGTATATTCAGGTGTAGTTTTGAACAGGTTCTCTCGTCTCAAAGGCCTCAGCTTAAACTTTGACTCTGAGTTTTTTAATCATGTTGATCCAGAACAGTCAAAACATAAAGACAATAACCTGTTTTCTTCCTCCAGCTCCACGTTTGTTTATTCTTCTCCAGCTCATGATTGGACCGTCCCTCATCTCGTTTCCAGTCTGAATATTTCAGGTGGTGAAGCAGCCGTAGGTGTTGCTTGAATCTCCTCTGTTCTCCTTCTTCACTCCTAAACTTTGACTCCAGCTCTCAGATTCTCTAGCCTGCTCTCCCCCGTCATCCATCTCTGTCTGTATCAGTGGTTATCTGCTGCTCTCGGGGGGACGGGGGGGAGGGGAAGTGGACGGCAGGTGGAGTAAACAGCGTTTCCCCTGGCAACCCATTAACTGAGACCCCCCCCCCATCCAGCCCCTGGCCTGACTTTATTTAGACTCATGTTCATTAGAGGAAAACCTGCTTCTGTCAGCGTTTCTGTGGGACCCTCGGAGCTTCAAAATAACTCCGTTTGTGCCAAATACACTCATCCAAGAAGGTGTCAGTGCACGAGCTGTCACTGTGTGGCCTCATTTCATAAACGAGAGACTGGAGCAGACAGGAAGTTAATTAAAGATCTTATGAAGCGGAGGGAGCTCTGAAACTCCTCCTCCTTTTTATTCTTCTAACCTGAAAGAACCATAACAAATAAATAATAAATAAAATGTTTATCACCATTCACTGCTATACAATACCTATACAATACCTATACAATACCTACACAGTATCTATACAATATCTGTACAATATCTAAGCCGGGCTCCGGTGTCTGTTTGCTGCCAGCTGCAGGAGGGTTTTTGGCTGGCCACACGAATCCCCAGAATTTCAACAGACAGGAACAACAACAAGACCAGAAATGCAATGATTTTTTTGTTTTTCAACTGCCAATAGAAGAAGAAAAGGAAATATTGAACTCTGAGGAGCTCCTGTGAACAGAAATGAGTAAACATAAACATCAGTGTGACTCTTAAAAGAGCAAACATGAGTAAACTGTAGCTCTTCTTCGGGGTTCTCCATTTTTAAAACGACAAACTTTCTTCCTCAGTGACTTGCTGTTAACCATGCAACTTTTTGAGGACACTGCCCCCTACAGTTTGGAGAATATCTGCTTGTGGCGACGTAAGAGCTGCACTGAGCTTAAATACTCTGAATGAGTTTGCGTCATGATGTTTGAGTTTGGCCGTGTGTCCGTCTGTGCAGAAAGCATAACTGAGGCCTCAGGGATGGAACAATACACTCAGCCAACAGCCCAGTATGGACCGGGATTTCTGGTCATGGTTTTTGTTCAGTTTGGTTTTGACAGCCTCTGCTATTGGAGTGCTGTGCTGAAGCATTCACGGCAAATTTGACCAGGAGGACACAGGGTCATGGAGAAAAACATCTTTATTTTTATTCCTAAACAAGTTCCATATTTACTTTTAAGCAAAAAATGCACTATGAACATGACTGGAGCAGTTTATGATATAAAATAATTTTGACATCCACTTAAGGCTTATCCCTACAGGGAAGGAAATAGAGTGGAGAAATGAGGAAGGAAAGGGATGAAGGAATGGAAATGAACAGGAAAGGAAAGGAGAGAAGGGTAGGGTGTAGGAGAGATGAAGAAAGAATGATGTCGGGAGGAGGAGAGTAAAAGGGGGGAGGATAGGAAGGCAGGAAAGGGAGGGAGAAAAGGGAGAGGATGTAGGGAGGTAGAACAAGGGGGGAGGATGTAAGGAGGAAGGATAAGGGGGAGGATGTAGGGAGGAAGAACAAGGGGGGAGGATGTAAGGAGGAAGGATAAGGGAGAGGATGTAGAGAGGTAGAACAAGGGGGGAGGATGTAAAGAGGAAGGATAAGGGGGAGGATGTAGGGAGGAAGGATCAGGGGGGAGGATGTAGGGAGGAAGGATAAGGGGGAGGATGTAGGGAGGAAGGATAAGGGGGAGGATGTAGGGAGGAAGGATCAGGGGGGAGGATGTAGGGAGGAAGGATAAGGGGGAGGATGTAGGGAGGAAGAACAAGGGGGGAGGATGTAAGGAGGAAGGATAAGGGAGAGGATGTAGGGAGGTAGAACAAGGGGGGAGGATGTAAGGAGGAAGGATCAGGGGGAGGATGTAGGGAGGAAGAACAAGGGGGGAGGATGTAAGGAGGAAGGATAAGGGAGAGGATGTAGAGAGGTAGAACAAGGGGGGAGGATGTAGTGAGGAAGGATAAGGGGGAGGATGTAGGGAGGAAGGATAAGGGGGAGGATGTAGGGAGGAAGGATAAGGGGGAGAAGGGGGCGAGTGGGTCTGCTGTAGCTGCTGTTTCATTAACTGCTGGGCGACAGCACATACATCAAGCTCCCACAATGCTTAGGGAGCACGACTGTAACCCGCAGTGATCCGCCCGCAAGAGGGGACGCCGGTGATGGATCGTGTGACACCAACTGAGCATGTGCACACACGCACACACACACACACACACACACACACACACACACGCACACACACACTCTCAGTTTCTCTCCAAAAGGGAATTTTCTGACTGTCGACATCTGAGAGAACAAAAAACAAAAATGATGAACTTATATTTGACTGTTTTTTCCACTGAAATATTGAATTTGCTCTGATACAAAGTGAAAGTTTGTGTTTCTGTATGAGTTTAATTTATCAACAGCAAACAGGAGGGTGTTAAAATACATGAAATGATCCTTTAATGCATCGTGGACGTGGGTGATACTGCGTGGCTGGGGATGGGAAGAGTTTATTGAAATCAGTAAAGTATTTCATGCTCATGGCTGCTGGTACAGAGATTAGCAGAGATGCTTCCTGCTTCAGTCTCAGTTTATCAGATCTGGACCACGTCACTCCATTAAACAAAGGAAAATAACACTGAGGACATAACTGCAGGGAAAATCTATTTTTGTTTCTGTTCAAACTTGTTTTGGTGAGAATTCACATCTGACTAGTCTCAGGTTTTGTACACTGCTCTGTGGCAGAAACACTGGCCTTTATGTGATTGACAGCAGGATCGTCCAATCACCTGCAGGAGATGATCTGAAAGCTCCTGCTGTTATATTCTGTACAGCATGTATTAAACTGTTTATGTGGTGTGTCAGATGAAGCTGACTCTGATCTGATCCATAACAACAGTCAGCAGTTATGTCAAACATCTGTGCTGGCCCTCTTCAGGCTCAGTGATGCTCTCCACACAGACGGACAGACGGACGAGTGGACACAAACTACCGCAGAGCCGCTCGGTGTATTCCTGCTCCATGCTGTCTCTTTGTTCTCCCAAACATTATTGAAAAGTCTTGCCCTCAGAAAGCCTGGATGACTGCGTGGTCTAACTGAAGATAGAGATGGTTATTGTCGTCATGGAGAACCGTGAGGGGAAGTTCCTGCTCCACTCTTTCACAGATAAATCTTAACTCATATTTTTATATTTTGATTAATGTATTTGGACTTTTCAGAGGATCTTGTTTATTTCCTCTGCTGGGGGGGGGAGGGGGGGGGTCCTGTTTTAATGCAGAAATACATCAGGACTATGTCATGGAGGGTGGAATTAGAGACGGCAGCTCCTCTTCTCCTCTTTATCTTTTTTTCCTCACAGAACGCTCGGTCTTTAACTTTGAATGTACTTTGGAGATATTTGAAGCAGCGTTTTGTGAAATACATCATGTAGTAAAGAAATAAATCACAGTATCGGTGGATCTTATCGGCCAGCAGACGGGCAGCAGAGCGAGGTCGGAGCGTTTTTCTCAAAGTCGTTCCTGAAGTGTTTTTCTCTGTCGGAGATAACTGTGAGCCGCTGCAGATATCAGCTCCACCAACTCTTTGGCTGCTCTCTCTGCTGAGGCTGGACTTTTGAGTCCATTCTTTCGTTTTTGACCATGAGGAGAAAGAGCAGAGGGAGTGGGTTTGTGGTTCGACCTCAGTGTAGACTGTACAATCAACTGTCCTGAAAATAAGATGACCTGGATAAGAGGAGCTCACTCAACTTTGAGGAGAATGGAGAGTTTGTAAAGATAAAAACGAGACGTTATCAGAGCAGACCTGACGGAGAGTTTAACGAAGATACTGTTAGCCACAGATAGGAGGCCTTCAAAGGCCTCAGGAGGTCTTTCTGCTGGGACAACACGTCCATTTTTCATTCTTTGTATGAACATAAGTCACTTTTTAATCACATGCATATGCTTAAGAGTAAAAAGACCTGCACCTACACATATCAACTGACAGACCTACTAATGAGCCAGAGTATGCATAATCCATCTTCCCATCCAGCAAACATCTAGGGGTGTTCACTGGAAAGAATCTGGTGTTGTGATATGCATCACGACGAAGGGATGACAGCATCATATGTCACACATATTTATTGCAATATTATGAGCTGCACAATGTATCGTTTTTCATCAGTAAGTAGTCATTTATTAAGTATTAAATAACCACAATATTATTTTGATTTTAAACCTGTTTCTCACAGTTATTTATTCAAGGATTAAAATAAACTTAATTGTCTGTTCTAGTGACAGAAATAATTACAGTAAACCTAACAGAGAGGAGAGGCTGAGCCGTGATACAAAACACTTGTCCTGAATTTCTGTAAATATATAACTAATAAAAAGAGCTATTCTGATGCAGTACAGAGTCCTAGTATCCGTTACTCCCACACGTCCTCGCTGCTGAACCGTCCTGATGCCCCCTCCTCAGTTTTATAAACCCGGCTCTGATTGGACGCCGTCCCTCGGGGACTTTGTCCTGGCAGTGCTCTGCCTCAGCGATAGTTCCGGCCCCTCCTCTGTTTGTCTTTAATTTCCATTTCCACATTATTTCCCTCGCTTGTTTTGAGGAATAATGAGTCACTTCACTTAAAGGGAGGCTGATGGCGTGATGATGTCATCGAGGGGTCGGTGCAGGAGCCGCTCGGCTGGTGGTGAATAATGGAGGACGGTCTGAGTTTGTGACGGCAGTAGGAGTGATCAGAGGAGGAAGGAGGACAGAGAGCTCTGATGCCTCCTGTTTGGAGATATTTACTGACCTGAATGTTCAGTCCATCAGTCTGCAGAAGGCTAAACGGCATTAATGAAGAACACGGTGGAACAGAGGAGAACTCCGATGCTGTTTAATTGGCCACTATATAAAACTAACAGCAGGATGCTCAGTCTCCCCACAGGGACCTGGATCATTAAATAACTGACAGAGAAAACTTCAGGTACAAACAAGGGGAGTTTCTCCTCAAACATGTCAAAGTGAGCTTTTACTTTGAAAGGCACAGACAGGAAGTGTAACATGACTGACATTTTCTACCTAAGTGGAGTTACAAATCTGCTGAACAAGGTGCTCTTTATTTCATGATTATCAGGCCTATCTTGGCCCAGACACTTGTGTGGTAGAACTGGTGAGCCCAGAGGACAGAAGACGTTTTTAGAGCTCAGACTTTGCAACATGCATGTCGAACGAAAGACGCACTAGTTCCAAGTATTGATATTAAATTAAAATTAATGATGTTACATTGACAGGTGGACATGCCAGAGCTGATTATGTCTGTCAGATAGTTCTGTATTAATTCAATGCCTTTATTATACGAAGTGTTTTATAGCTCATTTGCCCTCACAGTTACATAGTGGTGTTAATCTAAAGTATAAAATGAAAACATGGACATTGTTCCACCTCAGTCTGTCTATTAATATGATTTAAAATTCCTGAGTAAATACATTAATCCAATAGTTTGCCTCACTGGGGCTGTGTGATATTTATCAGTTCACCAGATATTAATATATATATTGTTGTTTAATGTTCTTTAAATACATTAATTATCGCCGTATTGCTCTATCATGGTATCATGGAAGTCCTGGACCGTGTCCATGCATTAAATCTGTAGCTGCCGTGTGATTTGCAGCCTTGATCTAAAAAACCTTTGAGGCTCAGGTTGTCCTGATTTAGCTGCTTTTGCTGAAGGTTTTGTTCTTTTGCAGTCGGCCTGGACGTTGATGCCACAGTGTCACAGATGTGGAGTCTCCATAGGTTGTTTTATTAAAGTCTTTGCTCCGTTCACTCCTCTGTCTGACTCTCTGCCCTCTCATCTGCTTCAGCCTGAGATGGTCAAACTGCTGCTCCTTCAGAAACAGAAGAGGTGTTTCTGCAGAGCAGAGCCCAGAAACAACTCGATGTGCTCCTCAGATTTGTGCCTGGAGGATGCAGAAGAAATTAAGGGTCAGTCCCAATTGTTCCCCTTAGCCCTTGGTTTACGCGTTCATGTCTAGTGAAGGGGTGTCCCAATCCTCCATAGGGCCAAGACGAAGATCTACACAGCCCTTTAAACGAAGACAGACCGGGACCTCACTTGAAAGGAAGGCGTATGAGAATTTCCCATAATGCACCACGCCCGCTGACAGGAAGGCAGAGAAGTAATTATTAAATCATCAAGTAAATATTAATCATGTTTTGAACTGTTGGTCATATTTTAATATTTCTAGTTACAACTTTCGCAGCTGTGGCTATGGCTAATGTCGCATCTGCCTACGACACAGCCAGTGAGCGGCTTTGGGTGATGACATAGCAGGAATCGAGTGGCGTCTCGTTTCTTAGGGGCATGTTTTTACCCCTTCCTCTTGACCCTCAAAACAGAGGGCTAAGGGGACGGGGTAGGCAAAGTAGTAAGACGAAGGGGGAGGGCTAAGGGGTAGAATTGGGATTCACCTTAAATCACATGAGAGAGCGACACAGACTCAGTGGACGGAGTGAAGACTGAAGAGTGTTGGAGAAAAACATCCTGAAAGGGTTCATCCTTCTGTTCAAGAGCAAAAACTGCTGCAAATAAAGCATTTCAGATATTACAGCACATCCTAACACTGTCATGATACAGCAGTTATAAACTTTAATTTCTCTCCATAACAACAGTCGTAGTTTTGTGAGTTAGTTTCATCTACAGTTAATGATTAAAATTAGAGCGATAATGTCTGAAAACCTGTCAGGATGGTTTAGTCTCTGTAGTAAGTCCCTGTGTAACAAACCAAACTCTTTATTTGTGTTAATATGATCAAACTCTGTTTTAAAATCTTTAAGGAGGTGGAATGATTGAACAAGAACATGAGAGCAGTTTAATCGGAGTCTTTGTTAAATCCTGACACAAATACAGAGAGAGAGTTAACCTTTGATTTTTGTGAAATAACTCCATCAGCGCGGACATCCTGCCATCCCTCCATCTGTCCGTCCATCCGTCTGCTTGTCTTTCTCTCTTTCATTATTTCTCCTCGCTCCCCCGTTCAGCTTTCATGAGACTGGGCGATCGATAAAGGATTGTGCGGGGAGGCCGAGAGCCTCACATCCCCATTTGGGAGGATAATTTGCGTCAGAAAAAAGCAGCACTGCACAATAGTATATTGATGAGTAAAAGAAAAGGAGGGGACAGCTCACATTAGAGGAGAGGAAGACGGGAGCAGAGGGAGATATAGAGGAGAGAGAGAGCGAGGAAGAAGAGAGAGAGAGAGAGGGGTGTTAAAGGAGGGTGTAAAACACAAACATGGACTCAGAGGAATGATTCTGTCTCTGTGATTGAGTTCGTACTGAACATAATAGGAGCAGGAAGTCCTGTTCCACTGACCATAATAGACCTCAATTATGTCACAAGTATCCCATCAGCCACCTCTTCCTGCAGAGCTCAGCGTGCACAAAGAAAAGGGACGCCAGGACAGTGGGTCGATCTGACTTCATGAAGAAGACGTCTTTAATTCTCTGCAAACACGGAAATACTCCTGAGCTCATCAGGGTTATGTGTTTGGTAAGAGGAGTTCGTGTTCTGTAGAGACACTTTTTAATTCTTCATTTTAGTTCAATCAAAACCTAACAAGCAAATCAGCTTTTGCAGGTGTAATAAACAAACTAAGAACTTCATAAATCTGTCACATGTTTGAGGTGCTTTTAGGGAAACGATGATGAAGTAAGGATCAGAGAATCACTGCAGATCTTGCCACACTCTGCCTCTTTGTCCGTGGATCTGTGTAGGTTGATCCAAAGTTACTTTGAGATTTGAGTTTTCTTCATGGGGGCTGCTGCAGATGCCCACAGTCCTTGGTCCTGACCCCCCCGGTTAAACCCTCTTCTGTTGGGTTTAACCGGACCCCCATCCCCCCACCCCGGGCTGCACTCTGCTGAGCTGCTGATGTGTGAATGTGAACTCTCCGTCTGTGGAGGATTCAGAGGGTGGACGAGGAGGAGGGGGACATGTTGACTTTGACCCAGAGATCACAGAGGAGTGTGGACTCTAAAGATCTCTGCTGGATCAAACAGGACCAGTGTGTGAAGCTCTGAGCTCTGAGGAGAGCCATTAAAGGGACGTCCCGTGTCCTCTCAGAGTGAAGACGCTCTGATTGGGACATGCAGTGGTCCTTAAAACCAAAACCAAGATAATTTACCCATCAGAGGGAGCAGAGGCCAGGCAGCCTCTGCTCCTGGATCAGTCTAATCAAAGCCTTAAATAGAGCCTCCGTGCTGACTGCGGCTCGGCTCTGTGCAGCGTGAGGCTCAGAGCAATGACAGCGATATTGCACATTTCTGTAACAGTGCCCTGCAATGCATTAGGGAAATAAAGAGAGAAGATTCTGGCAGCTTTGTTTCGCTGAGCGGGCGGGTAAAGAGCCGCACGTCCAAACCTCGGCCATATTTCTCTGCCTCGCCACGAGTCTGCGAGCCAAGATGGAGGAGCTGCTGAAACACTCAGCGGTAAACACAGAGATGGTCATTAATTAAAACACGCAGAGGCCGTTAATGATGGACGCTCGATGGTCATTTCAGTGCAGCCATTAATTCAGAGAGAAAAGGAAAAGACCAAAGTGTTTCCTACAGCAGCTCGTATGCTGTAACAATGATTTCAGTGTGAATCTGTTCATGTAGGCATGTCCGTTTGTTAAATATCTCTCATTTATGAACATGTTTAGAGCTTCAGGGGAGCAGCAGAAACACTGAAACACAGCCATGCATCGAACAATCAGAGATCTTTACTATAAGCACAGCCAAACATGACACTTTTCTACATTTTTGATTAATCAGTTTCTGCAGTTTTCCTGCTCATTGAAACAGTTAGAAGTTTATTCTCCATCTTTAATCTACAGGTCTAAGACAGGAATGGACCTCATTATTCTGTTTTATCAAAGGGATGGAAATTGTCTGAAATTATAGGATACTCTCATCTTAACACTTACAGTTAGTTAGATTTTGACACAACAAACATTAAAGGTTCATTGACTATTTTAGCAGTTATTTAGATATTTGCACTAAAATGCAAATACCAAAACTATTCAGCTCTTTTTAAATGTATGCAACAGAGTCAGTATTAAAATATATTTTATGTATATCACTGTCTTTTTCACAAATTCTTTTAGAAACACTTACAGTAAATTTTACAGAAATAATTAGTGCTGTAAATAAATATACTTTTTTATTTTTTATGTTTGAATGACGGGCTGCAGGAAGAGATGTTTTGCTTTCACATCCATCAGCGTTACAGGTAAAAATTAGCCACCATTTTATCTTTGGCATATTTACACTTTTGCTTTTCATCAAAAGCAAATCATCGTCTGGATCCATGAATCCCATGGCTTTGCTCCATCCATTGGCCACACCCTCACCCTCTGGGTCTGAAGGTCAAAGGTCCACACATGGGTTTTAGCTTTAAAACGGATGCTCTGTTCGTCTCCTTCTTTGACTTTTTCTTCCATGTGACTTGACATGTTTAGAGTGAGCTGCAGCAGATAAGATTTGGGGTGGGTTTGCTGAGGGGCAAACCCTCTGGTTTGTTTCCAGTCCTGGTTTTGGTCCTCATGTGTGCAGAGTCTAACAGACCATAGCACAGGATCAGAGGGAGGCCTTCAGCTCCAGGCCCTCAGCCCTCTGCACTGTAACAGCTCATTAACGTGTTTTTGAGGCTCTTTATCTGTAGGAACATATGAACATATGTCTTAAATAGAAACTCAGTTTTCTGTCCTTATTTTCAGACTCAGTCCTCTGGGTGTTAGGCGTGACTTTGCTGAAGTCCAGCGGGTGATTTTGATGCTAATAATCACTTTAAACTATCAGCAGCTCAGAGTTTGTAGTGTAACTTTCTTCTCTGCTAAAGTTCCCGTCTGATTTCCACTTCTTAAAGTCGTGGCAGCTCCAGTTTAAATGTTCAGTTCATGAAGTTTGTGTTTCGTCTTCGCTGAGTAGCTGTCTCCGTCCCTCCTCCTCCTCGTCTCTGCGAGCCGGAGGAAAGCGAAGAGGAGCATACTTTATAGTGACAGGCGGAGCGGCCAAATACCAATAGAGAATACATCAGCTCGGCAATTATTGGATTATCTCACACTGATATCATTACCGCCGAGCGTTCACCCCGCTCATTGATTGCATTTTTCAATTTACTTCAGCTTTAATGCGAGCGGCCCAACTGAACAATCTTCTGATGAGTCCACGGATCAGTCAATAAGCTCCGCCCCCCCAGGTGCTTGTCAAACTGAGCGTGTCTGTGGATGCATGTGCAGAAAAAACAGAAGAGTTAATGTTTGAGGCCGAAGCTCTGCAGTTAGATCATGTCTGAAACTTCAGGGCTTCAAGTTTATGAGGACAGGCTGGGAGTTTTCTATGTGAAGCTTTTAACAATAAATGGTCCACTTTTTCACCGTTAGCTCTGCTGTGACTGACCTCTGACCCCAGTCAGGCTGGGGATTAGAAAACTTCTGAATCCAAATGCACCACAACACCTGTCAAAATGAGGTCTGCATATGAGCATCAGGGCCATCAAACGCTCTCAGTGTGAAACAGTCATTATTTACTCGACCAGAGCCTCAACAAAGTACACCCATTCAACTAGGGCTGGGCATTGTTAAGAACCTCATGATTCGATTCGATTTTGATTCTTGGGTGGCGATTCGATACAGTATCGATTCAGTAAGAAGTAGAAATACACAAATAATTAGAGTACCTGTTGAAAATGTTTGACTTTTTATTTTGATGCCAATGTGAACATATGTGGTATGTCACCTTATATTTTTGAGCAAACATCTGAAAATAAAAATTTGCACAGTAATAACTTATTTGTGCATTTGGAGTACAAAAGTAAAAACATGACAGTTAACACTATAATTATTAATGTCCACCTGGTCTTTTTTTCCAATAAATGCGTCAGGAATTTTCCTTTGAATACATTTTCACCCTTTTTCACCAGAAATAAAAGTTCACAATTCTGTCAAGTATTTGTCATATTTATGTTATAAATGCTTAAAACAGTGTGTAATTACAAGACAAGAATAAAAACAGATTTGATTTTTCAACAGGATTCTCTTCATAAACAATTGTAAATGAACATGTAGAAATTTTCTGAGATGACCAAAAATAAACTTCACCTATTTTACATGAACTCAAACATTTTTGTTTTCCCGCAGCATTGAGGGTCCATGTTACAGCCTGTTATATTAGACCATGTCCAGGCGTTTGTTTACTGATGGTAGTCCCTGAAGCAGTTCCTGACAGAGATCTCGACATTTCTTCCTCCAATATTTCTAAAATTACTATTTATGGAATCCATATAAAACAAACTATGATGAAAAAGACAATCTATGACAAAAAAAGATGGTAAAACACGGATATATGGAGAAAATACGGCAAAAGAACGAAAAGAAAACACTCCAGAATGATACTGATGCTGTTGTGTTTAATATTTTACATTATTTACACAGAAAATACTGATAAACCACCGTTAAATCACTCTCATGTTTGGCTCTCAGTCCTATCACTCTGCAAGCACGTCTTCTTCCACGACCGGCGACAGCTGGATAAACACTGAGAAGGTGCACAGCGCCCCCAACTGGTCAGGAGGTGAATCGATTCAGAAGATTTGCTGAATCGACATTGAATTGGGAGGAGAAATATTGCAATGCATTGATGAATCGATATTTCTGCCCACCCCTACATTCAACTGTTCCTTAATGCAAACAGATGACCAGCCAATCACATGGCAGTGGCCCAGTGCAATTAGGATGCCCTTCAGAACTCAGCATCAGAGCAGAGAGGAAAGGTGAAGTAAGAGACTTTGAAAGTGACAGAAACTGCAAAACTACTGGGATTTTCACAACAACCATCTCTAGGGTTTACAGAGAATGATCTGAAGAAGAGAGAATATCCAGTTCTCAGAGCCAACTTGCCTTGTTGACATCAGAGGTCAGAGGACAATGTTCAGAGTGGTTGGAGACACCAAGCATTAATTCTCTATTAAGGCTCTGATGGCAAAAGTACTACTTTATACTAGTTTACTCCCACCAACTGTTTTGTGTTTTAATGATTCATCTCTGATCCCTGATCTGGTGGTCCTTACTAAAAGGTAAACATTGGTGTTATCACAGTGTAGTCATGGATGTTGAACCTGCTGCAGCCCCGTGCCCACACATTCTCCGTCTGCACTCTGAAGTGAAGCTGAGATCACCTGCAGCATCTCGATGTGAGAACTCAAATGTCAGAATCAGTTGACCCAGAAATTAAACTGATTTAACCCCGGCAGCCAGAGAGCGTGGGCGAGACCGAGGAGACGTGCAGGGAGAGAGGGCACCTTTTTACCTTTTATAGTTCACCTGTTTGGAGCTTCGGTTCAGAGAGATGACAGGAAATCAGTTTGACTCTTTTCTTTTTCATATTTTACACAAACACCAGCGTTATAGTAAAACCAGGAGAAGATGGACGAGTCCTAAGATTATGAAACAGTCTTTTCTGTGAGAAGAACTGTGAGCATCACCACCAACAGACCAACATCCCAAATAACTCCCAAAGATTCCTGTGCCAACGTTCCAACATGTTCAGTTCGTATCAAACGGGCTCCTCTGTACGGCAGAGACGTCCCCTCCTGCTGGTCCAAAGGCTTCTCTAAAATCACATGGCCTGGCCTGAGGAGGACCAGGACCAAACCGGACTCAGGATCCCGACACCCCAAAAATCAGAACAAAATAAGTTATTCACTAAAAAAAGATTTTAAAAAACCACCATACAAATGTTTTTTTCTCTTTGTTTTGTATTCTCTGTTTTACTTAAACTTTTAATTTTTATTTTTTAAACCTTTCTATCAAATACTGCAAATTTGTGTCATTATAATTATCTATTTATATTTTATTTTAAATCAGTGCTTTTATTTGTTTTTTATTTTGGGCAGTACTGTGGAGCAGCAGGAAGTGCACTGGTTTGATCCCTGGGTCAGTCGTCATGTTTTCCCACCGTGCATGCGTGGGTTCTCTCTGGGCATTCCTGCTTCCCCCGACAGATCAAAAACATGCCCATTAGGTTGTCTTTAGGTATAAATGTGAGCATGAATGGTTGCCTGTCTCTCTTTGTGGTCCTGTGATTGGCTGGTGACCGGTCCAGGGTGTATAGATGATGGACAGGCAGATGTTTCTAAAACTGTGCTGAATATTCCGTCATCACATAAATGAGCTTCGTTAATAAATGCTTATAGACGAGGGGGAGAGACAGCTCGAGTTTAGAAAATCAGCTGCAGAAAAAAAGACAAAACAAAGACTTACAGCAGCTTTTCTTTAAGCAGCAGCAGGAGGATGTGTGATCAGACTTATCCTTCATGCACGTGTATGATCCTCATGTGTGTTCATTATAACAGTAAATCTATATATACACCTGGAAGGCTGCCTGTGAGAAGCAGCTTCACTCACGTTAAAACCAGCAGCTGGTGTTTCCTCTGCACTGTCACAGTGTAATGAGCCTCTCTGCCTGTAGGAGGCGCTGTCAGAGCTTCAGTGGGTATCCCCTGCCCTCACATCTCTCTGGAGACCCCCCCTCCCCCCCCGCTCTGAGCTGACTGCAGTGGTCCGGGCCCCGTCTCCCACTGGGGGCCGTGAGCGAGCGTTTCTGCTTATTCAGCATCTCCTCCTGGTTCTTCCACTCCTCCTCTGCTCGCAGCCCTGCCTCACAGCACTTGTTCCCAGCAGGTTTCAGAGGGAGTCCAACACACATTCATTAATTACACGACGCCGGCTCCATCCTGTTTTATAATATATACAGAGCTGCATCATCAGCACCATCACATCCCTCAGATCTCCAAGAAATATACAAACAGGGCTCTCTCTGGACGCCGGCTCCCACTTTATTACTGATATTATGATTATTTACATCTTTACTGAGAACATGTGGAGTGGTAATTTAATATTTAATGTAGGATATATAATTCTGAAGCCAACACAGAACAGGGCTGAGGGGGAAGGTCGTGATTTACAGCATGTTTACATCCTGATCAGGAGAAAACGAGAGGAAACAGGGACGTCCTGAGAACTTTAGCCATGCTGCAGGCTCTATGTTGATTTACGATGTTTAAAAAATAATCCTGAATAATTTTGCTGTATATTCACTGATCAAACGTTCACTTTAAGAGCTGGAGTTTTTTGTTTTATTGACACAGTAATTAACAAGTGCCAAAATAAAAGGCACAAGAGAGTAAATATGAGAACATGTCCTTTTTATTCTGTATGTCAGCACAAATTACAGATACTTTTGTTTAAGAGGTGAAATTTGGAAATAAAATGCATCGATCCATCCAACCACCGACCCATCCAACAATCCATCCAACCATCCCTCAATCCATCCTTCCTTTATCTATCCATTAACCCATCTATCCATCCATCATCCAACAATCCAGCTGTCTATTTATCTATCCTTCCATACATGCATATATTTGTCTACCAACCATTT
>JBAMNC010001603.1:682500-687500 GCA_037902135.1 Cetoscarus ocellatus | reverse complement strand
TAAGTTGTTGAGGTGAACCTTATTTTTACTACTGTGCATGGATAGCACTCTCTGATGTCATTGGTCAGTGTTAATGATGTGGGAAAATAATCATGGCTTACTTAAGGAAAGATCAGACGGGTCAGACCTTCTGTTGCTCCAGATGTGGCCTTAGCTGTTATTCACTGTGACGCACGGTACAAGAAAAAATCACTGATATTTGGGCTGAAGGTCCCAACAACCCTGTGACTTCCAAACTGAGCTGCAGCGTGCTGACTTTGATATTGTTTGTTCAACTGATTTTTTCAAATAAAATTTTCTTTTACTGATATTTAAAGCTTCATATGCTGGCCGTGTAGAGGAGGATATGAGTAGATGCTGTTTGTATAACTCTTTTTTCACCACAGGCCACAAACAAAAACCATTGGCTGACAGGGCCACATTGATATTTCTCCCCTTTATTGTATTAGAGCTGGTAAAACGGATCCAGCGTAGGTTTGGATAAGCTTAGACATCAAAAATGCTGAAAAGTAAAATACAGCTTCCATCACAAGGCACACGGTCACTTCTTGTAAAGGATTTTGGGGTGGCTACAGCTTACAGGGGCCACTGGTCGACCCTGACTTCTTTGGATTGGACCCTGGTTTGGAGATGGATAGTGCTCCCTGCAGCTGCAGCTAATTTCAGCTTTGTCATGGGCCAACTTAAAATAGACTACAGGCCACATTCTGCCCCCAGGCCATCATTTTGACACCCCTGCCCAACATGTCTCAGAGGTAAGGGGCTTTTTCAATATTTTACCTCCACGGAGGAGGTTTGTTTTTGCCGGCGTATGTTTGTCTGTCTGTTTGTTTGTTTGTTTGTTAGCAAGATTACTCAAAAGCTACTGGACAGATTTTGCTGAAATTTTGAGGAGATGTTGGTAATGGCTCAGCTTAAAAATGATAAGATTTTGGTGGTGATCCAGATAACTGCCATCAGCGAACGATCATTTTTGCTCAGTTACCATCTAACTAATAATGATATCAACATGATTCTGAGTGCTAGGTGTGGGTTTTCAGGGTCATTAATCATATTATGATGGTAACTTTATCATGGAACTATTGCTTACGGATGTAACAGCAATATGTGAGCTACCTTTGCGAAGGTTTGTGTTCTCAGAGCGCTTTCCATTTATGCTTTTTTTTTACATGGACATGAACATGGTGTGCCCAGGTTCTGGTTTGCTCTGTGTGCTCTTGAGCAAACAAAGAAAAAAAATCACTTGTTGTGACAATTTGATCATGACTGCTCCAGTGATTCCTTTCTGCAGTAAAGGCTTTCCAACATTTCATCAGTTTCTCTAAACCTTCTAAAAAGTGCTGAGATCTGAACTACATGGCTGCAGCAGACAGAGGCTCTTAGCAAACACCAGCCTGCACTCGAACCTTTTTCTGTTTCCAGCTCTGATGTCCAAACATGAAAATCTTGGTGTTTGAAACATAAGTCTACATGTTTTCACTGTCAGATTTTAAACCAGGATCAGTAAATTTGGTGGATGATTCAGAGTAACGTATGTGAGTTTGCTTCTTTTCAGCACCACGTTTATTGCACTTGGTCATCTCTCTCTCTTTTCCTTTGCAGATCGCCAGTCGCCTCATGAGTAGTGAGCAGGAGCAGCTAAGGGTGAGTCTGAACACGTTTGATGTTTGAGGGTCAAAAATGAGATCCTGATGATGGTCTCTATTCAGTCACTGTTGGATTTATAACCGTTTAATTCTGGTTTACTGCATGTACAGCTTTGTGTTTGGGCGGCCATGTGAAGGGGACAGTCTTTAAGACGGGGGCCTACCTGCTGGACTTTGTGGAGTTTAAACTGATGTCTTGTTGGTCTGAATCACAAAAGGTTTGCGGACGCCCACAGTGGCGTTGAGTGGCTTGTGGTCAAAGGATCCGCTGTAAACACTGTAACTCCATCACCTCCATCTGCAGAGGGACTGGTTTTATTTTGATGGGCGCTGTGGGGAACAAACTTTGAAATAGATTTCTACCTTTGTGATTCTTAGCCTCAAAAAATAAGATCAGTCTCTATCACACAAACTGCTGTAGCCTCACGAGGGAGACTGAGATACTTGAGCTTCTTTAGATGTTTCTCATCACTGTTTGACTCTAATAATCTCGAGTTCTGGCTTAAATTTGCACTGATAATGAGCTGGTGCCACCTTCTCTCCCCGCCCTCAGGTGAAGGCACAAATGGAGGTGGAAACGTACCGATGATCAGAGTATCGCTCCAAACCGTACCCCCTGTGCTGAACCACACCAGACCACTCAGAGGAAATGGGCTCACCTTTGAACCCTAATCCAAGCACAAACACCAAACGTAGCCGTGGTTCCTCTTGTGCAGGAGTAATATTTCAACAACTATGACCTGGATGTTCCTATTCATTGGATTAATGTTTGCATGTAAACATACTCAGTGTTTCTGAGGGACAACATTAGCCGCAACACCAAATAGACGAATAAGATTCAAGAATGTTGTTCACACTTATGGTCTTAAAACATCAGCATGGATTAAAATGTCCTAAGTTTGATCGATTATCTCCTGAGACACCTGTTTGCTTGTTTAATTTCCTGTTTGTCGTAGATGTGGACCCACACGTCTGTATCTCCAACAGCGCCACCTTCCTGTGTATTGCAGTAAACCTTTCTCTGATTAATCCTGAAACTCTGATCCCTTAAAATCATCTTCAGTGATGTCTGATATGAGGCCTGTTTTAATTTCAGAGGCACTTCCTGTTCTGTCCCCTCGTTGTTCTGAATGAATGTGCGTGCTGATGTTTTTCCCAGCATGCTTCAGACACGTATGAACGATTGCTTATGATTTAAGAGCATATGAGCGTGTTTTGGCCTCATTACTGACTGACAGCAGCCTCGTTATAAATCTCACTGAAGGAGCGCCTCTTAATGAGTCACACATCGCCTCGCCGCTGCCTCCCCTCTCCGGGGATTCTGGGTATTTTATTGCTGGGTTAAGCAAAACTGAGTTATTTATTCCGTGTAGCTGCAATAACCAAGAGTAATCCTTTAAAGAGAAAGAGGAGCACAAGGAGCACGAGGAGCTCCAGCAGCAGCAGTGGCGGTGGCGGTGGCGGCCGGTTTGAAGGCATGCAGCAGAAGTCTCATTAAAGTGTGAGAACATTTCTGCTCTAAAAATAACCCTGAGCCTGCTCACAGTTATTATTCATACAGCCGCATCTTATTGTAATCCCCCCTCACACAGCTACCCGCCTGTTTCATTTATTTTTAATTGTCCACAAAGGAAGAGACGAGCGTTTCCTGCAGGAGAGCGAGGAAATGAGGCTCACAGATCGAGCTCTCTGATTGGACCGCTCCGCTTTTATTTGGTCACTTCTCCTCCGGGACATTTTCTCTCCATAACTGAGTTTGTTTCTGCTCCCCTTTAACTTTTTACCTCTCCACAAAAAGCTGTTTCACTTTAGTGTTTATGCAGTTAATCTGCAGCCTGTGACCCGCCGTGACCCGTCGTGACCTACAGTAAACCTCCGATCAGTACGATTTGATTATTGATTTTTAAAAAGGGCATGCGAGTGACCTCTGCACAGGAAAATTCTGACATTAAGCAGTTCTGTGATCTTTTGATGGTAAATGTTAGGAGCTATTGTTCGATTTTTATTGTAATTTAGGGATAAATTAGAAATATTCAGGGATATGCATTTGTAATAAGGGTGCATTGCTGATTGATTGATTCTGTGATTGATTGATTTTTCTCAAAAGTATAAATCACAAATAAAAGTATTCAAATAAAACAAAAACAATGAACAAAAGAAAAAATACAGAGCTGAGAAAAGCAACAATAAAGCATCTCAGTTTGCATGTGCACAAAGGAGTAAGAATTTATACATATGAAATTATTATTTGCTTGTGTATATGGATACATGATATGGTATTTTTGCAGATAACCAATATGATGATATTTCCAACAACATTATTGATGATTTCAATATTTTTCATTAGGGCACAAAGTCTTTACAAAAACTGACTTGTTGCCTTTTTTGTGAGTCTGTTTGTGTGAGAAAAGAAATGGATATAAGAAAAACAATATTTTCATATCATATTTTATGGATTACTGTTTAAGCTCACTATTTTTTAAATGAAAAACAATGGAAGTGATGAGTGAAATATTATTATATAATAATATTTCACTCATCACTGATTTTATATAAAAATCAGTGGGTGGGATTTGTGCAGTTTCTGCACCAAACGAATAAATTCATTTTTTTTTTTTAATTTAATCCATGTTTAGTTTAGTTTAGTTTAGTTTATTTGACTGGGACCAGGGCATCTGTGGTCCCTGAGCAGGACGTCCAAAACATCCAGTAAAACAATTAAAGTGATGTGAACAAATAAATCAGTATATACTTTAAAAGAAATATGGGCTTAGAATAATAGGGCTTTAAACTGAACTATCTTAGAAATGGCTCAAAAAATTAAAATCTGACGTTGGTATTATAGGTATTGTTCCAGATTCTGCCTCTGAACAACTATCTGTTTAATCGTCAATCAGTGCTGGTACAAATGAGAAGAAATGTGCGATGTTTTCACTGTGAGTGTTTTAACTGAGCTGGAAATCAGAATAGTTTTAGAGTTAATGCACTCCAGAAAGGCCTAAAGCCAGCTCAGTCTGATGTTGGACAAACCATGAAAGCAAAACTTCAGTTTCTCTCTCCTCTCCTCTCCTCTCTCCTCTCCTCTCCTCTCCTCTCCTCTCCTCTATTCTCCTCTCCTCACCTCTCTCCTTTCCTCTCCTCTCCTCTCCTTTCCTCTCCTCTCCTCTCCTCTCCTCTCCTCTCTCCTTTCCTCTCCTCTCCTCTCCTTTCCTCTCCTCTCCTCTCCTCTCTCCTTTCTCCTCTCTCCTCTCCTCCCCTCTCTCCTCTCCTCTCCTCTCCTCTCTTCCTCTCTCCTCTCTTCTCCTTTCCTCTCCTCTCTCCTCTCCTCTCCTCTCCTCTCCTCTCTTCTCCTCT
>JBAMNC010001603.1:672500-680000 GCA_037902135.1 Cetoscarus ocellatus | reverse complement strand
ACTGAGATGTAGAGCAGAGTAAAGTCCAGGCAGGGATGTGTGGTTGATAAGCAGGAGTTCTCGGAGAACAGAGGATGGTACAGTAGCTCTGAGACGATCCTGTGATGGAGAGCTGCTGAAGGTCTGGAGATACACACCATCACACACACACACACACACAGAGGGGCGTGCTGCAGACTCAGGATGATGTATCTGTGGGTAAGTCCTCTCTGCTCGCTGGTTTTTCCTCTGAGATCTTAGCACTGTGCTAACATGCAGCCCTGCTCTCTTTGGATGGACCTCCTCCTGTCAGGACATGGTTCTCCAGGCCTCAGTGAGGACGTCAGGTGTTTGTGTGGATGTACCCTGCTGACTCCACAGAGTCCAGGTCTGCAGCTTCCCCTTCATGCCTCGGTGTTGCTGCACCTGATTGGGCGATTCAATGCCACCATTCACTGAGTCTGCTCCTGAAGTTCACAGAGCGGCCGACTCAAAGATCAGGAGATGATGAAGAGAAAAGGGCGTCAAAGCAGATGTTGGTGTGATCAGAGGCTGGTTTGATGTTTTTCTGCGTCCTGCTTTACTGTGGTGATTTTAGTGATGGGCTCAGCAGTGTGTTTGTGTTGTTTTATTTTGAAACTCCATGTCTGACTTCCTGTTGGGTGGATCTTTGTGCAGACTGATGGATGCTGCAGGAGAAAGTGTTCAGTGCGGTGTGTGCTTCTTCATGTGCAGGGTGGTACAGCATGGATGTGCTGGAGTGTTTCGGGTCGTGTTGGTCTTCTTTGTGAGCTCACTCTGGAGCAGCGGTCATCAACAGGCAGCCAAGGGGCCACATCAGGCCCCCCACAGCTTCCCATCTGGCCCACTATGATCCAATTCTGGAAATGTGAGGGGGGTATGATTTTGTAGGTTTCTCCCTACACATATTTACACTAACCCAAAACAACTGCAACTAAAACAAGTTTAACAGAAACAACTTTGTGTTGTTTAGTTTAGGACTTTATTTCAAACTCTTAAAGATTCTGCGCCTCTCTCACAGGATATTAATGAACTAAACACACAACACAAATGAACAAGAGCTGCAGGCCAACAGGCCTTTTTACAGTTCATGATTTTTTTATTTTCAAAAACAACCAACAAAACAAACAAACAAAAAAGACCACATGTTAATTCACATTTTGCCACAAAACAACAATAGTAAGACTAAGATGAACACATTTCCCTGTATTAACTCAACTTACTGGCTTTGGTACTTTTTCAAACTCGATTGAGCTTCTTTGGTTTCTTTGCTCAGTTTGTTCCATAAACTGATTCCTCTCACTGTAACGCAGCCCTCCTTCAGTTTAGTTCTGAATCTTGTTTTTTAAATATTTCAAATCCTTTTAAATTATAACAACTTTATCTTTTTTCAAATCGATTCTGGATGTTGATTGGTAAAATTTTCTTATGAGCTTTATACACAATCTTCAACATACTGAGATCTACTAACTCACTGAATTTCAACAACTGCGTGTCGGATCTGTTTCTGTCACCTGTGATCAACTAACAGCTGATATTCAACCAGGAGTTTTTAAGAGTCCAACCACGAGATGAAGATCATGACAGCCACAGAGAGAAGTGTTCAGGATTTCACTTTATATTAGAACTCCAGCCCTGTAGATTATGTCTAAAAAAGACCCATCCTTCTGCAAATGTAGTTTAAAATCCGCCCCCATGGCGAGGGATGGGCCGAATATTCTGGACACGCCAGCAGAGTGACAGTTTCAAAGCACGTCTTTTCTCCAATATGTTGAAATTATCCAAGAAAGCAGAACTGTCGTTTACTGATGAATAAATACACCTGACTGAGAGCAGGCAGCTCAAACTGAGCAGCAGAGAGGTGTGTTAGGGCCACACCGTCAGCCAGAGAGATTCAGATTATTGACACCAAACCTACAGATGGCTCACCGAGGGCGTCGACAATCACCTCACCTGTCCCTTCACCTGTCTCCATTTTAATGTGTGTCTGCTTTGGCCAAAGGTGATGTAGACCAGCACTATGACACAACGTACTGTTCAAAACACTTAAGACTTTTTCAGCCAGAGGCAGAGAGAAACACCTGTTCAGCAAGCTGTCACATGGCTATTCACCAGCCAATCACAGGGCCCACATGTAGAAAAAAAACAAGCAGGCACATTCAGACTCACTGAAGGATAATTAAGACTCACCAGCCAACCTAACGAGCGTGTTCGTGGTCTGTATGAGGATACCAGAGCACCTGGAGAAAACCCACACATGAACAGAGAGAACAAGTAAACTCCACACAGACTGGGCCTGTCCAACTTGGGATTCAAACCAGGAACCTCTTTAATGGGGAAACAGCCTGACTCACAGCACCACAGTGGATTCAGTGGAGTCAAACCTTTACACCTACATATAAAAACTATTATTTACTCCCTCTGCTGACACCAAACAGTCTAAAGAATGTTCCTGAATGTTCTTCCTTGTTCTGTCCTTAAAAACATCCATAATAACAGTAGCAGTGTAATCACAGTCTCTCCCTCAGAGGATTATAATGTGGTTTTGCTGCAGACTCTTTCCACAGGCCCGTGTTAATTGAGAAATATTTGTGTGCTCTAAATGAAGCTTTGATTTTGATTTGGTCTCCCTCCGCCCTCAGAGTTCAGTTTTAATTGAGATTACAGCCGCGGCACGAAGTCGACCCTCAGAGACCCAAACAAATTCACAAAAAGCCTCTAAAACACGGAGGCTGGCGCCTGTTTCATGAATGAGGAACTCCACAAATCTATCACATTACAATCGAATTTCCCCCGGGCTCCGTATAAAGTTTTCTGCAAATTGAGGCGGCGCTTCATTTCTCGGAGCTTTATTGAGATTCAAACTCTGCAGCCCCGAAGAAACGATCATTAGAATCAATATTCAATTTGAAGGCGGCCGCTCGTGATGGCGGGCCGCGCTTCATATAAATGTCAGGAAGATTTAACGCTGACGTACACACGAGGGACATGCAGCTCGTTTTTGTTTATCGATCTGAAGACGATGTGGAGAGAAAATGCAGAGAAGTTTGAGCTGCTGCTTAATGACTGAGGAGGAAATGAGAGGAAAGTCAGAATTAAGAGAGTAAAGAATATAATCAGACGACATGAAGGAAAGACAAAGCTGAACGATGACTGAAAACAGGCTCGTTTTTGTCTGCAGTAAGGATAAACTGATAAAAATATCAAATACTGGGATCTGACTTCAACTGGCAACATATAAAACTTCAGGAAGATTCCAGGACTGTGGACGGATGGATGGATGGATGGATAGACGAATGATGGATGGATGGATGGATGGATGGATGGATGAAGGGGAGCATGATTGGAGAAACTACAAGATGCCTGTGTGGATGAATTTAAGAATCAATTGAGTAAGAAGTAAATAAATATAGTAAGTAAGTTGTGTGTTGTGTTGTTTTTCTTTTTTCCATTTCATTAATAATTAATAAGCCCTGATGACATTCTGATTAATTGTAAGTATTAATCTGTTATGCAGGTGTGTAGAAGGTATTTCGATAGAAAACTGCATCCTGCAGACAATGGTTTTGAATCAATGTTTTGACTTATTATCGATCTGATTGGATAATTGATCAGACAATTAATATAGGGACATAAATCAGAGGTTTCTTTACCCACTTTTGAATGCTGAACATAACTGATTCTTACTTAAATAAATCATCCAGCTGCTGTCACAGGTCAGTCACAGAGCATTAATGATCTAATAGCATTACTAGTTGAAGTAAACTTCCGTAGTTAACCTTTGAACGCCTGTATCATATTTGGGACATACTTTTATGATACCTCTATTTAATCAATATGATCAAGAAATTACTAAAAAAATCATCTGAATACAATCAGATAAATGATACAGAAAATCCTCAAGTGGATTATCAGTTGCCAAAAACACCTAATATCAAATGAGATACAAAAAATATATATAAGTTAAATTTTATGGAAATTATGACTTTTTAGGATTTCAGTAGAGAGTGAAATAAACATTTCAGCTCCAAAAAATTAGAATTTTCTGGCTATAAATTGTATTTTCAGGCATTAAAGGGTTAATAGATAGAAATCATTTTATTTTATGAACTTTATTTCACTGAGATCAAGAATCTCATTTAAAAAAGTTTGCTGGTGAAGTAGCAGAACAGACTGGCCTATAAACCTTTAAAATAAACATCAGTGGGCCAAAGGCTGAACCCTGTGGAACTCCATGGTGTTCTCTTGGTCAGCCTCATCCAAACCCTCTAATTTATTTCCACAATTTTCTCCATTTTTCATTCTTAAAATCATCCTCAGGCCTGAAGGACCCTCCATCATCAGCATCAGGTGTGATTGATCTGATTTATTTAGAGTGATCGTACTGAGCGCGTGCAGACCCTCGCTGACGGCCGCTCTCTGAGCTGAATTATGCACCCCCCTCTCCCTGGGACTCCATATGGTCCATCAGAGCAGCAGAAATATGATGTGAGAGCGAGTCGGGCTGACGGGGATTAATGGTAGGCACTGCAGCGAGGCGAGCAGAGTGCTGACACTGAGAGAGAGGGAGAGGGACGGCCAATCACAGAGCAGCATTTTACAATGAAGAGGGTGACAGCGTTTGATTCAGGAGCGCAGGGAGAGGAGGAAGAGGAAGTGAAGTGTTTTATAAGGAGCTCAGTGTGTGTTTCTGAATGAGCCTGTATCAGGTTCAGTGTTTTATCCTCTGCCCTGTAAACAGGTGTTAAAGTATTTATGAATAATTACCTCCGCCAAGGAGGTTATGATTTTGCCGGCGTTTATCTGTCTGTCTGTCTGTCTGTCTGTCTGTTTGTTTGTTTGTTTGTTTGTGTTCAAAATCACTTGAAAAGTTCTGAACGGACTTGGATGAAATTTTTAGGAATTGTAGGAAATGGGATATGGAAGAACTGATTAATTTTGGGGGTGATCCAGATCACCGTCTGGATCCAGGAATTTTTTAAAGGATTCTTTAACATTGCCAGATAGGACCATTTTCGCCAAAGTGGACTGAAGCTGCTTGGTAGAGGTCTGCACTCTCTGAGTGCTTTTCTAGTTCTCTCTGTGATAACAGGCTGTGTCCACGTCTGCAGAAAACACTGCCTGTGCAGCTAAAACATTTTCACCTCAATCTCCAGCTTCTGCTGCAGCGAAGTGACTTCAGACAGTTAAGTTTACATGCAGTGAGTGTGTTTGACAGTTTGACTCCTGTCCCATAAAAAAGGAACATCCCTAACATTACAGTTATAGGGAAAACACCAATAATCAAAGATATCCAGAACTCTAATCCAACCTCAGGCCCCTTAGCTGCATACTCATCGTCCCCTACTCTCTCTCCCCCTTTCCACGTCCATCCACCGTCTTCATCAATAAATGCAGAAAAATGTCTTTAGATAATTACACTCAGGTGGGGATGAATTTATCATGATGCACTTAAAAAATCATCCTAATAAAAGCCTGAGTGATGTTACAACACTTTACAGATCTGAAGCTTATTCACAGGATTGGACTTTTTTCCTCAAACTGCTTCATAAAGACTTCTTCCTCTTCAGTCCTCTGGGCTCCTCCTCTTCCTCAGGGAAACATCCTTCCATCATTTACCAGCTACACGCTCTCTAACATCTTTACATCTTGTCTCCCGCTGCCTCTCAGCCTGACCGCTGTCCTGATTATTGACCAAATGGCCTATTTGTCTCACACAAGTGAGCATCACTATTAACCAAATCCTATTTCCCCACTCGCCGGGCTCTGGCGGGACTTGTTCAGCCGCATCAGGACGTTATCGTCCCCGATCATCAGGCGGCGAGTGTTTCCACGCTGCACTGCGGTCAATGGGGCCTGTGGAAAGACAGGCTGCTCTGCCCAACTGCTTACAGCTCACACACACACCCCTACACACACACACACACACACACACACACACACACACACTCAGAGGTGATCTGTGCCATCCATGAGCTGAGAGCTGAGGGGAGTGTCCCAGCCCAAAGTCTTCTGGAGGACATGGACAGTTGAGTTCTTCACCTCTTCATCCCTCAAACTAACTCAGATGTGACCCTCAGACTTTAGAAAACATGCAGGAGTGGGAACAACATCTTCCTCTTCCTCATGACCTCAGAACATCCTCCTCTTCCTCTTCCTCATGACCTCAGAACATCCTCCTCTTCCTCGGTCCCTCCTCCTCTGCTGCCCTGAGGTGTGGTCTGTGCTGCTGACATTCTGGTTGGCGGTGCAGGCTGGGCGTGTTGGATTGCTGTGCTCCTCCATGCGTGGCCGGTAAACGTCGGCAGAGCCGCAGATGGATGAACATTCACACTTTAGGCTGCACACACACAGACACACACTGGGTCAGCCGCTGCTCTCTGCTCTGCAGGAGGAAACAGAGGAGAAAACAGCATGTCAGCATTTTAGCAGGAAGAACCCAAATCTGATAAATCTGCAGTGAAGGCTCCAAACACATATTCAAATCATGTCTGGACAGCTGAAATAAATAAATACAGAAGAGCTCCCTCTCTGCCTTTGTCTGTATTCTGCAGCCTGATGTGATGTCCTGGTTTAAACTCAGAGTCTGTGAATATCTGCAGGACCTCAGATGGAAAAACTTCTGCAGAGCTTGACTTTCATCAACAGGAGCGAAAAGATTTTAACTCTAAATGGCAGAAAGAGGGTGAGAAACACATTTAACCAGGGCTGAAGGATACAGGGGAGATGGTCTCAGCTCGGCCTCTCAGAAAAACTTCCTGGTCTCTGCTGGACCTGGTCCTGGTCTGTCCCAGGTGTTTGGTCTCCGTCTGGACCAGCAGCTGTCGGTCTTTGTGTCTTGGGCTGCAGAGAGCCTCTGTGAACATCTGAAACTTTTTAATTGGTCAATAAAGGTTTGTTCAAACTCTTTGCCCCTTCTCTCTCTGTGGGACTGATTATCTGGCTGCTCAGCCTGCAGACGTGCACGCTCCTGAACAGGCAGAGCGTGCACACTCGTGACACACACACTTTTGTCTCTTTGTGTTCGAAGTGGAAATGAAGCGTCAGGAAGATGCTGCTGCAGAATGATGGAGAGATTAAACTGGAGATCAGAGAAGACAAATGTTCTGTTTCCTGTCTTTGGATTTTATCACATTTTTCTTCAGGATGAAGTCAAACGTTGGAGTTTCAGCCTCAGGATGACGTCTGACGTGTGTCTGAGCATCACGCCCGCGCACAGGGATGCAGTGTGTGCTAAAGCTGTCATTGCTGCCAGAACCAAAGCATGGAGCTTTATTGTCACACATCTTTTATACATATACATCATAGATTTATCAAGCAATATAAAGATTCTGCTTTTAGAGTCAAAGCTTCAGATACACTCCTCACTCTGCCTAAACTGCTCATTTTCTTTGTGCCTGGATGGTTTTCACACCTGCAGCTCCGTTGTTTTGTTCCAGTTCGGTTTAAAAAATGCTGCTAATTGTCATATTTCCTTGAATGAATGTGAATTTGATGTGA
>JBAMNC010001603.1:600000-665000 GCA_037902135.1 Cetoscarus ocellatus | reverse complement strand
TCCTGCAGCTCCATCTGCTTCATTCTTTTGAGGGTCTCTTGTTTTGGACCGTTGGGTCCTGACTGACGTGGACTCTTGAGGTGTTGCTAATGGTCAGATGGTCCAAGCCTCAGCTCGTCAGGTTGATCAGAAGATCAGATGATGTGACATGGACAGCACGGCTGCGTCCATGGGTTGTCTTCATCAGTGTCCCAAAGCCTCCTGTGATAATCAGTCATATGACCTGATCCACGCCTTTACAGACAATACTAATGTTTCCTTCAACACATGGAGCCACTAAATAGAGGCTCCCAAAGTCTTTCCTTTAAGCCAGGAAACCAGAGTATCTGGAGTAAATCCACGCATGCACGAGGAGAGCATGTTAACTCAATACAAAGATCTGACTCCATCAGAGGGATCCCAGCACAGAAACGCTCAGTGTTTTTATGACCAATATTCTCCAAACTTCACGATTGTGTCTTCAGAGAGTCACGGGATGATTCAACTGAAGTCAGAGAGAAAGATCTTGATGTCAACATGGAGAACCATGAGGGGTTCCTGTGTTTGATCACAGTGCTGAGACAAAAAGGGAGGAGCATTAACTTAGGAGGACGAGATGATAAACCTGAACCAGGAGACTGATAAATAATGTGTTGTATTTGAGAAATTATTTAGAATGATTTTCTGTGCATATTTTTAAACTCCTGAAGGCATTAGCTACTCAAAGCTCGCCGAGGGGCAGTCTGGATGTGGGATGTCAGCCTGGAGGTGTGGACACTTGGGCCTCATAGTAAAGCCACTACCTGCTGCATCACCATCTGTCCTGATGTTTTCCTGAATATTTCTCCTCATTTTGACTTTTATCCTGTTGTTTTGTTGTCCATCCCAGGAGGAGCTGAGGTTATAGTCCTGTCTACGGTTTGATGATGTTTGGACATGAATGAGGACGATGAATCGGAGCAAACTGTAGAGTATGACCTGATCAAAAATCAAGAGGAGGGTGAGGACGTCTGATGGAAATGAAAGAAAAATGACATTTTTGGAAAACTGTCTGTTGGTTTGGTCTGATGGTCGGGACTCAGTTGGTTTGGTCTGATGGTCAGAGTCTGTTGGTTTGGTCTGATGTTAGGGACTCAGTTGGTTTGGTCTGATGTTAGGGACTCAGTTGGTTTGGTCTGATGGTCAGAGTCTGTTGGTTTGGTCTGATGGTCGGGACTCAGTTGGTTTGGTCTGATGGTCAGAGTCTGTTGGTTTGGTCTGATGGACAGAGTCTGTTGGTTTGGTCTGATGGTCAGAGTCTGTTGGTTTGGTCTGATGGTCTGAGTGTAAATTGGTGTTTAGTGCTCTATTGTGCAGCTGTATTAATAATTCATTGTTAAATTCTGGGCTCAGTATTCATCACTTTAATGTTTGTCGTAAATAATTTATCAATCAGACTTGTTTTCTTTTTTTCTTTTTCACTTTGACTTCATTTCATTTTTAGATTTGGTTTGTACTTACTTGTCTGTGATATTTATAATTTCACAGCTCTTTTCTTTAAAATAATCTTACAAACTTGGCACCCTGATTTTGTGTTTTCGTGATGTTTGAACTGTCAGACTAAACCTAAACGTGATGGTGGAGTCCTCTGGTCTGATCCTGATCAGGACTTTCTGACTTTTTCTCTGCAGAGTGCTGTGCTCATGCTGTGGGACTTCTGCATCATTTTGTCTCTTTTTGATAAAATAGTGAGTTATAAAATATAAATAAATGAAGAGTGTGCTGTTGACCTGCTGTTGTGTAGATGTCCTGATGTTTGTGTCAGCAGTTTTTCGTCCTCGTGGTCTCTCATAACCAAACCTCCATCAGAGATCGATGGAGAGCTGATCAGTCCCAGTAGATGGTGCTACACTGTCACACATCCATCACTGAGGTCCACGAGGGGTCACACTGTGAACAGAAGCCATTGACTGCAGGACAAACCTTCAGGAGAACTGATCCTCTAACTCACTCTGTGACACCATAGACTTTAATTAGAGCAGACTTCAATTAGATAGGCTGTTCTGGAGACAACCAGGCAAATAAAGCTTCATACTGATGGACGTTTATGGTGTAAAAATCAAATCGAAAAAACTGAAATGAGCAAAAGTTTCAGATTAAAACAATCCTGCCAATCTGAATATTAAAATATGTCATTAAATAACTAAATAAAAACACAACACTGGAGCTGATGTTAAATTTCCTTCTCAGCGTTTGACTAAATCGTGGTGTTAATTGTCAAAAATGAGCATAATAATAATAATAATTATGATCATACTAATGATGATGAAGAGGATAAGTTGTAGGTTTGGATGTCTGTGGCTCTGACAGTCGAGATGATTTGATCAAATCATGAATAAGCGTTAGTGAAACAGAAAGTGACAGATGTTGGAGGCCATGAAGAAGAAGAACAGGAGAGTTTAAGAGATTTATTTCACGTCTGTAATTAGATGAAATATCAAGAAATACTGAAGAGTATTTCTCTGAATTTTTAGAAAATATTTTTCACTTTCTGATAATGCTTAAATGACTTTTAATTCACTGCATGCTCAAACTTTAGCATGAAGATGAAATGATCATAAGACTTAAATCTTGTTTTTATTTTGGCGTTATCTTATTGTTCCCTGTTTTCTCTCTCTTCTGTCATTATTTTTCTATTTGAGGCCTTTAGATGAGCATTAATAAAATCATAAACCTGAGAATATTTCTGTAAATGTGAAGAAGAATCATTATTTTTGTTGACAATCTTTAAAAGTCCTTCTCTGTGCTGCTTTTTGTCTTTGTCCTTGTCCATCTGTGGTTTTATTGTAGTAAAACAGGAGAGTGGGCTGATCCTCTTATCGTATTATACTGTATTGTTACAGAAATATGAAGCATATTTAGAGTTATATGAAATCTTTTTATATGTCCTCTTTGTTGGTAATTTTGCTAAACCTCTTTTTTTTTTCTGAGCGCATTTAAAGGAAGTTTGTTTGAAGCTTCTCTGTGTTTTTGTTAGTTAATAAATCCTCATGACAGGAGAGTAGTCAAGTAAATTAAGGCAGTCAATGGATTAAAGCTGCAGGACAAAATATGCAAAATAATAAAAATGTCCTAAAAGATAAGTTTGACTGTTGGAGGACATAAATCAGTGATTAGACTGTTTTCATATTCAGCAGGGTCTTTAAATCTTTAATGTGGACTTTTGTTTGTCTTTTATCTGAATTAAAATCACATGCAGTCCAATAATCTGTGATCTTAAGATGATGGAGAGTCAATAAAAAATAATCTCTGACATGTTCAGATGGTCAGAGACAGTCCATAACTGAAGAATATGATTTTTTTTTATCTAAGTTCAGTTTTGTCTAACAGAGCGAGCGTGCAGTCAGTGAGCGTGCTCAGTGTTTATGACCCACTTTCAGAACAACATCAGCATCAAGGGCCTCCACCACCTCAGCTGGAAACAAGAGGAACAGGGGAGAACCAGGGAGAACCAGGGAGGAGAGGGAGAACCAGGGAGAAGATGAAGAACCAGGGAGAACCAGGGTGAACCAGGAAAGACATGGAGGGTAGGACAGAAGAACCAGGAAAGAAAGAAGAGAAAGATAGTTAGTAAGCAAGGAGAAGGAAGGAAGGGAAGGAGAGAAGGGATGAAGGCTGATGGAAGGAACATTGGAAGGAAAGGAGGAAAAACAAGGAAATACAGAAAGAGGAATGAAGTCAGGGAGGTGGGGAGAGGGAGCGAGGAAGAAAGGATAGGGAAGGAAAGAAGGACAGATGGGAACTAAATTAAGATAAAGACCAATAGAAAAAGGATGATTGGAAGCACAGAAGGAGGTAAGGAAGGTAGAAGAAGGACAGGAACAAGGGAAGAAAGAAAAGAAAGATGAAAAAGACAGAGAAGATGTGGATGGAAGGACAGACAAAAGAAGTTAAATACAAAAGCAAGAGAGGAAGGAAGGAAGAAAGGAAGGAAAAGATTAAAGAGGTAAAGAGACAGAAAGAAAAGGAATGAAGGAGGAAAGGACAGGGCAGAAAAAGAAAAGGAGAGAAGGGTTTGAGGAGAATGTGAGAAAGAAATGAAGAAAGAGAGAGACAGAAATAAAAGGTTTAAAGGAAGGGGGGAGAAAGGGTAGACAAAAAGGGAGAAGGGGACGGCGAAATAAGGAAAGGGAAAGACACAAATAGAAGGAGAGAAAAAGAAGGGAATGAGGGAGGAAGGGTAGAGAAAAAGGAAAGAGGATGGATGAAAGGGTGAATGAAAGGAGGGAGGAGGGAAAAAAGAAAGAGGGGAGTAAGGCTAGCAGGAGAAAAAACCCAGAGAGATAAAAGAAACAAAAACAAAGGAAGGAAGGAGAAAGGAATTAAGGCAGGAGGGTACAAGGAAGAACAAAAAGGAGACAGAGAGAATAATTCCGCTTTCACACTAAAATTAGCGGGTAAACGCGGGCTTTTTAAATGCGGGTAAATTTGCTAACAATCGGTAAGTGACTCCTTTCCCACTGCCAGCAGACTCGGGTCTAATTGCCAGCAGACAAGCTGTGTGGCTGTTTTTTTCCTCTGCTGACGATGTCATCACGTTGATGACATCATCAGGGCACCAAAACACAGCCAGGTAAACAATGGAAAGGAGCATGGAAGCCGTGGACATGGTGGTCTGTGTTTTCTGTCCTTCGTACTTTTGTCCTTCTTTAAAAATGTACAAACTCGGTGCAGACTGGACGACATTCGAGTGCTGATGATACGAAGGGCGATGGAATTTGTTGCTGAGATGGCAAAGAGTCACAGAAGTTACAGACAGAGGAGACGGGCACAGTATTATGCCATAGGCACTTTACGCCAACATCATCCCGTAAATTAGCGCGTTCATCCAGGTGTGATGTTCCCACTAGAGCCGATCAGAGAAGAGCCGATAAAAACCCGTGTCGCCTGCAGGGTCAGTCGACCCGGATCTGAATGCCAGTTAAAGCCTTTCCCACTGCCGACAGGAGCCGATTGTTACCGGGTTTAAACCGTTTTTTTGGCCAGTGTGAAAGGGGTATAAGAGAAGGAAGGAAGGAAGAAAGGAAAGAGTGAGGGAGTGAGCAAGCAGACGAATGTTTGAGCAGCACCGTGGGACGAAGGAGTGAATGAGTGAGTGTAGAAAATGACTCCAGAGTGAAAGACACCAAGGAACTTTACACCATCAGTCCTCATCGGGCACCAATGTCCACACCGCACGCCACCAGTGTGTGTGAGAGTGTGTGTGGGTGTGTTTTCTTGTGTTAGTATGTTCTCGGGTGAGTGTGAGTTCCCGTGCTAGAGCTGCAGTGAGCCTGATCTTTTGTTTCCACATTACTCTGAGAGTCTCCAGATCTGCTGATGTGCTGATGTTATACCAGAGTACTGTGTGTGTGTGTGTATGTGTGTGTGTGTGTGTGGGTGTGGGTGTGTGAGTGTGTGCGTGGGAGAGAGATCATGCACGTGAGTGTGCATGTGTGTGCCTTGGTGGTGAATCTGGGTCTTTGAAGCTAAATATAGTCGAGCCGTGTAAGACATTTTGAATACATCTGAGGCCTTCAGGGGGTTCTGGGAGTGTGTTCATGTGTGTGTGTGTTGGTGTGTGTGTGTGTTTGTGTGTGTGTGTGTGTTTCCGTGTGTTGGTGTGTGTGTTCATGTATGTTCATGTGTGTGTGTGAGTGTGTCGACAGAAGCTCCCATTAATTACTCTTTAAATTAACAGTTTTTTACAAATGCAGCTCGTCTCTTAATTCTTGTCTCTTGTTTCTTGTGTCTCTTGTCCTGTCTCTTGTCTTATGTTTCTTCTCTCTCATCTCTTGTCTCTCATCTTTTATCTCTTGTTTCTTGTCTCCTGTCTCTTTTATCTCATCTCCTGTCTCTTGTGTCTTGTCTCTCGCCTCACGTCTCTTGTCTCTTGTCTCTTGTCTCTTGTCTCTCATCTTTTGCCTCTTGTCTCACATCACTTGTCTCTCATCCCTTGTCTCATGTTTCTTATCCCTCGTCTCTTGTGTCTTTTATCTCATCTCCCGTCTCTTGTGTCTTGTCTCTTGCCTCACGTCTCTCATCTCTTGTCTCTCATCTCTTGTCTCATGTCTCTTGTCTTTTGTCTCTTGTGTCTTGTCTCTCATCTCATGTCTTATGTTTCTTGTCTCTCATCTCTTGTCTCATGTTTCATATCCCTCGTCTCTTGTCTCATGTCTCTTCTCTCTCGTCTTTTGTCTCTCATGACTTGTCTGATGTTTCTTGTCTCCTGTCCCTCGTCCCATGTCTCTGAGGAGCTCAGTAATCTGTCCCATGGTTAGGGCAGTGCTGTGCATTGATGTTTAATCCCTGACCCTGACCCTGACCCTGACCCTGGTGTTCCTGTCATGAAGGTTCCTGCTCCAGATCAGTTCTTCAGGGTTCCCTCTGAGAGCAGCATGCAGAGTCTCTGAGCTGCAGATGATCCTGTTCTGGTTCTGTCCTGTTCTGGATCATGGGGGACAAACATGCTCAGACAGCTCCTTCATCATCACAGAGCTTTACATGGGAGTCAGAGGACAGCTGAACACTCTGCTAGGGAGTCCAGATCACACTGGATGCCTTTGACCTGTGTGACGACAGAGGTCAAACATCTTGACCTCATGTGGCCTGGTGACAGGTGACTGATGGAGCGTGATGTGATTGGCTGAGTGTCGATTCATGTCTCTGTGATTCATTTAAACCCTGGACCATAGCCTTATCATGAGGCAGACCTCAGGGCTCGGTGTTTGGTCCAGTTTGGTTCTGGTGACTCCATCATGTTTACCGAGCTGAGCAGGATGAGCAGCTCAGACGCTCTGATGGAGGTTAAAGTCCAGTTTTCTCACGTTCACAAAAGAAACTTAAGCACAGACAGCGCTGTGAGGAACAGGAGCAGGACCTGTGGACCTATTTTAACCTGTGATGTTCCCTCAGCCCCTCGTCCTCCTCCGGTCTGATCCTGAGGCTCCTGCAGATCACCGCGGCTAAACTCGCTTTGAGTCGTCTCAGAGCCTCAAGCTGCAGCCGCCACGCTCTGAACAAGAGGCTTTAACCGCTGTCTGCAGTGTGTGTTTCCATGTGTGTGTTTCTATGTGTGTGTTTCCACGAGTGTGTTTCCATGTGTGTGTTTCCATGTGTGTGTTTCCACGAGTGTGTTTCCATGAGTGTGTTTCCATGTGTGTTTCCATGTGTGTGTTTCTATGTGTGTGTTTCCATGTGTGTGTTTCTATGTGTGTGTTTCCATGTGTGTGTTTCCATGTGTGTGTTTCCACGAGTGTGTTTCCATGAGTGTGTTTCCATGTGTGTTTCCATGTGTGTGTTTCTATGTGTGTGTTTCCATGTGTGTGTTTCCACGAGTGTGTTTCCATGAGTGTGTTTCCATGTGTGTGTTTCCATGTGTGTGTTTCCACGAGTGTGTTTCCATGAGTGTGTTTCCATGTGTGTGTTTCTATGTGTGTGTTTCCATGTGTGTGTTTCTATGTGTGTGTTTCCATGTGTGTGTTTCCATGTGTGTGTTTCCACGAGTGTGTTTCCATGAGTGTGTTTCCATGTGTGTTTCCATGTGTGTGTTTCTATGTGTGTGTTTCCATGTGTGTGTTTCCACGAGTGTGTTTCCATGAGTGTGTTTCCATGTGTGTGTTTCCATGTGTGTGTTTCCACGAGTGTGTTTCCATGAGTGTGTTTCCATGTGTGTGTTTCTATGTGTGTGTTTCCACGAGTGTGTTTCCATGTGTGTGTTTCTATGTGTGTTTCCATGTGTGTGCTTCTATGTGTGTGTTTCCACGAGTGTGTTTCCATGTGTGTGTTTCCATGTGTGTGTTTCCATGTGTGTGTTTCTATGTGTGTGTTTCCATGTGTGTGTTTCTATGTGTGTGTTTCCATGTGTGTGTTTCCATGTGTGTGTTTCCACGAGTGTGTTTCCATGAGTGTGTTTCCATGTGTGTTTCCATGAGTGTGCTTCTATGTGTGTGTTTCCACGAGTGTGTTTCCATGTGTGTGTTTCTATGTGTGTGTTTCCATGTGTGTGTTTCCACGAGTGTGTTTCCATGAGTGTGTTTCCATGTGTGTTTCCATGTGTGTGCTTCTATGTGTGTGTTTCCACGAGTGTGTTTCCATGAGTGTGTTTCCATGTGTGTTTCCATGAGTGTGCTTCTATGTGTGTGTTTCCACGAGTGTGTTTCCATGTGTGTGTTTCTATGTGTGTGTTTCCATGTGTGTGTTTCCATGTGTGTGTTTCTATGTGTGTGTTTCCATGTGTGTGTTTCCATGTGTGTGTTTCTATGTGTGTGTTTCCATGTGTGTGTTTCTATGTGTGTGTTTCTATGTGTGTGTTTCCATGTGTGTGTTTCCATGTGTGTGTTTCTATGTGTGTGTTTCCATGTGTGTGTTTCCATGTGTGTGTTTCTATGTGTGTGTTTCCATGTGTGTGTTTCCATGTGTGTGTTTCTATGTGTGTGTTTCCATGTGTGTGTTTCCATGTGTGTGTTTCTATGTGTGTGTTTCCACGAGTGTGTTTCCACGTGTGTGTTTCTATGTGTGTGTTTCTATGTGTGTGTTTCCACGTGTGTGTTTCCACGTGTGTGTTTCTATGTGTGTGTTTCTATGTGTGTGTTTCCACGTGTGTGTTTCCACGTGTGTGTTCCTATGTGTGTGTTTCTATGTGTGTGTTTCCATGTGTGTGTTTCCATGAGTGTGTTTCCACGAGTGTGTTTCCATGTGTGTGTTTCCATGTGTGTGTTTCTATGTGTGTGTTTCCATGTGTCTGTTTCCATGTGTGTGTTTCCATGTGTGTGTTTCCATGTGTGTGTTTCTATGTGTGTGTTTCCATGTGTTTTTCCATGTGTGTGTTTCCATGAGTGTGTTTCCATGTGTGTGTTTCCATGAGTGTGTTTCCATGAGTGTGTTTCTATGTGTGTGTTTCCATGTGTGTTTCCATGTGTGTGTTTCCATGTGTGTGTTTCCATGAGTGTGTTTCCATGTGTGTTTCCATGTGTGTTTCCATGTGTGTGATTCCATGTGTGTTTCCATGTGTGTGTTTCTATGTGTGTGTTTCCATGTGTGTGTTTCTATGTGTGTGTTTCCATGTGTTTTTCCATGTGTGTGTTTCCATGAGTGTGTTTCCATGAGTGTGTTTCTATGTGTGTGTTTCCATGTGTGTGTTTCCATGTGTGTTTCCATGTGTGTGTTTCTATGAGTGTGTTTCCATGTGTGTTTCCATGTGTGTTTCCATGTGTGTGTTTCCATGTGTGTTTCCATGTGTGTGTTTCCATGTGTGTTTCCATGTGTGTGATTCCATGTGTGTGTTTCCATGTGTGTGTTTTCATGTGTGTTTCCATGTGTGTGTTTCCATGTGTGTTTCCATGTGTGTGTTTTCATGTGTGTTTCCATGTGTGTGTTTCCATGTGTGTTTCCATGTGTGTGATTCCATGTGTGTTTCCATGTGTGTGTTTTCATGTGTGTTTCTATGAGTGTGTTTCCATGTGTGTTTCCATGTGTGTTTCCATGTGTGTGTTTCCATGTGTGTGTTTCCATGTGTGTGTTTCCATGTGTGTTTCCATGTGTGTGTTTCCATGTGTGTTTCCATGTGTGTGATTCCATGTGTGTTTCCATGTGTGTGTTTTCATGTGTGTTTCCATGGTTGTGTTTCCATGTGTGTTTCCATGTGTATGTTTCCATGTGTGTGTTTCCATGTGTGTGTTTCTATGTGTGTGTTTCCATGTGTGTGTTTCCATGTGTGTTTCCATGTGTGTTTCCATGTGTGTGTTTCCATGTGTGTGTTTCCATGTGTGTTTCCATGTGTGTGTTTCCATGTGTGTGTTTCCATGTGTGTCTTTCTATATGTGTGTTTCCATGTGTGTGTTTCCATGTGTGTTTCCATGTGTGTGATTCCATGTGTGTGTTTCCATGTGTGTGTTTCCATGTGTGTGTTTCCATGTGTGTGTTTCCATGTGTGTCTTTCTATATGTGTGTTTCCATGTGTGTGTTTCCATGTGTGTTTCCATGAGTGTGTTTCTATGTGTGTGTTTCCATGTGTGTGTTTCCATGAGTGTGTTTCTATGTGTGTGTTTCCATGTGTGTGTTTCCATGTGTGTGTTTCTATGTGTGTGTTTCCATGTGTGTGTTTCCATGTGTGTGTTTCTATGTGTGTGTTTCCATGTGTGTGTTTCCACGTGTGTGTTTCCACGTGTGTGTTTCCATGTGTGTGTTTCTATGTGTGTGTTTCCATGTGTGTGTTTCCACGAGTGTGTTTCCATGTGTGTGTTTCCATGTGTGTGTTTCTATGTGTGTGTTTCCATGTGTGTGTTTCCATGTGTGTGTTTCCATGTGTGTGTTTCTATGTGTGTGTTTCCATGTGTGTGTTTCCATGTGTGTGTTTCCATGAGTGTGTTTCCATGAGTGTGTTTCTATGTGTGTGTTTCCATGTGTGTTTCCATGTGTGTGTTTCCATGTGTGTGTTTCCATGAGTGTGTTTCCATGTGTGTTTCCATGTGTGTTTCCATGTGTGTGTTTCTATGTGTGTGTTTCCATGTGTGTGTTTCCATGTGTATGTTTCCATGTGTGTGTTTCCATGTGTGTGTTTTCATGTGTGTTTCCATGTGTGTGTTTCCATGTGTGTTTCCATGTGTGTGTTTTCATGTGTGTTTCCATGTGTGTGTTTCCATGTGTATGTTTCCATGTGTGTGTTTCCATGTGTGTGTTTCTATGTGTGTGTTTCCATGTGTGTGTTTCCATGTGTGTGTTTCCATGTGTGTTTCCATGTGTGTGTTTCCATGTGTGTGTTTCCATGTGTGTGTTTCCATGTGTGTTTCCATGTGTGTGATTCCATGTGTGTGTTTCCATGTGTGTGTTTCTATGTGTGTGTTTCCATGTGTGTGTGTTTCCATGTGTGTCTTTCTATATGTGTGTTTCCATGTGTGTGTTTCCATGTGTGTGTTTCCATGTGTGTGTTTCTATGTGTGTTTCCATGTGTGTGTTTCCATGTGTGTGTTTCTATGTGTGTTTCCATGAGTGTGTTTCTATGTGTGTGTTTACATGTGTTTGTTTCCATGAGTGTGTTTCTATGTGTGTGTTTCCATGTGTGTGTTTCCATGTGTGTGTTTCTATGTGTGTTTCCATGTGTGTCTTTCTATATGTGTGTTTCCATGTGTGTGTTTCCATGTGTGTTTCCATGTGTGTGATTCCATGTGTGTGTTTCCATGTGTGTGTTTCCATGTGTGTGTTTCCATGTGTATGTTTCCATATGTGTGTTTCCATGTGTGTGTTTCCATGTGTGTGTTTCCATGTGTGTGTTTCCATGTGTGTGTTTCCATGTGTGTTTCCATGTGTGTGATTCCATGTGTGTGTTTCCATGTGTGTGTTTCTATGTGTGTGTTTCCATGTGTGTGTTTCCATGTGTGTCTTTCTATATGTGTGTTTCCATGTGTGTGTTTCCATGTGTGTCTTTCTATATGTGTGTTTCCATGTGTGTGTTTCCATGTGTGTGTTTCCATGTGTGTGTTTCTATGTATGTGTTGTTGTGGATGAAGTGAGTCCTGGATGAGAGGCAGCTCGTGTTCACAGAGTGGATTAAAAGTCCCGTCTTCTCTAAACCTGCAGAGAAACAGAGAGAGGGGGAGAGAGGGGGAGAGAAAATGCATTAGTCTTCAGATGGAGGGAGGCTTTTATTCAGTTTTCAGGACTTTCCCCTAAAGGTAATTTTAAAGAGACGTGAACATTGAGGCTGACGGGCTCCAGAGGGTCAGAACATGGGCGTGTTTTTATGTCTCAAACTTCATGATGCAGACAAGACCTCCAAACAGATAAGGAGACAGATGGGGACGTGGACCTATTTTAAATATATGTTTGTTTGTTTTAATCTGTTTGGGGCTTTTTTCTTGTTTGTTGCCTGTCTTTATTAATAAGAAATAACCAACATATTTTTATTATACCATAATAGTAAATTTGTGATGATTCTACATGATTACCTGCGTGATGCCACTGCCACAGAAATAGAAACTTTGTACCCAAATTAAACATTTCACTGCAGATAAACTCCTGCTCATGACAAAAAGAAACATAGGAAACATTTCTGTGGACTGAATTTGTCAAAATCCTCATTAAAACCATGAGTTTCAATTCAAAAAAATCTCCATTAAGTAAACATCCAGAGTTACCAACAAAAACAGAAACTTAATGATCTGGAGTCATATTTTAACCAATAAAATAAAAGAGAGAGAGAGAGAGACAGCAGCTTAATCTCAGGGAACCTTTAAATAGTTGCTGAAGAGTGAGTACCAACTTTTCTGGAAATGTTTCTACATATGTGTGCAGTCGATGTTATTTACAGTTTGTTTGTATTTTGTGGCATCATAACCAAAAATGACCCAAAATCAGGACGTCTTTCATTTGTTTCTGTTTTTATCAAACATGTTTCACTGTTGTTTGATTTCACTAACTCAGATGCTCCTTAAAGGAGATAAAATGATATGACATCAGAATGAATTGCACTGCTATGAACACCTTTTTCAACTTTTTCTTCGATAAGAGACACGGATGATAAATATCTTTCTGAATGAACCAGAGTTCAAACAATAACCCTCAAAATGTCAGATTTGTCATGAATCCCTCTGATTGTCTGCACACAAGAACAAAAAAATCATTTAGTCCATGTTAGATGTCCTCATTTGCGGCTCTGTGAGTTAAAGTGATTAAATCTATTTTTTAAGATCAAATATGGAACATTCCTACAGAAATACAGTGAAGTAATTTATTTACATGTTTGTTACATGAGTATGAGTGTGTGTGTTATTATTGTACAGCTGACTGAGCCTCATGTTCTGAACATGCCTATTTCATCTCTCTCCGTCTCTCTGATGTTGGTGAAAGTGTTGGTAAAGTCCTGGTAAAGATGTTTTTGGTGAAGATGTTGGTGAAGATGTTTTTGGTGAAGATGTTGGTGAAGATGTTTTTGGTGAAGATGTTGGTGAAGATGTTTTTGGTGAAGATGTTGGTGAAGATGTTGGTGAAGATGTTGGTGAAGATGTTGGTGAAGATGTTTTTGATGAAGATGTTGGTGAAGATGTTTTTGGTGAAGATGTTGGTGAAGATGTTTTTGGTGAAGATGTTGGTGAAGATGTTTTTGGTGACGATGTTGGTGAAGAAAATGTTGGTAAAGTCCGGGTAAAGATGTTTTTGGTGAAGATGTTGGTGAAGATGTTTTTGGTGACGATGTTGGTGAAGATGTTTTTGATGAAGATGTTGGTGAAGATGTTTTTGGTGAAGATGTTGGTGAAGATGTTTTTGGTGAAGATGTTGGTGAAGATGTTTTTGGTGAAGATGTTGGTGAAGATGTTGGTGAAGATGTTTGAGATGAAGATGTTTTGGTGAAGAATGTTTTTGGTGAAGATTTGGTGAAGATGTTTTTGGTGAAGATGTTGGTGAAGATGTTTTTGGTGACGATGTTGGTGAAAGATGTTTTTGGTGAGATGTTGGTCGACGATGTTTTTGGTGAAGAAGTTGGTGAATGTTGGTGAAGATGTTGGTGAAGACGTTTTTGATGAAGATGTTGGTGAAGATGTTTTTGATGAAGATGTTGGTGAAGATGTTTTTGATGAAGATGTTGGTGAAGATGTTTTTGGTGAAGATGTTGGTGAAGATGTTGGTGAAGACGTTTTTGATGAAGATGTTGGTGAAGATGTTTTTGATGAAGATGTTGGTGAAGATGTTTTTGGTGAAGATGTTGGTGAAGATGTTTTTGGTGACGATGTTGGTGAAGATGTTTTTGGTGACGATGTTGGTGAAGATGTTTTTGGTGAAGATGTTGGTGAAGATGTTGGTGAAGACGTTTTTGATGAAGATGTTGGTGAAGATGTTTTTGATGAAGATGTTGGTGAAGATGTTTTTGGTGACGATGTTGGTGAAGATGTTGGTGAAGATGTTTTTGGTGAAGATGTTGGTGAAGATGTTGGTGAAGATGTTTTTGGTGACGATGTTGGTGAAGATGTTTTTGATGAAGATGTTGGTGAAGATGTTTTTGGTGAAGATGTTGGTGAAGATGTTTTTGGTGAAGATGTTGGTGAAGATGTTTTTGGTGAAGATGTTGGTGAAGATGTTTTTGGTGAAGATGTTGGTGAAGATGTTGGTGAAGATGTTTTTGATGAAGATGTTGGTGAAGATGTTTTTGGTGACGATGTTGGTGAAGATGTTTTTGGTGAAGATGTTGGTGAAGATGTTTTTGGTGACGATGTTGGTGAAGATGTTTTTGGTGACGATGTTGGTGAAGATGTTTTTGGTGAAGATGTTGGTGAAGACGTTTTTGATGAAGATGTTGGTGAAGATGTTTTTGATGAAGATGTTGGTGAAGATGTTTTTGGTGACGATGTTTTTGGTGACGATGTTGGTGAAGATGTTTTTGGTGACGATGTTGGTGAAGATGTTTTTGGTGAAGATGTTGGTGAAGATGTTGGTGAAGATGTTTTTGATGAAGATGTTGGTGAAGATGTTTTTGATGAAGATGTTGGTGAAGATGTTTTTGATGAAGATGTTGGTGAAGATGTTTTTGGTGAAGATGTTGGTGAAGATGTTGGTGAAGACGTTTTTGATGAAGATGTTGGTGAAGATGTTTTTGATGAAGATGTTGGTGAAGATGTTTTTGGTGAAGATGTTGGTGAAGATGTTTTTGGTGACGATGTTGGTGAAGATGTTTTTGGTGACGATGTTGGTGAAGATGTTTTTGGTGAAGATGTTGGTGAAGATGTTTTTGATGAAGATGTTGGTGAAGATGTTTTTGATGAAGATGTTGGTGAAGATGTTTTTGGTGACGATGTTGGTGAAGATGTTTTTGGTGAAGATGTTGGTGAAGTCCTGGTAAAGATATTGGTGATGATGTTGGTGAAGATGTTGGTGAAGATGTTGGTAAAGTCCTGGTAAAGATGTTTTTGATGAAGATGTTGGTGAAGATGTTTTTGATGAAGATGTTGGTGAAGATGTTTTTGGTGAAGATGTTGGTGAAGATGTTGGTGAAGATGTTTTTTGTGAAGATTGTTGTCTTTGTAATCTCAGTCTGGAGCTCTGGTGCTGTTTGGCTGTTAAACTCTGTTTTTTGGTGTTGTTATGAACATTGTTATTGTGTTATTGTGTTATTGTGTTATTGTGTTATTGTGTTATTGCTCAGATGAAATCACTCGGAGAGCATAATAACTAAAGTGTGAGACTGAGAGCTGTGGAAATGAGAGCCAGCATCAGGCTGGCAGCAGAGAGCAGAAACACTCTGAACATGTAACTGTGCCAGGACTCGTGTTTACAGATCAGGGAATACGACACATCAGCAACACAGAGTCAGAGACGACTGCAGTCAGCCACTATTCACTTAAAAAAAACTCAAATATACTTCATTTTTATCTAAGCAGTATTTCTGTGATGTTATGGCCTTTGTCTTCTCTCTGCCATCATGACTGTTACTTTAGTGTTTGTGATATGAGTGAGGAGAAACACATCCATCCATTCACCCATCCATCCATCCATCCATTCACCCATCCATCCATCCATCCATCCATCCATCCATCCATCCATCCATCCATCCATCCAACCACCCACCTATCCATCCGTCTATCCATCCATCCATCCATCCATCCATCCACTCATCCATCCACAGAAGAAGACATCAGAGCCTCTCTTCCACAGTTAATCAGTTGTATTTCTTCCCTCTTCAGTCATATTGACCCTGCAGGTCTGGTGTGAGTGTGGTCATAATGTTCAGTGTGTAATGATGTTTTTAGCTGCTTCAGTGTCGTGTGGTCATGTGACCTGACAGCCGGGCAGCTCCTCGCTCTGTGCTGCTGCCTCTAGCTCCTCTAATAGACTCATGTTTGGCTGTCACAGGAAGTTAAGCATGTTTATCATGTTTTATCTGTTCCTGAGTGTTGGGCTCAGCTCGGGGTCAGTGTCAGCTCGTACATCCGTCATTTAGACCTGGACCGGTCCATCAGACAGAGACAGGTGTGCTCTAATGCCTGCTCACATGGATCATTAAAGCATGTGCTTCCTCTTTTCTTTATTGGTCCAACGTGAGGGGGGGACAGCTCCTGTAAACTGACCTCAGTGGGATAAAGTGATGAAACTGCTGCTCGTGTTAGAAAAGATCTTTTTTTGTCCTGGACAACTAAAACTGGGATTTTCTTTTAATAGAGATTTTGGTAAACTTCTTCACAAAGGCTGCAAATGTTTATTTTAGTTTAGAAAAAGCAGGATCTTGCATGTCATTGTACAAGAGCTGATGATCACTTTGGGTTCATTGATCAGTCATTGTTTAAAAAACTGCCCCCTGTCCCGACCAGGTACTCTGCAGGTCTTCATAAATAAGGACACACCTCAGAGCTTCATCTCAGAAGTAAGATAAACACAGGCAGAAGCCTAAGAATGAGTCCAGGAGAGACTCAGTAGTGTGTCTTGGTGTTCCTGTGCTGCAGCAGGAGGTCAAACTAAGGGCACAGTTAGCTGAGCTGTCCACCAGAACATCCCAAATACAGAGACGATGGTCCTCTTCATCAGGTCAGGGTTCCACCTGTCCATCCATCCTTAATCAGAGGATCCATCCATCCATCAGTTCATCCATCCATAGTAGCTTGTTTTCTACAACTGAATTAAGCAAGCAGCCAAAGCCCATTGACCACAGTCATTGCTGTGGTACTCTAGGATTGTGGGTAATGTAGTTTATTCACTTTAGATCCTGATGGTCCATGTGTTTGTTAAAATGAGGCTGATGCCCCTCCCCCTGTCTCTGACAGGAGCATACAGCATGTTTGTTCTTCTGTTGGATGTTCTGACATGAAGGTCATTAATCCAACACAGACTGTAGGACCATGGAGCTGATGAGGACGGCGTGGAGGAGAGAGTGGGCGTGGCTTATCAGACCCTCTCCCAACCCTGTCCATGACGTCCCAGAGTCATCATTAGAGTGTCAGAGCTGATGCAGCTCGGCTGAGACTCGGGGTTAGTTTGGTCTGATATTGAGGCCCGTCCCAAACAAAGGCAGGATCACAGAAGGGAGCTGAAGACCAGCTCAGATATTCACTGGACTCTCAGGGCAGTTATTCCTCTGCAGGCTGTTGAGGGAGAAACCCATGAAGAAGAGAGCCTGATGATGATGACGATGAGGATGAGGATGAGGGGGAGTGCAGTGGGATGAGATGAAGGAGCAGAGGATGGAGGGGGAGACTCCTCAGCCTCATTATGTCTGTTGGCATTTTAACTCCTTTTGATGATTTAGTGAGAAGAAAGGATGGGGGGGGGGGGGGGGTGCTCTCCTCCGTCCATGACACCATTTCAATCCCCCCCCATGATGGAGGCAGAGAGAAGAAAGAGGAGAGAGTGTCTTTAATTTAGAGGGATCCTGAATGCGTGAAATCCTTTATGTGCTATCTGGGTCACAGTGTGCCTTACAGGCTGAGGAAACACACACACACTCTCAGTTTGTTCGTTTTGTGTGTTTCTGCTCGTATTGTGTGGTTTTGTGTCGGTGCAGCACCGCGCTCATGAAGCAGCAGTTTGGTTCACGTCAAACATTCACCGGGAGAGCCAGGCTGTCGACTTTTTGGGCTCTTTTAAATGATTTAATCTTTGATATTTTAATGATGGGAAAGTCCTGATGCTTCAGAGAGACCTGATCTTCATTCTGATTTGCAGCAAAGACACAGATGTTGTGATGGTTCCTTTCTGTGAATACAGCAGCTGGAAATGCCAACATCTATGGCAGCTCCAAAAGAAATAAGTCCTTCAGTTTGTTAATTTCATTTGCATTAAATTAGGGGCTGATTTTATGAAGGACATCCCTGGAGGAGGAACATCTGCATCAGTTTTGAGATGCCTGAATAAAATAGTTTTTATTCACATGAAACATGAAACACCAAGTTTCTCTTCTCATGATGGTTTTATACTTTATCAGTGGAACAAGGTGACATTTAGAAAACATGACCAAAAACGACTTTACAATAATTAAAACAATTAAACAGAAAAAACATGTATACAATCAGCAGACATCCCAGCATGAGCTGTTTTTACTCCATCCCGTGAGAGGTTTTATTTTGGATTTTGATTAAAGTCATCATTGATTTTCAGTCCTAATCCAAATCCAAGTCAAATCTGCAGCAAAAGTGTGTTGATCTGTCCCATAGACCAAACTCTCTCCAAAGCATGTTTGAAGTGGAGCATAAATATGCTTCTGTGGAGAAATGCTTTAGTGTTTGTTCTTTATTTAATAAAGAAATGTGGTCTGATTAAACTGCTGCTGTTAGCATCTATGCTAATCTCTGTGCAAGCAGTCACTTCCTGCTGTTGTCTCGCTCACTCTGATTGGTCCGTGCTGCTGCAGGCCAAACACAGCTGTTGTAGATTTGAGCTTTGGAAGATGGATCTGACTGAGCTGCATGGCAAGGTTATACTTTGACTTTTTATTTTAACCTGAAACACCAAACCTTGAGTAAGCTGTGAACTTTTAAAACCCAAGCAGTCTGCAGATATTTCACTTTTTCAGAGTGGAATCAGTCTTATGACACTGAGGCCTTCATTTGGATCATTCTCAGAGGGCTAAGTTAAGGATCTGGTGATTTATGTATAATATTTATAAAATCAGATCATGCCTGGGTAGTGATTCTTTCTCTCTCTTAAGATTATTTCAATCTAACATTGCAAAAATTATCAATATTTAAAAGGGAGTTTGTTGTCTGATTTCAGTTGCCCACAAACAAAATAAGAGAATTCATACTTGATAAATTTGACTCACAAATAAATTAGTTTGAATGTTTTAATTATATATTTCCGCATGGATGTGCAAATGTTTATATTATTGTTTGGATATCATACAGTTCATTTAATGACCTAATCTACAGGAAACTCCCCTGAAAAGTTTCTAAAGAGTTTCTGGAAGTCTTTGCAGCCCTAATGATGAGTCACTTGTTCTTCTCATGACCAGAATATGCTGACCACATGTCACAGTCAGTCATCGATGTTCGATGGTCCAAACCCTCTCCACAGCCCTCCCACAGCACTCAGCTCACCTGGAGTTTTCGGAGCTCTCATGTAAATTTCATTCGTCCCTCAGACGTCATGGCTCGGTCCGTGTGGACTTCTGTAATATCTGGGTCATGCAGACCCTGGTGGCGTGTGAGAATCCGGTTATTTTTGTCTCCTTCACCAAAACAACAACAGGAGGAGGAGGAGAGTGAGTGTGCTCTGCAGTCAGGCCCTGCAGAAACATGATTAAAGAAGTCCGTCTGCAGGTTCTGCAGAGCAGGAGCTGCTGGTGTCAGAGTTCATCTGATGGTCACTCTGAAAAACTCTCAGGAATAAAAATCATCAAATATTCTGTGAGAGCAGAAACAGTGGACTCAGTTTGTTTGAGTGATGAACAGGAGAGCGATAATGGAGGAGGGTTTAATCAGCCAGGCCCTCCTCTGTGGAGGCACAAACACTCTGAGGAGTGTTTATGGCACAGACTCTGATCATACAGGGCTGTGCGTGTGTGCAGGGCTGCTCTCAGGAAATTTGAGGCCCCTGATTAACACTCACACAAGACCCCCATTTATCAAACAGGCTAAAAGAAATCTAAATAAATATTTTTAGGTTTTTTGAGGGGCTTTAGAGGAACAGAGCATTAATGCTCTTCATGTTTTCAAACAGATCCTTGAAGTCTTAGTGTGTCTAAAATATGTTTTACAAAGTTTTAAGGCCATTTAAAGTCCTGTTTTTAGCGGTGGAGGATCTTGAGTTTAGGGTGGCATTAGTACTCCTCCATTATGGCAGAAATCATAATCTGGATTGTTTTGAATTTGAGGTTATGATTATTAAACACGATTATTAACTGATTTTTTTTCATGCGTCATTGAGCTTTGATGCTCAGAACACGATCATTCTGGACATTAGAGAACAAGAAATAAATGAAAAAAAAAGACAAAAACAAAACGATGCAAGAGCAGCAGATGCTGTGTCACTGTAATCTTTAAATCTCAATTGATTTGTTTTCATTTGGGACTCAAACAGTACCCTAAAAGAATCAGTATTACATATTTATTCACTGATAAATCTGCCTCAGACTCTCAGTATTATTTGGCTGTGGTAGAGATGTTCATTAGTCTGATACTTTAATTTAAAAAGGTGATATAAACTCTGAAGATCTTTAAGACAAATCACATCTGCACCAGTCTGTTTGAGTCTCTGCATTCACAGGATGAACGTGAATCATGTCTGGAGATAAAACGCTGCTGCAGCCGTGACCTTTGACCTCTGGGTGCAGAGACAGAAATCGATGCAGCATCACATCATGACTGCGCCGCCGTATTATTTAAAGGAATTCAGAGCTCTGAAGCATGCACGCAATTCAATTACTGTGTTCAGAGATCGATCAGAGACTCGCTCATCCCTCACACTCCGCAGCAGCCGACGAGTGTGTGTGAGTATGTGTGTGGGGGTGTGTGTGCGTGTGGGGGTGTGTGTGCGTGCACGTGAGACTCGACATTCAGTGATGGAGGAGCACTTACAACAATAATTGGAAATGTTCTTAGAGACAGAGCCGAGGAGTTTTAATGTGGTTTGAGGGCAGGAGTGTGTGGGTGTGTGTGTGTGTGTGTGTGCATGTGAGTGTCATATACAGTGATACACACACATGTGCTGTGGGGGGGTCACAGAGACGGATGACCCCCCCCGGGTGTATCGACGTCTCTCACGGCTAAACAAATGGTGCAGTTGAGGTGCGTTCACTGACATCGATCTGAAGACTGTTTAACATTCCTGCTGCAGACTCACCTGGACCAGAGCGGGGGGGCAGGAGGGGCTCTAACACAAACCCACACACACACGCAAGTACACACTCTGAGGTGTATCACATTTCAGCTGTTAAACAGTCGTCCAAAGATGTTTGTGTCCACGCTCGATCTGTTTGGATTGATCAGCAGAGGAACACAGGGATGGATGGATGGTTGGATGGATGGATGGTTGGATGAATGGTTGGATAAATAGAATGATGGATGGATAATTGATGGATGAGGGGTGATAAGCCCTGATGTTTGTGTTGGTCATATCAGGATCAGATCAGGGTTTCCCATCAGTGTGAATGGGGTTAAGGACACTACTGCTCCTTTGAATGTCTCACTTTAAACTTGCAGATGAGGCACTGGTGGCCAAGTGGTTACGTCTGCGTGTCGCTTTCCTGTGGCTCCCACCATGCATGTCATTCCCCATGTCTCTACAGCAAAGATTTAGCCAAAGTTTAAAGTCACGTTAATTCACACAGGTGTGAAACAGCACCTTAAACATGAGTTAAGGTATCTGAGTAATCAGATACTTTACTCTCTACAAACTTAATTAAACTGACAAACAACAGTCGAGCTGATTAAATGTACAAAATCTGATTTATTCAGGTCTCCCATGAAAACCAGATTTACTCCCCTGGATGTGACATTTGAACACATCCTGATGACAGTCCTTTTTCTGAGCTGATCTTGAACACATCATGTTGTAACTGTACGTCAGCGTGTTAAGAAAATAAACTCAAACTGACAATTTTAGCAAAACCCCAAAGCTGTGTTTTTAGATTTACATTTATAGAGTTTTGTTTAGTTGACAGTCAAAAGGTTTGGCATTTTGGTTTAATATGATGCTCAGTAATGATGCTCTTATTGATTATTGATCAGCTCAAACATTTGTTGATTTTTGGTCCGTCTCTCTCTATTCTCACCTTCTTAAGTTTTTTATGTTTTATTTGGATTTATTTTTGTGCAGGTTCTCAGTCTTCAGCTTCAGTCACTCAGATTCTTGAGGATGTTCCTCCTCTTCTCCCAAAGGCTTCTTCAGGTCTAAGAGTAGACCAGAGGACCATGGATCTGTAAATGACCTGAGTCCTCAGCAGGGTGGTGGTCCCGGCGTCCCTCTGGTGTCTCTGGTTGGTGTTTCCTGGGTTGGTTGGGTCACATGCTCTCTGGTTGAGTTTCTGTTTGATTGTTTCTGAAGGGAATCGAACCTGCAGCATATGTTGGAGATGGAGAGACATTGTTGTCCTTGAACGTCCTGTGTCTTTGACATGCAGGTGGACGGCTGAGTCTGTCCAGAGGAGGGAGCTTTTTAAAGTTTCTGAATTTGAATTTTTATTCAGAAAAGTAAGAAGACAAAGTTCTGAGAGTGACCCAAGACCTGAACCCTGAGCTGTGGAGCTGACACACCGAGCAGAGCAGAGGCCTGGAGTTAAAACATTAAAGCAGATTCAGGTATGAATGTAATCACTTCTCAGCTGTTACAGTTCATCAACTGACGTTTACCTCCTCAGTGAGTCTCCCCAGCTGTGACCTTGGAGCTAAAAACAAGGTCAGGAAGGTGAAGCTGACCCCAAGGCCAACAAATACCCCGAGTGTCCCCTCATTCATCAGAGCTGCTCTTTTTACCTCCTCTGTTCTATCACACACACCCACACACTAACACACTCACACCCACACACACTCTTCGTCCACAGCAGCTTGTGATCAGCGTGCTGTCGGACGTGCTGAGGTGTCAGGATGTGGATGTTCGGTCTGTGAAGAATCTCATTCTTTTATTCATCGGCTCTTTGTTTGTTTTCCATCTTCAGTTCTTCTCTTCTTGTTTCCTTTCTGCTTTGGTTTGAATGTGTTAAACTCGTCTCCGTCCTCTGTCTCTGTAGTTTTATTATTAAATATAAATATGAATTCATGCTTCGGTGGAGACACGTCAGCTGCTCTAACAAACCCAAACACATCAGGGTGAGTCCACAGAGGCTCCGCCCCCTCGGCCCTTCGTCTCTGTGTGAGGTGTTGACGGTCTGTTGTCACCTCCTCTGTGGCTCTGCGGGAGGAGCTGCAGGGAGTTAAACCTCCACAGAAACACCAACACCGGACCTCGCTGCTTCTCTTCAGACTCACTGTCAGAGGTCAAAGGTCAGCCGATGAACATGGAGATGGTTGTTTTAGGTTTCTCCGAGGGCAGACCGTGCCTGATGGTGCAGGATGAAGCTCTGAAACAGCATTAACATCGATCATTGGTCAAACTTTGATTTATTGTTGTCTTTACCAGAGAGGGAACATAGGAGCGGGGGGGGCAGAGGGCTCAGGCTGGACTCGAACCCTTACCAGCATCCGCATTAACCCACCGCTGCCCCCCCCCCCAACACACACACACACATATAAAAATATAAATCTGTATTTAAAGCACCAGCCTTGGTTCAGGGATGAAGATGATTTAGAGTGAAATGACCTCATAGTGAATATTTTACAATATCAAACATATACAGGCAGCAGCTTGAAGGTTGCTGGTTTGACTCCCTGGTCAGTCAGGTCCTGGAGTTTCATGGTCTCCCCGTGCATGTGTAGGTTTATCCAGGTGCTCTGGTTTCCTCACACAGATCAAAACATGCTTGTTAAGCTGATTGGTGGCTTTATATCGCTCTCAGGGGGAGTGTGTTTGAGTTTTACCTGTGATTGACTGGTGACCAGTTTAGAGTGTACCGCGCGCCCCATGTCAGCAGTGATAGGCTCCTCCCCCTCTGACACGACAGTGATAGGCTCCTCCCCCCCTGACGCCAACAGTGATAGGTTCCTCCCCTCCGACCCTGACAGTGATGAACAGCACAGTCATTGGCTGGATGGTGTCTGAATGGAGGTCTCTGTCCATGGTCCTGACAGAGCTGTGGGCAGGTCCTTCACAGATATTACAGCTCCACAGGGAGAAGCAGGGTGGATCATTCATGGATGAAAAAATAGATTAAAAAAAACAGCTGGTTGTCTTATTCTTCCTCTGGCTGTCTCTGTCCAGGTCCTGGTCTCAGTCCTGGTCTCGGTCTCTGCTCCTCATCCTGGTCTTGGTCTCGGTCTTGGTCTCTGCTCCTCGTTTTGTTCTTGGTCTCAGTCTTGGTCTCTGTTCCTCGTCCTGCTCTCGGTCTCTGTCTCAGTCTCTGCTCCTCATCCTGGTCTCGGTCTCTGTCTCGGTCTCTGCTCCTCGTCCTGGTCTTGTTCTCGGTCTCGGTCTCTGCTCCCGGTCTCTTCAGCAGTAAGGTGGACCTGGTTGTATAGCTTCTCTCTCAGATGTTGCTTCCTGTTGCGTAATGCTGCTGAGTGAGGAGAGAGTGAGAGGAAAGCCAGAGCAGGCAGAGGACCAGATTCTGACTTGATTAAAGTAAAATAAAAAGAAGAGCACCTTCAGATCTGGTCTGGAGATAAAGATGAGGACGGAAATTCTGATGGACATTAGTGAGTTAAGTCTCTGCTCTGACCAGAGCCATCATGATTTATTTAACCTTTGTCTCATCATAAAAGTCATAGTTTAGTTCTTATGCCTTTATGTAAAGGTCTCTCTCCTAATCTTATACCAGGACATTTAATAATTTGTGATTTGTGACATCATCAGCATTGGGGGCTCTACCATAGTGGAGGGTGGAGGGTTTGAGCCCACCTCCGGCCATCACATGTTGATGTGTCCTTGGGCAAGGCACTTAACCCCAAGCTGCTCCCACTGCTGCATCCGTGGTGTAACAGAGCATAGATGTGATAGTTAATGACGAGTTTGACCATCTGCAAATCATGGAAGGAAACCCTGCCACCATAAGAAATGCTCATTGATATTTATAAATCATTTTTATTTTATTGTTTATGATATTCTACCATCAATAACAAGCACTGTGCACAAGTATAAACGAATAAGGGATGTTTGAACTAATATTGAGTTTGACAAACTTGATTAAAATAATAATAGATTTATAAATGAAGTGCTTCTGTGATGTTTTTGTCTTTCTGACATCCAGAGACATAATCAGCCGACAGGCTAACAGCAGAGCTCTCTTCTCACAGAGTGACTTTCATCTGTGTTTTTATATTTAATCAATAACAAGAAAGTATTTGTCATTTCTGAAATATACAGTATTGTCTTCTTCTCCTGCTTCAGTCTGTGTTAGGATTCATTTTTCTTTATCTGCCTCATTTAAAATTAAAAGTATTATGATGTGTGATATATATATACATTTCTAGATTGTAGCCATGACTCTGTCAGCTCGTCTATGTTTCCAGTCTGTTATTGTAGCTGTCAGGAAATCTTTATTTTAGTCTGAGTGTCTAAACACGGAGTAGAATCTTCGTACGTTCATTAACCCCGAGCTGCTGCTGCCGTGGACAGAGAGAGAGAGAGTGATTATTTCTGCTGTATATATCGACTGTCTCATAAAGATCTATGCATGAGTGTAGCTGCGGAGAAGTGCTGTGGTCTGCAGGTTCATCCTGAGAGCCTCTCAAATCAAACGGCCAAGAATAATGTGAGCAAAACCGCTGAGGTCAGCAGGAAGGCACTCACAGCTGTAGGCTGTTAGGATTCAGGGATTCACAGGTTTCCTCCTCTCCTCCTTTTCCTCCTCAAAGGTCACTCTCTGCAGTCCCACCTCCTGGTCCACGGTCCTCTGGCTGATGCACAGGTGTACCTGAGCATGGTGCGGCTCCTCCTCACAGCAATAATCTGAAGCATCAGCAGAGTTTCAGAGAGTAAAAATATGTAAAAATAAATGATGATGATATTATTATTATTATTATTATTACTAATCTTTAATTTAATTAACAAATATATCACGTATGTATGATTCTGTCAGGTTATGCTCATTCAGCCCGTCTCTGATCTTTACCGTTTGTCCTGTTTGTTGCTGCAGGATGTTTTTTTCAGGCATCGCCTCATTTTAAAGACAAAAACATGAATGTAGTGAAATTAGACAGAGGTGAAAATTACACACTGGTGTTTCCAGCCCTGATCCTGTGGATAAAACCCCCTCTAACTGTGATGTGGCAGCTCCATCACTCTAACACCCCCACACACACATTAACGTGTGTGTTTGGGTAAGTGTATAATGAAGTGTAAAATTTACACCCCGAGGGAGTTAATGTGGTTATTCTTCTTCTAGATGTGACACGTGCTCCATCATTGAGAGCTGCACTCGCTCACATCATGTTATGTTTACATCACTCACATGACGGCAGGGTGTGGATTTATCATTCAGATGATATTATGGTGTGTAAATATTCATATATATCAGCTCATTGATGAGAACAGGAGGTCTGAGTGTGTTCACATTAATAAATCAGTGTAATTATGTCCTGATCTGACTGCTCAAAGTATCAGCTGTAGATTTCCTGTTTGTATGGTCAGTGTGGATATTTGGATGTTAATTAGACTTATTAAGTTTTTGAAAAATATCCACATATTATCAAACTAGATAAGTGTTTAAACAACTTTGTCATTATCGATATATATATATATGTGTTCATGAGATAGCATTAAGTGAGTGACCTTAGAGTCTGCACAGGTATCAGTGTCACTGGATGTTAACAAGAATCATATCAAAGTTCATATTTTTGGTGTTATGACCTAAATTTGTTTTGTTTTGGTTTTGTTATCAGTAGATTTTAAGATCTGCATCTTGGGCTCAAACATAAGTACAATCTTTGTCCATGTTTCCCACCCAGAAGAATGAAGTCACATGAACTAAATCAGTTAGTCAGGCTCTTCCTCCTGCAGATGTTTGAATGTTGAGAATCTGCACAAAGACCAGGCGTGCACGTGTAGAGTAAATCAGCATGGAGGAAGCTTTAGAGTACATGGGGGAGGCAGCAAATGATGGATCACTACAGCGAGGAGAGAGCGAGCGTCACACTGAGCCGAGGTGCTGATGTCCATGTTTCCCTCAGATCAGGTTTGGATGATCTCCCTCTCTGCAGCAGAGTCAGGTGACCAGCAGGGGGCGACACCCTCAGGCCTCTTCAGTACAGAATGATGTTCATTTTGAGATGATCATATTTAGAGACAAGAGGGACAACCATGGCAACCAGGAAATGTTTACATGGATGTTTAGTTTTATATAAAATCAAACGTCTGTGTTTACAGTGATGTCTGAGGAGTAGGCCGTTTTGAAACAGTGGATGTAAAGGAAACCTTGGCTTATGTAGCCCCACCCCCTCGACCAAATATGGTCACTTCTCGTCTCTTTGGGGGTTGGGCTGATAATATTCTTTCGTTATGGGACATGAAAAAATCAGATTTTGTTTTGTAAGTTTAAAACCTAACAGATATAAATTTATTGTTGCTGTTAATGAACCGCAGATCAGATCTATTTTTTTATTTTTTATTTTTTTACCAATAAACCACGTTTACATCAAAATAACATTCATATCAGTTACACTGATGTCTCCAGCTCCATCATTTCACCTCTAAAATCCTCTGTTGAACATAAACAGAATCACTGACTGAGGAAATGCAGCTTAATTAATTAAAATAATGACTCACTGATCAGCTGGACAGGACACAGAGAATCCTGCCTCTGTCACTGAGCCAGGATCAGAGCTATAAAAGATGGACGGGCAGATGGGAAATATGAATAAAACAGAATTTTACTGAAACAGTCTTACTTTAAAAACTTAAGTTACGTTTTTTTAGCTATTTTAAGGGCATAAAAAGAGTGAATATTCAAATCTGACATGGAAAGTTCCTCAGTCAGCAGTTTGTCTTTGTCGGGCAGAAACCTCTTATCTCAATCTTTATTATTTTAATTTTCTTTAATAAAACAGTTCTGTTGGTCACTTCAGTCTTGGTGAGTGGGTTTGATCAACTTTTAATCAAATTAAAGTCTAAAAAAAAATATATCAGGACAAAATAATATTCATTCATTCAGGAGAAGAGCATTACATTGAAAAGTAGACATTCTGGAGATAAGAGGTTTGTGCCTGATTTATAAATACTCAAACTTACAGTTATCAATAATTAATCTAAGGGACTAAACGGGATCTTTAAATGTCAATTTTCCTGGTGATTAATTATTAATTAAAGGTTAATGTAAATCCTGCACACTGATTATTATTATCCTCACCTGTAAACATCACCTTCTGTCCCACAGACACTCTGCTGTACCTAATAAAATGGCCACTGCATCCTCTGCTCTCCTCTCGGCTGCACTGCTGTTCAGGCTCACTTTCTCTTACCTTTAATATTTATTCAAAGGTTTAATTCTGTTATCTCAGAATGTCACTGTCATCTTCGAAGACAGCATGTCAGCCTTGCTGTGCAGTCTTGTTTAATGCAAACTCTCTTAAGTCCGGTCGTTTTTATCAAGAAAGACCTTCCAGACTTTTCTCCATGCGTTCATCTCCTCACACTGGGACTCCTGTAACTCTTCACGCACGTCTAAACCAACAGAGTCTGCACAGGTTACAGCGAGTCCTCTCCAGGTCAGACCACATCACTCCTGTTTCAGCTTCCCTCCGCTGCCTCCCGCTACATTTTAGAATCGATTTTAAGATTTTATCGTTAAGTGGTGACCGGGCCTTTTCTGTCCTTGCCCCACCCTTTGGAACAACCTCCCCGAGGGTCAGATCAGTGACCTCTTTGTCCTCTTTAAATCTCTTTTAAAAACACATTTTTATCAATGTGCTTTTACAAGAGATATCACCTGAGTGTGCTTTTAATCCTTCAACAGCATCTTTTACTCTTTCATTTTTTATCTTTTCATCATTTTAACATTTTATCCTCCTTTGGTTTTATTTCTTTTCCATCATTTAATTTCCTATTTCCTTTTATTTTTTTTGTAGTGTTACCTTTACAATTTGTTTCCTCCTTCTTATCTTTGGTGATATTAATCTTTTATTTATTTTGCTGTCTTACGTGGTTTACCACTCTTCTGTTTTAACTCTTACACTTTTGGTCATTGTATTCCTCACATTTCTCTTTTATTCTCTTGTTTATCTTTTATTTTTGTCTGTGAAGTGCTTTGTAACCCTGTTTTGAAAAATGCTATATAAATGAAGTTTATTATTAGTATGATTTTATTTTCTGTTTTTCTGTTTTTGTTTGTTTTTGGATATAAATTCAGTCTGGACTCACAGAGTAGAGTTAACCAGACTCGTAGTCTAACACACCAAGCTGATCCTGATCCTGGTCCTGATTCTGGTTCTGGTCCTGGACTCAGCTGATGGAGTATTAACTTCCTCTCAAAGCACATTTCTCTTAAGTTTGATTCTGTTTTGGTAAGTCCATAAAGTGAACATGAACCTGGCTTTAGCTCTTCATTTCAGTTTTTAATGCTAATGTGGCAGATTTCTAACACAGCATTGATTTATGACTGACAGGAGGGCCTCATGTGACCCCGGGCCGCCTGTTGCCCACCCTGATGTAAGCCAAACATCAACAGTTTGAGAGCGTGGTGTGAAGTAAAGTTAATAACAGGAAGATAAATGTTTGTGAGCAGGACGCAGCATCTGCGGCAGCGAGCGCCAGGCTGCCTAATTAGCTAATTAGCTCCAACTTTATGCTAATGAGTGTTTTTCTAATTTACATGGAGGCCGACAGACGGCCGTCCAGAGCTCGGCCTCACGCTCTCACAGGCTGTTCCAGAGATGTAGGGACAGGGGGAGGGGCTAGTTAGTGAGAACTAATCAATCATACACACACACACACACACCCACACACACACTCCTGATGAGGGAAATCAATCTGTGTGTGTGTGTGTGTGTGGGGGGGGGGGGGGGGGGGGGGGGGTCTGCTGGCTGTGATAAGTGGGTTAAGCTCCTCTGGGTTAATTAGACTGTTTTAGTTGTGACTCATTTACTGCCACAGGCTCCGCGCTACGCTAAATACTCCAGCGCAGAGTGTGAGGGTGTGTGCGTGTGTGTGTGTGTGGGTGTGTGTGTGCAGACAGAGCCTCCCTCACACTCTGAAGTCCCTGGTGGTCTCACCTGTGTGTCCAGGGTCTGAGGATGTGTTTATTGGAGGTGTCCTGGTCTTTAGGTACCCTGAGGGCCTCGTGATCTTCCTTCAGCTTCAGAGGGACAAACCTGTAATTCAAAATGCTCTCAGTTAGGAGTGTGTGATTTTTTTATGGCAGCATCATGATCTTGATTTGATCACGGTTCCTTCTGTCCTCATGTTTAACTCTTCAGTTTATATCAGGTCATCCTTTAGATCAGGGGTGTCCAAATTATGGCCTGGGGGCCAACTGCAGCCCTTGGGCCATCATGTATTGGCCCTCAGCAAATTGAAAAATGTAAAATTAAATTTGACTCACATTAGAGAATTAAGTTTATGCTTAAATGATAAATACAGAGGAGCTAATTATGTTAGCAAATTGTGTTCATTTGCTGTACCTGTGCATATCAAGGTCCAATGTGTACAGCATGAAGGGCCAACATCTTCAAGCATCAACATTCGGTTAACTTATAGCACTTTATGCAGTTTGCTCTTGTTTTTTTGTCTAAACACGAAGACTGTTTTTATCCTGACCAGGAACCCACAGGTACCTTAGATACCTTGAAATCTGGGCCAGCCCAAAATCCATAATTTTCATACTTCAGAGGCGAGGTAAGGTAGCAAAGACCTGTCAGACTTTTTTTTTCAGCGTGTGGCCCTCAAAGAAAAAAGTTTGGACACCCCTGCTTTAGATGTGTGAGTACTGAACTCTGACCATCAGCAGATTAAATTTAGCTTGTCTTTGGTAACAACATGTCGGTCAGTGCTCAGAGTTGATCATATCTGCCCTTCAGCAGGGACTCTTAGTGAAGAGGGTCTGGGGGTCTGGGGGTCTGGAGGTCTGGAGGTCTCTGTCTAATTGGTCTGATGAAGGTCTGAGTCTGAAACATGGCAGATAAATAATTTTCTCTCCAGGTAGACAGCGTGCAGGAGTTTATCTTTATGTCTTTAATGGTCTAAACGTGTAAATGAAATCATTAAACAGGGTTCAAACAGGGTTCCTAAATCCCTCTAAATGGTTCTAAAGCTGTGGCCCGGGCCCCTGAGCTCTGCTCTGGAGTTTAAAGTCTGAAGCAGTGACTCCAGGGCCTTCCTCTGTGAAGGACTCGGCATTAACATGAGAGAGAACTATCAGACCTGCTCTGTGGTTATAGACGGGGTCAGAGGTCAAATGGTCTGTCAAACTGCTGTGAAGGCCCCCCCACCCCCCCTCTGTAGTTCCAGGTCCAGGTCCAGGAAAGAGCCTCAGTGATCAGCTGTGGAGTCTCTGATTGACTGTTTAAAGCTGTTTTTCTGTTTTTGTTTCAGTCAGTCAGAAAGTTTCTGTGGTATTGAACATCAATCTCTCTCTCTGTCTCTCTGTCCCCCTCAGGCTGTCTGATCAGTTATTGATCCTGATGTCTGACAGGCTCTGACAGGACCTGAGTCTCTGTGACATGAAGATTTGATCCTCTAATGTGTCAGTGATGGACCCTGAAGTCCTCTGACTGGAGGTGTTTGTTGTGAACAGATATTTATTCATGACAGATTGATCAGGTGATCAGGGTGATCAGGTGATCAGGGTGATCAGGTGATCAGGTTGATCAGGTGATCAGGGTGATCAGGTGATCAGAGTGATCAGGTGGTGCAGGAAGGACAGACAGACAAGCTGGAGGACAGACCTCATCAGTGAGCAGGGTCATGAGGGGCAGAGTCTTCAGTGCTCTGAGCTGCTCAGGCGGAGGTGGGAGGAGGCCTCAATAATAAACATCCTGTTGGCTGCATGGCCTGCAGGGGGCGTCAGTGAACTGAGTCTGCTCACCAACCATGGTCCAGGTCCCTGTCCCTGGTGTGAGTCCAGCCTCAGAGTGAGACATGTTCAGTGTGGTGCTGCTCCTGGAGGGGAGCTGTGGTGTGAGGACCTGGATCATCTGAGATGTTCACCAGCAGTAGCAGTTCCTCTGAGCTCCACCAGCCTGCAGAGAAATGTGACAATCTGTGTGTGTGTGTGTGTTTAAATGTGTGTAGTCTGTTTGCACAGGGACCGAGGACTTAATGAGCCCTAATTGGAGCAGCCTGATGTTGTTGTTGTTGTTGCTAACACTGATGACGGGCTGTAATGATGCTAATGATGCTAATGACATTAGCATTGTAAATGTGCCTCTTCAGCAAACAACGTGTTATCATAAATACAGTTATCGGTCTGGTGTAATGTCTGGATTAATAAATAGATGTCAGTGTGGTGACTGTAGAGTAGAAACACTCTGATCAGCGGTCTGGCATAATGTCTGAAATGAGATAAAGAGGTTCAGTGTCAGAATAACAGTGTTGTGATTATTTAATAAAGCTACAGAATGGTTATAACCAGGGCTTTAAGTGGGCCGTGGCTGTCTCACAAGCACCGAGATGCTCAACAAATCAGAGCGCAACGTCATCCTCTGCTGGCCCCGCCCTCTTTAATACTGTGTGTGCTGCTGTTACCATGTGTCTGTACTGAAAGCCTGCGCTCTCACACAGCACTTCTCCAGATTTTCTAAGACACAGATTGTGCTTTGATTTGATTTTGGTTTAGATTGCTGCATTGTCACATCTTGTTTAGTTTGTTTCATTTGAAAAATATTTCAGGCATGAAAATCCCTCACCTTTCGGCATTTTGAAATCAAATTAAGTGACCTATGTGAATCGTGTAAATCCGATGTGGGGGGCTATGGACGGGACATGGAGGTATATCAGAGATTATCAGTGAACTGCAAATGTGTGCGCGCCTGAAGGGAGCCTTGACTTCAACAAAAACGTGTTCAACAAGCGCGAGAGCACAAGCGCAAAGGGGTCCTCTGTGTGCCGGTGAGCGTAAAGACACGCATCACACACGACAGGGATCCCGAATCGCTTTGTGTGTTTACTGTAATTCAGACGGTGTCTCGTTGGCTCATGTGCACAGTTTAAGTGAACACAATGATTTAAAAAATGACGAGTCAGCCTTTTGGTTAATTAAAACTCAACTTTCCTGAGCAGTCCAGCTCTGGTTTTCACTTTTTCTAAATGATGAATTCATCCTGAGGTATCCTGCATCACTTATTCTCCATGATATAAGAGCAACCTGTAAAGGCCCAAGCTCCCAATGCAGTCTACTAGTGCAGTGGTTCTCAAGTTGTAGGTTGAGGACCCCAAAGTGGGTCTCAGAGCTGTTTTATACGCCGTCAGTGGACGGCGTATAAATCGGGTAAAAATGTCTTCAGTGTTCAGAGGCCTTGAGCAGACAAACTTCCATACATTTTATTTCACTCTGTTGTGCTGTGTCAGGTACATATTAGCTGTTCTCTCAGGATCTCCACATATCCTGTTATCTTAGCATAGAAACTGGGGGTTTCCTGTGACAAACTTTTGACTTGAGATGTCTAGAAAACAACCAACAAATAAACATTATGATGGGAAACAGTGAGTAAGATTTATGGATGTATGATCTCCCAGGGCTCTCATTATTATGTAATGTTTAATGTTTTCTCCAGTCTCTTTGCACAAAATATGTTTTTTTTTTTCCAATCTTAGGTCCAAACTGCAATGTTATTTCACCAAACAAATTAAAGTGGTCGATCTTTTTGAGATTTGGGTCATGATGACTGTTGAGATGGTGGTTGTTTCTCAGGATAGAGCTGTAAGAGCCTCCCTTCACCGTATGTTTTATCTAAAAAGTGAAAGTATCAGTGTTTCCTTCCAATTCACAAATTAACTGATGATAAAACCTTTTATACATTTCCAGCAAAAGGACAGAGTCACCCCCAGAATTTATTAGGTACTAATAGGTACTTTATTATACATTCATACTGTCTTGTAATTCTGCTTGATTTTTCTCTCAAAATGCATCAGATTGATGCTTTTAAATATGAAATATTCAAAATTATCTTCCTGGAGGAGCATGCCCCCAGACCCCCCTAGAAGGGTCATGGCCTCATCACCTTTTTTAACCCTGACCCATTTTCATGCCTGATATTTTCTCCTTGTGTAGCCTACTATATGTAGTTAGTTTTACTTTCCGTGTTTCCCCTGCCTTACTTGATCTCCTCATGTGTTTCACCTGTCTTGTTTCACTCACCTGTGTGTCTATAGGTGTGGTTTTCACTTAAGTCTCTGTGTTAGTTAGCCATATTAGATTGTTGTGTGTGTGTGTTTTGGCCGTTAATCCAGCCTGTATTTTTCTGTTGAGGATAAAGCCAATACAGTTTTTTGCAATAATTTACATCATTTTTCCTACTGCACTGCAACACCATATTTTAGGGCTTCCCCTCCTATCAAATCCCACTTTAACCACTAGTTAAGCTATACCACAGTGTCCTGCGCTGTGCTGTTCTCCCTGCGTGTGTCCTGTTAAATAACTGAAACAAAGCCCACATAGTCATATTTATAGGAAACACTTCACAGACTGAAGTGCCAGCATTTCTCTGTATGACCCCTGACCCTGAGGATGTAAATAAAGTTCTGTGAGCTGCTCTGAGGTTCAGACTGTTGGATTTTTAAATCCTGCTGACTCATCTGTTTCTCTGAAGCTGCAGTCTGAAGCTCACCATGGAGGAAATATTTTAAAGATTTACAAAGAGCCCAACTATGAAATAATTCAGACTCAGAGAGTCTGAATTATTTCATAGTTGGACAAACACCTGAAATACGGGCCGTGTTTTAAAGGCAGAGAGGTCATGTGTCTTTATTTATGATTATACAACTTTATTTCAGGGTTAAAAGTCTTTTTTAAAGGTTTTTGTCTTTATTTATGAGTTCAGAATCTTAAGCCAAAGATTTTTAGTCTTTATTTACATGTTTAAATCTTTATTCCAGGCTTTATTTACAAGTTTAAAATCTTACTTTGGTCTTTATTTTGGTGAGCCATCCTTAAAGCTGCAGCAAAGTTGTTGTTTTCTTGTCCTGCAGTGTCAGTGAAAGAACCTGATGAACGTTCTCCGCGTTCCCACAGTCTGTTTAAGGAAACTGGTCTCTAAATTATACGGTTTGTTTCCAGGACGACGTCTAAGAAGGCTATGTGCATGTGCATGTGCACGTGCACGTGCACGTGCACGTGCACGTGCACGTGCACGTGCGTGCTGTTGTCCTGACATGACATGCATTATTTACAGCCTGCCCGCTCCGCTCTGTTGTTTGACGTGGGTGTAAGAAGCGTGCACGCAGAGCTGCAGCGTCCATCACAGCTGTTGCGTAACGTTTGAGTCCCGTGGGTTTTTGGAGCTCCGGCTGAAACACTGCTGCTCTCTGCAGCACACACGCACACACACACACACACACACACACTCATACACACTGTCATGTCTGAAGAGACATAGAGCTCAGAGATGTTCGCAGTGTGTGTTAAGAGTAGAAGTGTCCTGTAGTTTTATTTTGAAACATCTGAGTTTTATTTTGGTGAATGTTGACCTGTGAGGCTCAGCGCTGTGGGGCCTCAAAGGGAGGAACACCAGGCCCGTCTCTCTCTGGCTGTGTTAAAGCCATGTGACATCAGCGTGTGTTTTCATTTCAGCGTCCAGGTCCTCCAGTCAGAGCTTTCAGACTGCCGAGGTGAGCCACACAGCTCTCGCACACCAACAGGAGGCTCACCTGTTTCTCTGTGAGCTGCAGGTGTGAGTGAGCGAGACACAAGGAGACATATTTAGAGTTACAGCGTAGAGTTCAGGACACACTTCACGCATGACCCAGGATCTGAAAACAACCAGAGAACAGCTGACAGACGTGTGTACAATGAGACAAACATGTAAACAACACTTTCCTCTGTGGACTCTGCTCTCTGCCCAAACTAGACTTATCTTCATGTTTGAGACCAAAGGTTCTCAACTGGTGGGCTGGGACTTGGATATGGGCTGTGAGGCTCTTTTGTTCGAGATGCGAGTGTTTGTTAAAATAAATAAATAAAGTGTCAGAAGTCTCTAACAGAGCTGGGCAGTTTCAGTAACTGCAGATTGTTTTATACATTTTATTTTATATTGTTATGGATGTTCTCGTCAAACTCCTGCTTTTATCTGCTTTTAGCACAGTCAGTGAGCTGCTGGTGGAAGGATACGTAGACCATGTGCTGCATCACTAACTAGTGCCAAACACACGAGGAAGTGAAGAGTCTTCCTGTAGCTGAATTTTCAGGTGGATCAGCTGGTGTCCTTACCTCTGTGATTATAGTCACCTGTCATGGGCCTCGAGCAGCGAACTGTCCCTTTAATAATAACCTCCGGTATGCAGACATGCGATCAGCTGATTTTATCAGTAATCACCTCCGTGCTCTTCACTCTCTCATCAGAGTTCAGATTTTCTATTTTTGCTCTCCGCTCTGCCGCTCGCTCTCCCTCAGATTTGTTTTTTGGCCGTCATGTAAAGTGGGAGGAAGCTCGTCTCCATGTTGCCGTGGAAACGTTGTAGAAGAAAATGTTTGATATGTCCTTGGATGTTGACATGAATCTGCCTCTGAGTGTGCGTTCCTGCAGTCCCTGCTGCAGAGTCTCTCCATGTCTCTGATCAATATTTTAGCATTAATATTAAATCATGTTAAAATGTGGGGCACACTGGTGCAGGTCCAGGTGTGCAGGTCCAGGCATGCCCCAGAGACCATGACATGTAATTAAGACTAAAAAACACTTTATAAATGAGTTTTTTAATACTGAATGTAAATGTCAGGTTATTATGCTGATAAATATTTAATTTGTGACTCAGTTTTCTGTCATATTCTATCAACTAACATAAAATAAATATGTGAAACAGGCCAGATCAGTAAGACAGCTTTTTAAAGTTGCATGAAGTTTTCAGAATTATTAACCGAAGGAGAAACTTTGTGGTTTTACCATAAAGCCTCTAATGTAAGTCCATTGACTGATCTTCAGTTTTCTTTTGGATCAATAAAACTCAACATCAACATCTGCAGCTGGCAGCCAAACTCTCATCCAACCACTGATCCATCCATCCATCAGTCCATCTGTCCGTCCGGCTATCTTTGCTGTTGATGAGTTTTTTCAATCAACCATTTTATACATTTAACACATTAAGAAAAATAACAATAAAATAAGTGACACACAGGCAGGTCTGTCTGTGTGTCCGTCTGTCTGTCTGTCCATCTGTCTCTGTATCTGTCTGTGTGTCTGTCTGTGTGTCTGTCTGTCTGTCTGTCTGTCCATCTGTCTGTGTATCTGTCTGTGTATCTGCCTGTCTGTCTGTCTGTCTGTGTGTCCATCTGTGTGTGTGTCCATCTGTCTGTGTATCTGTCTGTCTGTCTGTCTGTCTGTCCATCTGTCCGTGTGTCTGTCTGTCTGTCCGTCTGCCTGTGTGTCCATCTGTCTGTCTGTCTGTCCATCTGTCCGTGTGTCTGTGTGTCCGTCTGTCTGTGTGTCGGTCCATCTGTCTGTCGGTCTGTCTGTCTGTCTGTGTGTCCATCTGTCCGTGTGTCTGTCTGTCTGTCCGTCTGTCTGTGTGTCCATCTGTCCGTCTGTCTGTCTGTCTGTCCGTCTGTCTGTGTGTCCATCTGTCCGTCTGTCTGTCCGTGTGTCTGTGTGTCCATCTGTCCGTCTGTCTGTCTGTCTGTCTGTCTGTCTGTCTGTCTGTCTGTCTGTGTGTGTGTCCATCTGTCTGTCTGTCCATCTGTCTGTCTGTCCATCTGTCTGTGTGTCCATCTGTCCGTCTGTCTGTCTGTGTGTCTGTCTGTCTGTCTGTCTGTGTGTCCATCTGTCTGTCTGTCCATCTGTCTGTCTGTCCATCTGTCTGTGTATCTGTCTGTGTGTCTGTGTGTGTGTCTGTCCGTCTGTCTGTGTTTCTGTCTGTCTGTGTGTCTGTCTGTCTGTCTGTCTGTCTGTCATTTACTGAGTTAATCAGCTGCAGCGTCTGTAAATGTCACCCTCCTCCATCACTCAGAGGTGTGGGTTTTATAAACAGAATAAATCTGATTAATTAACAAAGACTTTCATGAATCAGATTTTATTTACTGCTCGTCAGAACAGAAAATACAGACATGGAGCTCCATCAGTCAGTCTGTGAGGAGCATATTCAGTCATTCATAGACTCTGTGAGTGATGGTTAATGCAGAATAACTGAGTGATCAGCTGATGAGCTCCGGGTGAGGATCCTCACGTGACCCCATGGCTTCATACTCGTCTGTACAGCGACCTGAGGTCAACCGCCGGACAGAGATACGAGCAAGGAGACAAAAAGATTGGCTCACAGAAAGACCTGAACTTTACAGTTTCAAATTGAAAACATGGACATCACAACCCAGCAGTGTCTATCTGTCTGTCTGTCTGTCTGTTTGTGTGTTTATCTGTATGTTTGTTAGTTTGTTTGTTTGTTAGTTTGTCTGTTTTTTGTTTGTTTGTCTGTCTGTTTCTTTGTCTGTGTCTGTCCGTCTGGGTGTCCATCTGTCTGTTTCTTTGTGCTCACCTTGTTTGTGCTGTTAAGACCTTCAGTCTGCTCACTTTCATTTGATCACATCTCCATGTTTTAGAGTTTATTTCGTTTATTTTCCCCTCCTCCGCAGAGCCTTAAACTCGTCTAATTAACTCTAAAGTTTGATGAAAATGTTTGTAACCATAAAAAGTGAAAAGCAAACAGAGCGACAAACCTGGATGGTGATTTATCAGGATGTTTCACAGTTTAGTGTGAGATACAAACACTTCTCTCTCAATGACAACAGCCAACAGATGGCTGTGTATCACCCGGCCTCGCTCTGATCCCCCTCTCTCTCTCCATAATGGCTGCAGTTACTACAACCTGCAAACATTGATCCTGGCAGCACAGCAACATCTGTGGGCGGCTGCTTCCACAACAAGGCGAGCTGCAGAGGAAAGACAGCGCTGCTGCAGAAGTGACAGACTGCAGTCACACAGCTTTTTATTACAGCTTGTATTAACACACACTCGTTAGGACTAAACCAGGTCAAGAGCGTGCACGTCCAAGAAGCACATCTTTATTTTTACTGATTTAAATATAAACACAGAAAAACAGACTCAGCTCAACAATCAGACCAACTCTGCCATCGGCATGAAAATATCTGAGCAGCTCAGTGGTAGACTGCATTTAAAGGGCATTTATTAGTGTGTATGTATTTATATATGTATATTGGATGGACAGACAGAGGGATGGACAGACAGATGGATGGACAGAGGGGTGGATGGACAGAGGGATGGACAGATGGATGGACGGACAGATGGATGGACAGAGGGATGGACATGCACTCTCTGGTCCTGTTATATGTTCCAGAGTCACGGTTAAAAATTTTAGTTTCTGATTTAAAGGCTTGAATCCTGATTAACTCTTTAATCTGAAGCAGAATGAAGCCCCCCCCCCACCCCGAGTATCAGAGAGGTCAAAGGTCAGATTATATTTTCTTCCTCAAACCCTCAGCTGTGAATACTCAGCTCGTCGCTCTGATTTATGGACCAAACTCGGCACTAAAATGCCAACCAGGAATTTCTCATCCCAGAGGCTGGGATGTAAAAATGTGAAGAATGATGAACAGGAGGGGTCCAGATGTTAGCACAGGAGTAACGGCCATCTTTGTCTGAGATCTTCAGGACCTGAGGTCTCGGTGAGGGTCAGGGTCAGGATTAACGCTGGACGGCGAACACCAGGAGCTGAGGGACAGCGTGGCTTGGAGTGACCGTCAGAGAGAGAGAGGGACTGCTCGGTCACACCCTGCCTCACATCAGACCATCTGTCAGCTACATGACCACGGCGCTCGCTCTCGCGGCTCACACACATCTGTCCGAGCTCGCCCTTACACTTCCTGTCCTCCCTCCTCCCTCTCTCTCCCTGTGGCCGGGCGATCAAAGAGTCAGGAGGCCATAGCCGCCCTGCAAACTATTGATCTGCAGATGATTCACCGTCCGAGTGTGAGTGATGGTGGACTACAACAGGAACACACACACACACACATACACGTGCTGATCCTCTATGATCACGTTAGAGACCCTCAGAGCCAAAATCCTCTCCAGAGGGTCTCCAGAGGTGTGGGGGGTGCACACAGTGTGTCCTCTGAGGTTAAATTCACGCACAGCTGCAAATATGAGCCTGAGGTCTCTTAAAGCCCTCAGGGCAGCCTCTGAAGTCAACAGAACTAAACTGTCCAGACTTTAACTAGACCGTCACAGAGACTTTAGGTTTTCTCTCTCTGGTCCCTAAAGCGGGGTCCACACATAAAGACTATGGGGCTGTTTTTGTCCCGACCAAGGACCAAACTCCAGATTATCTTCTGTTTTATCAGATTATCCTATCAGATGATCCTGTGGTCTGAGGTGTTCAGAGTGAATTTGTCCTGATAATCGACTCTGACACAGGTCAGGCCTACAATCATAAATATTAAACTTGTTCAGTATTTACGACCAAAATTCTTCATGTGAGGGGAAAGCCGACGACTCCCGAGTCATGACTCTGTGAATGTAGCCAATCAATAAGCGAGCTGACTGAGGAACAAGGAAGCAGGCATAAATAAAAACAAACATGGCCGACCTGAAACATAAAGTTGGATGGAGCTCAGAAATGGAGGACCAGCTCACATGTTCACGCTGTCTACAGGATTTTTCCAGTCTTTTCTTTTTTTAGTTCAAAAATAGTCCCAAGACCATCATCACTCCCTCTCCTCGAATGTCGTCTTCCGTGTTGTGTTTTCCGGTTGTTGCTGTTTCTTCTTCTTGGTTTTTGTTCGATCAGGTTTGATAAAATTTCTGTCTTGGAGGACTAGATTCTAGACCGGTGGTGGGACAGAATGGTTCTGTGTGTGGTGTGCTGTGTTGAGATTATCGGAGCACACCACACACAGAACGATCCAATCTGTTAAATGCCTGATTTTGATCTTCATGTGTGGGCTCTCTGACAGATAAAACATCTCCTCAGGTTTAGAAAATCCTGATCAGTGGACTCCGCTTCAGATCTCCTCACTTTAACAACATGCAGCCTGTGAAGTTTTAATGAGCGTGTCTAAATCTATAAATTAAACCATGTTTCAAAGTCATGTTTGCCTCTTGTTGGATGAATATTTCAAAGTGACACAGCTCCCTCTCTGATGGGATGAACATAAGTATTAAATACACTGACACAGACCTCTGAGATATTGTTCCACATGTCCACAGAGCTGTTTCACATTATTCTGAACATGGTGTCCTGCAGGATTACGCACTGAACAAAAGAGTTTGAAAACCACTGTTCTAAAGTATTAAACTTGCAGTGCAGCTGGATCCTCTTTAATTAATGTCTATAATAAGGCAGATCCAGCTGTCAAAGCTCCGATCTACAACAACTGTGCTCCGACCAAAGACGATCCAATCAGAGTCCTCTAGAGCAGGAAGAGGCGGAGCTACGAGATGACAGCATAGATGCTAACATCTTCAGCAGCAGCTTGACTGATCTGGACCACATTTCTTTATTATTTGGCTCCTCTTCTGACATGTCTTGGTGAGAGTTTGTTCTACGAAGTGGCTCACATTTTGTGTTTTACACCATGGCAGCAGAGCCTGCCTACTCAGTTATCTGATTGGCCCATTATGAATGTAATTGATGGAACAATCATCCAATCACCTGCAGGATATGCTTCTGAAAAGTGTGGCGTGACGTTATTTGATCATCTTTGGAGAATGTGCTGCTGATGATTGCTGTCTGATGAGCAGGAACACACCTGCACCTTCACCTTTAACAACAGCATCGATCTGTGGGACCCACAGTAGCAGGACTTTAATAAATCAGCCCTAAACCCAGCATACGCTATACTCTATCTCTGATCCAGAGCCCCCTGCTGGTGGAGCTTATGAACTGTGTGTTCAACTAAAATGAGACAGAACAGTGACAGAATAAGAGGAGAATATTTAGTCAAAGCAAGTCAAGCAAAAAGTGGGTTTAAAGAGGTCCAGGTCCTGGATCTCCAGAGACGTCAGGAGGCTTCAGCCCCTTATATAACAGAGCAGAACAGTTAGAGGAAAAGGAAGCGTGCCTAAATACAGCAGAGACGAAGAAGAAGAGGAGTGCGGTGAAACATTTTTGGGGAATGCTGCTCTCATTCACAGTGGCACCTCCTCCTCCTCCTCCTCCTTCTCCTCGTTCCCTCACCGCACACACCAACACTCACAAAGCCATCCATAATAGATGCTGCTGTGGGCTGCAGACTCTGGTGGGCTGGACTTTAAATCGCAGCAGCTGGATGTGCAGGAGGACAGCGAGGAAAGATGGTAGAGCAGGTACTTCTTCTCCTTTATTCCTGCGTCTGTCTCTCCTCTCTCCTCTCTCCTCTCTCCTCTCTCTGTTTGTGCTGTGGCTGCAGAAAGCATCATGCTGCATGCTCCTTTTCCACGCTCTGTGTGCAGCAGATTTGGTTTGCAGGGCTGCGTGCTCTCTTTTTGTGCCTGTCGATGTGCTCATGCTTCTTCTTCTTCCTTCAGTGAAGGAGAGTTGGTGCATTTTGGCTGAAGGAGGGAGAGGGAGGGAGAGGATCTGCAGCTTTGTTTAGGAGAGGAAACCCTGCGAGCTGGAGTGGGTTTGTTGTGTTTGTTCAGCATAATGAGAAGAAGAGGAGTGCAGGAATGTCACTGATTTACATTATCCATCAGACAGGCTGTTGGATGGCTGGGACTGGTGTGTTTGGTGACGATGGGCTCAGGATTTGTTAAAATCTTTTGTCCAAACTTGTGCATGTTGTTATTTTTGAAGCTCTGATAAAGACTTGATCTAAACATCTTGTCTCTGAATGTCTAAACATCATAATAAGGCCTTGGAGATCCTCCTCCTTCATATTTACAGGCTGGAGCGTCTGCTGGTCACATCATTGCTCTTGTTTTATCCTTCTTCTCTGACTGCATCAGGAGATCTTCTGATCCTCTTTATTCTACACAGCATGTATACGAGGGTTATATCCCTGCTGTCAGCTCTCGCCTCATATCAGCAGAGAGGGAATCCCTTCATGCAGAGACCACACTGTAAAAAAACGGAGGTCAAATATACTCCAAAAAAGCTGAGAGGGAGTGAAATCATCTGAGGTCTGATCAGAAAGTAGATCGACTGTTTCACATGTTCATGGGATGTAAAACACAGATCCATCAGAAGGTGATCTGAGGGGCAGAGCCCTCGAAGAAACCTGTAAGGTGATTGGACAAATGTTTTTTTCTGTCACCTTCATCACAGGTCAGTCAGAGGCTGCAGTGACTTCTCACTTTAGCTTAACTAAACAACCAGAAGTCTTGGCGTCTCCCTCATGGGCCTGCCTGATGACTGACGTGGAGTCTGGCAGATCCAGCTGCTTCAGAACCTCACTGACTGAAAAACAGGCCCAAAGAGAGCATTTGCTGCATGCTAATGTCGTCATACGTTTGGTTTAGCAACGGGCAGCTTTGGTCACCAAGAGGGACGTACCTGTTTTAATCCTGGGACAGGGAGGCCTCACTGCTGAAAAGTCAAGGTTACACGAAACTGAACCAGCAACGCTTCAAGTTTAATGGATGGATGGATGGATGGATGGATGGATGGATGGATGGATGGAATGGATGCATGCATTCAGTCCTTGTGGATATTTTTTTATGGATGTTCACTGTTCACTGATATTTGAGAATGACGTGTGGTAAACAGAGGGCCACATGTGGACCTCAGGCTCCCAGGTGCCCACCCCTGATTCTCTCCGTAGACAAAGAGCAAATGAAAGTTCTCTCCAAACGTTGTGAGATGATTCTTCATTTTAATAGTTTTTAATGGCCTTTAATCATCTGACTGAGCTCCTCATGGCTGCGGCCTGAGCTCCAGCGCTCTGCTGATTAATAGCTGCAATATTTCCTCCATAAACTCACATCTCAGCCCTCAGAATAGTTTCCATGTCACGTATGAATCACGCAGCTGGACCCTCTCCATCACACACGTTTTCTGAGATCCTGGAAACATTCAGTTTGGTGTTGGTGAGGTCTGGGAGCTGCAGGAGATCCCTGGACCATGATGCTGTCTGCTTTGGAGAAACCTGGAGGTCCTTCAGTGTGAACTCTTGACCTCATCCACAGCATCTGGACTTTTATTCTGGTCCTAGGTTAGCTTTTTTATTCATTTCCACCTCAGTAATTCAACAGCACAGTGTGTTTGCTGATGAAGGTTGGAGATATACGTGCTGCTTGTCCTTGTGGTCACTTTTGTGTCTACAGGCATCAGGAGGAAGACCTCAGGCTGGATGTAGTTAGGGAGCCTAGGCCTGAAGGCAGCAGTATCCAAGCTTCTTTCACTAAGAGCCACATACAGAGAACGACAGGATGACCCTCCGCTCTGCTACACTCACGTTTATTCAGGACTTAGGAGGGCCGATCAGTGTCCCAGGGTGGGCCTTGCTACCTCCAGATTCACCCCCAGCAGGAGGACAACTCCCTGTGCAGCAGAGAGGAGAAACTGACCGCTGATCCTCACAGTCAGACACAAAACAAGATCAAACTGGAGCTGGTGAACCTGAGTGATTTTGGCGCTTTAACATGGAGCTACAGGGCAGAGGGGATCAGTGCTGTCTGCTGATGTTATGATAGAATTGTCTTTATTTATTCAGTTTTTTGAGGACCAGCTTAGATGCTCAGAGGGACGCATTTGGTCCCTGGGCCACTGTTTGGACACCCCTGTCTTGAAGTGTAGTGATGTCAGGGCTTTGCTATGCTGACACTGTAGAATAACGAAGAGTGAAAGTTACGGAGCTCTCTTATTCTGATAGTAAGAGACCAAAAATGAAGATTTAAGCCAAATAATAATGAATTTATCATCTTTGAGGAAGAAGGAGCACAGAGCAGAGGAAAGGATTCCTCCTCTTTCTGCTGCAGAGTTTTAATTGTGTTCCCTCAGAGAGAGTGTGTGTGTGTGTGTGTGTGTGTGTGTGGGGGGGGGGGGGGGGGGGGGGGGAGTGCCACGTGAAGCATATTTGAGTCTAAATGTGGTTCTCATTACAGCCCAGCATTTAGCCAACACTCTCTTCTCTCTCTCAGTCGCTCACTCCCCCTCTCTGAGATATAAACATCCCACAGCTCGCTCGCGCTCACGCTCACGCTCACGCTCACGCCGTCCTCTGGCTCCTCCCTCCATGTTTCCACTGTTTGTTTTCTGTGAGCTGAAGGATCATCATGGTCTCTCAGAGGACAGACTCACGTCTCTGGGTCTTCATTCTGTGTCTGAGGTTTGATGGTTTAAGTCAGACTCTGTTTAGGATTAATCCTGGATTTTGAATGAGACATCACTGTGTGGCTGAAGATAGTAGGGCTGTCATAATTGCTTCATTTTAATCTTTGTGTAAATCAAACACTGATGAATAAAGATCTAAATTAATCCTTAACGTCAGTGCCTCTGAACAACAGAAACCTGAGATTGTCCTGAATTTGCTGGAGTGTAACTTCACTACCCCCCCCCCAACCAGAAGCTTACAGCTTGTAGCTCAGTCAATCAGGGCTTGAGCCGGGGACCAGAGGGTGGCCAGTTCAAGTCCTGACTGAAACATAGCTGGAGGTTGGTTTGGTAGCTGAGGAGGTGCAGGCTGACCTCCTGGAGCCCTGCTGGTGGGGCTTGTTTCCTGGGGTGCATGTCTGCATTGACCTGGTCTGTCCTGAAGTTTCCTGACTTCAGTTTTCTCCACACTGCTGCATGTCCCCGTCCTGTGTGACCTACGGCAGAGCAGGAGGACCAAATCGAGGAAACCATAACGGGGACCTTGGGGGGTCAGTGAGGTAGACCACAGTGAGGTTAAATCTGCTTTGATAAAATGTTGACCTGCCCCCCCCCCCCCCCCCCCCTCTGTCCTCTGTCCTCACAGGGTAACCAGGACACACCGGCCCCCCCGGATCCATCCATGGCGCAGGCTTACCCGTCCGCCCAGTTCGCCCCCCCTCCTCAGAACGGCATCCCGGCCGAGTTCACGGCCTCGCACCCCCACCCTCACCCGCACTCACACCCGCACCCGCACCAGCACCCGGCGGCCCCCCAGGATTACAGCGGGGTCCCTGCGTCGGTCAGCGAGCACCCCCTCAACATCTACCAGTCCTCACAGAGCCACAGCGAGCCCGGGGGGTCCGAGCCCGGGGGGCAGACGGTCACCGGAACAGCCACAGTAAGGCATCGTTAATGTTTCATGTTACTGCTGTGTGATTTTATCATGACTGAGACACCTCCGGGGGGGGGGGCAGGTGAAGCCATAGGGGCCCAGAGTCATGGGGGGTGGTCCATCCTGTGTTTGAGCCACGTTTGTTTCTGTTTTAATTATTTGATCCTGATTATTTACCTATGAAAACACATGAATGACATAAAAAGCCTCGGCCCCTCGACAGACCTGAGTCCTCCCATCATTAATCTGACCTTGGATGACCTTCTGGTGTGCAGACCTTTCATCCCTGTGATGGACATGAGGAGGGGTCACCCTGACCCTCATCTTTTCGTTAAAGGCTCTGAGTTCCCTGCAGACGTCATCATCATCGTTCCTGTTTCTAATCAAACTCTCTTAATGCTGCGTCTGTGGGCTCAGACCTCCTGCTCCTCATTTGTTCTCTGCCTTTGTTTCCATAAATATGGATGAAGCCCTCGGCCTACAGCCTCATAAACAGGCCGTTATTTAGCATAGTAATAATGTGATCTCTCCGCACAAAAATAAAAATGCTGTTTTCTTTTCTGCCTCGGCCGGACTCTCAGACTTCATTCACAGCATAAATATTTATCAGAGCCAAAGAGTAACGTGCAGAGAAGAGAGGATGTCCAAACTTTAGATTTAGAGACAGATTTGGTGATTGACAAAGTTCAGATGATAGGAGTGAAACTTTGATTTAGAACAAACTTTATCTGTTGTTGATCTTTAAATAATATCAGAGCTCCAGAAAACAGATCCTCGTGTTTCAACAGAAACACACAGACACAGCACTGTCTGAAGACACTGTTCAACAGCAGGAACTTTCCCCAGGAACTATCAGCCTTTTAGGAACTACATTTGATTTACAAAAATAAAAATAAATAATGTAACCTCTGTCATTTATTGAGCTTTATCTTCAGTCATTGTTTTGAGCTGTTACTCATCTGAAGTCTTTTGTCTGTGACCGTGTTGATAAAGAGGACGTAGAGATTCTCTGAATAACCGAAATAATTTTTAAATAAATAGTTCAGCGTGGAACAATTCAATCCGTTTGATTTATCCCCTAAACTTTTGTCTTTGATTTGGTCTCTGCTGCTCTCAGACGTTTATGAAGTTTTTTTTGCAGCAGAGGAAAGAATGAGAGCGAGGGAAAGAATTTTGGCAGCAGGCGAACGTCACACTGTACATCTGGAAGAATCATCAGCCTCCACTCAGAGCTCAGCTTTCAGCCACGTCTGCTCCCTCTGTGTGCTTCAGCCAGCACCAGGCCAGACCCAAGACCAGGTCAGACCCAAGACCAGGCCAAACCAAGACCAGGTCATACCCAAGACCAGGCCAGACCCAAGACCGGGCCAGACCCAAGACCAGGCCAGACCCAAGACCAGGCCAAACCCAAGACCAGGTCATACCCAAGACCAGGCCAGACCCAAGACCGGGCCAGACCCAAGACCAGGCCAGACCCAAGACCGGGCCAAACCCAAGACCAGGTCATACCCAAGACCAGGCCAGACCCAAGACCAGGCCAGACCCAAGACCAGGCCAGACCCAAGACCGGGCCAGACCCAAGACCAGGCCAGACCCAAGACCAGGCCAAACCCAAGACCAGGTCATACCCAAGACCAGGCCAGACCCAAGACCGGGCCAGACCCAAGACCAGGCCAGACCCAAGACCAGGCCAAACCCAAGACCAGGTCATACCCAAGACCAGGCCAGACCCAAGACCAGGCCAGACCCAAGACCAGGCCAGACCCAAGACCAGGCCAAACCCAAGACCAGGCCAGACCCAAGACCGGGCCAGACCCAAGACCAGGCCAGACCCAAGACCAGGCCAGACCCAAGACCAGGCCAAACCCAAGACCAGGCCAGACCCTAGACCAGGCCAGACCCAAGACCAGGTCATACCCAAGACCAGGTCATACCCAAGACCAGGCCAGACCCTAGACCAGGCCAAACCCAAGACCAGGTCATACCCAAGACCAGGCCAGACCCAAGACCAGGTCATACCCAAGACCAGGCCAGACCCTAGACCAGGCCAAACCCAAGACCAGGTCATACCCAAGACCAGGCCAGACCCAAGACCAGGCCAGACCCAAGACCAGGCCAGACCCAAGACCAGGCCAAACCCAAGACCAGGCCAGACCCTAGACCAGGCCAGACCCAAGACCAGGTCATACCCAAGACCAGGCCAGACCCAAGACCAGGTCATACCGGAGACCAGGCCAGACCCAAGACCAGGCCAAACCCAAGACCAGGCCAAATCCAAGACCAGGCCAAACCCAAGACCAGGCCAAACCGAATACCAGGCCAAACCAAATACCAGGCCAGACCCAAAACCAGGCCAAACCCAAGACCAGATCAAACCCAAGACCAGGCCAAACCCAAGACCAGGCTATACCCAAGACCAGGTCATACCCAAGACCAGGTCATACCCAAGGCCAGGCCAAACCCAAGACCAGGCCAAACCCAAGACCAGGCCAAACCCAAGACCAGGTCATACCGAAGACCAGGCCAAACCCAAGGCCAGGTCAAACACAAGACCAGGCTATACCCAAGACCAGGCCAAACCCAAGGCCAGGCCAAACCAAGACCAGGCCAAACCCAAGACCAGATCAAACCCAAGACCAGGCCAAACCCAAGACCAGGCTATACCCAAGACCAGGCCAAACACAAGGCCAGGTCATACCCAAGTCCAGTTCATACCTAGCACCAGTTTATTTCCAAGAGCAGTTTCTATCCTGCAGAGTGATCTGATCTGCTCTGAGTGTTTACAAAGTGAAGTCAGGGTCTACCTCACTGTTAGCCCTGATCCTGCAGGAGGACTCTGAGGATCCAGGACTGAGGATCAGAGTTTGGACAGATTTATTAATGATGGACAGAGGAAGAACATAAAGAGGAGTAAAAATGTCTTTATTCTTCATTTGGATTTAAATCTAAACCCCTTTGCTTTAGGTCTATGACACAGCTGGACTGTTTTACTCTGAGGCCCTGAAGGACTGAGGCCCATCAGATGTGAAGTCTCCAGCTCACAGAGGACATCCTGTCCACAGAATGAACATTTTTGGATTCTTTCATGATCCTCAGAGGACAGCCCTCAATGTCCACTTTGTCTCTTTGCTTTTCCAAAGTCTTAAAGCGATGTCAAAACTGTTGCTGCTGTTAAAGTCAGTCAGTGAGTGATGAAGCCCCATGTTCACATAACGACAAAAACTGTCTCCCTAAAGCAGGGCCGTCAGAGTCAGACCTCAGCAGGGGGTCAGGACTCAGTCCAGATGAACAGGGGTCAGGACTCAGTCCAGGTGAACAGGGGTCAGGACTCAGTCCAGGTGAACAGGGGTCAGGACTCAGTCCAGATGGTCAGGACTCAGTCCAGATGGTCAGGACTCAGTCCAGGTGAACAGGGGTCAGCTCTCAGTCCAGGTGAACAGGGGTCAGGACTCACTCCAGATGGTCAGGACTCAGTCCAGATGAACAGGGGTCAGGACTCAGTCCAGGTGAACAGGGGTCAGGACTCAGTCCAGATGGTCAGGACTCAGTCCAGGTGAACAGGGGTCAGGACTCAGTCCGTATGGTCAGGACTCAGCCCAGGTGAACAGGGGTCAGGACTCAGTCCAGATGGTCAGGACTCAGGCCAAGTGTCCCAGTTTCAGAGCTTTACTGTGGAGCACTATTGCCACAGAATTAATCAATAATAAAAATAAAGTTATATATAATAAACGTGAAATAGATCATCATAATGATAAATTACTTGTATTGTGATATTAAAGGATAGCAATGCTTTATGGTTAAATATATTTTAAAAAATCTGATAATAATATATAAACAAACGTGCCCTGTGATGTGTTCAGGTTGCTCTGGTCGTCTTCTCATAGTTCTGCCCCCGTCCCAGTAATTATGGGATGTCCTGAGTATGTCTTCTTCACTCAGACTCTGGGTGTGTTTATTATTATGGGGCAGTATCCCTCTGTCAGCCTCACATTTAGGCTGTAAGGAGGCGGAGCTCTGTCGCTACCTGTGTGATGTCACTTTGGGGGTGGAGTCTGTCCTCCAGGAGCCAGCTCTCTCTGTGACAACCTGTGGTTCAGACACAGAAGGCTGTGTGTGCACTCAGGTCCATCTGTGTGGCCCTATACCGTGGTGATATGTCAGTCAGTCAGTCAGTCTGTCAGTCTGTCTCTCAGTCAGTCAGTCAGTCATTCTGTCTGTCAGTCTGTCTGTAAGTCTGTCTGTCTGTCAGTCTCTGTCTCTTAGTCAGTCAGTATGTCTGTCTCTCAGTCAGTCTGTCTGTCAGTCTCTTAGTCAGTCGGTCTGTTTGTCTCTCATTCAGTCAGTCAGTCTCTCAGTCAGTCAGTAAGTCTGTCTGTCAGTCTCTCAGTCTGTCAGTCTGTCTGTTTCTCAGTCAGTCAGTCAGTCAGTCTCTTTGTCAGTCTGTCTGTTTCTCAGTCAGTCAGTCAGTCTCTCGGTCTCTCACTCTGTCAGTCTTCTGTCTGTCTGTCTCTCAGTCAGTTAGTCAGTCAGTCCGTCTCTCAGTCTCTCACTCTGTCAGTCTGTCAGTCTTCTGTCTGTCTGTCTCTCAGTCAGTCAGTCTCTTTGTCAGTCTGTCTGTTTCTCAGTCAGTCAGTCAGTCAGTCTCTTTGTCAGTCTGTCTGTTTCTCAGTCAGTCAGTCAGTCTCTCGGTCTCTCACTCTGTCAGTCTGTCAGCCTTCTGTCCGTCTGTCTCTCAGTCAGTCAGTCTCTCAGTCTCTCACTCAGTCAGTCAGTCAGTCTCTTTGTCAGTCTGTCTGTTTCTCAGTCAGTCAGTCAGTCTCTCGGTCTCTCACTCTGTCAGTCTGTCAGCCTTCTGTCCGTCTGTCTCTCAGTCAGTCAGTCTCTCAGTCTCTCACTCAGTCAGTCAGTCAGTCTCTTTGTCAGTCTGTCTGTTTCTCAGTCAGTCAGTCAGTCAGTCAGTCTCTTTGTCAGTCTGTCTGTTTCTCAGTCAGTCAGTCAGTCTCTCGGTCTCTCACTCTGTCAGTCTTCTGTCCGTCTGTCTCTCAGTCAGTCAGTCTCTCAGTCTCTCACTCAGTCTGTCAGTCAGTCTGCGGGCCTCCTGCTGCTCCCTCTCTCTCTCTGGTCTTGTATCTGTTGGATCTTCCCCCTGCTGCAGACTCAGAGCGCTTTCACATTAGGCCCACTTGCCGCGGCGCGGTTTAGGTTTTTAGACCCTCATTTAGGGTCTTAAAGTCTCTGAGGGTCTTGAATCTTATGTGCAGAGCCCCCCGTGACCCTGAGCATTATGGATGTTTGAGAGCAGGGGGTCTTAACTGGTGGTTTGAGACCCAAATGAAGGTCTTGGAGAAGCTCTCCCCAGGTCATGAGAAGAAAACAACAACAAGAGTTTTTTCTGCTTCAGTCTGTTTCCAGTGATGATAAATCACTTAATTATGTTGTTTTTTTATGTCACAGACTTTATTAACCCCTCAGGGGGAAATTCAGCCCTTCACACCGTTGGGCACAAACCTCCTATCTCCAAACTGCTGAAGAAAACACTCTAAATATCTGGAACCATGTGTCACAACAGGGAGAGACTGAGGGAACCAATCAGGAGCCACTGTCTAGGGGGATGGATGGATGGATGGATGGATGGATGGATGTTCCTCACATGTTGTAGATGCACACACTTGTTCTGTTGATCCAGAGGTGCCTGCAGGTAGCACGAGAGCACATATGGAGAATAAAACATGAGTGGAACAGGAGAGACTGAAAACACTCCTGATATCAGTTAAGGAGAAGCAGCTCTGATTAGTCAATAATCAGTCGTTACTGTTTGAGTGTGAATGAATTCTGAGGGCAGCTGCTGTTACATTTGTGGGATTATTATCTTACTGCAGCAGATCTGGATGATGAGTTAGGTCTGACACCACACTGACAGGAAATAATCACATCCTGATCTGTTTCAGCTGATTTGAAGTTCCTTCTGTCCATTGTCCAGGTTTGTGTTCTGCTTTAAACTTTAATGCTTTCTCTGACGCCTGTAGCTGGATTAATGAAGGAGGGTTTTGATCCATAAACACCAACAGTTATTCTAACACTCTCTCCTGTAGAGACCACACTGGAGTCTCTTTGTTTAACACCATCGATCTGATTCACACTGAGAGCTAAAGGACAAACACACTGATGATCCTCTGGGGGGGAAGTTTCTCTTATATCAGAGTATATCACGTCTCCAGACGTGAACCTCTGAGGGTGTTTGGTTCATTAGTCACTCTATCTGCCTTTAGGCGTGTGTTTGTTCCTAAGTAGTGACCTGTCTCCCTGTGTGGCCCTGTGATTGCCTGGCTACCAGTCCAGGCTGTACATCACCCCTGGGACCGGCTCCTGGGTGCCCTGAAGGGGTCGGTGGTACAGATGTTGGGGGTGTGAGTCTGAGATGTTGTGTTCAATGACCTCCTCATATCTGAGAACAGTGCTGCTCTCTGTGGTTCTTTCATGTTCCCCTCTGTTCTCCTCCAGCAGACGGACGACTCTGCACAGACGGACAGTCAGACGGCGTCACAGTCTTTACCTGAAAGCACAGACAGTAAGGCTCAGCCGAAGAGACTGCACGTCTCCAACATCCCCTTCAGGTTCAGAGACCCCGACCTCAGGCAAATGTTCGGCGTAAGTACCCACACCTCGCTGACACAGTCCCACATGTCCACAGGGTTTATGTCCATCTGACCATCAGCTCACAGAGTCTGGAGAGGGCAGAAAAGAACTCATGAAGAAGGTGATTGGAGGAACGTCGTGTCTGTCACACTCATTACGGGCCAATCAGAAGAGGTCGTGGGCGGCGCTGCTGCAGAGCGGTGAAGTTCATAAACCTGTGAGCAGAGGAGGAAACATCTCCTCCATGTGGAGATGTCCTCAGTGTTCTTTAAAAAATAAAGTTTTTAATTGTTTTAGCAGAAAATATCAATTAAACAATTGAAACTTCTGTAGGAGTTTCAATTTAGTTTTAATAATGACATAATTTATCATATTTAGCATTTATCATATTTGTCTCAAGTAAGTTTTTATATTTTAAATCAGATTTTTAATTGCACTTGTTAGCTAAATGTGGTTTAAAACAGGTCCAGTTTGGTTGTTTTTTACTTAAAATCAGATAATTCATCTTCCCGAGATTGAAGTCTTTAGTGCTTCAGAAGGCAGCTTTGTTAGACCAACACGCTCCAGCTTGTGGTCTTTCTCCTGACCCTGAAGGAGGCCTCAAGCTCTTGATTTCCTCAGGTCAGGTCACAAACACAGACGTCAGAATTCGTGTCAGGACTGCTTTATTAATCTGGTTTATCGGTGGAGTTCTGCACTGTAGAGCCACGTGGACGCAGGAGGCACCATGGAGAAGGTACAGGGCAGATCTGCAGAGGTCTGGGGAAGGCTCAGAGTTTTACACTCGAGACTAAAGTCAGAGAAAAGTTCACATCAGATTCATTTTATAGACGTGGACTCAGACTTCAGAGCACAGTGAGAAAGAGACAGGTCACGTCTCCTGAAGAGCTGCTCCTCTGAGCTCCATCAACAACCCAAACCTGGAGGAACATCATCAGACTCTGCGGAGAGCAGTGAGGACCATGTCCTGGAGTGAAGGTACTGACCTCCTTTCTCTGTTTCTGTTTCTGTCTCTGCAGCAATTTGGCAAAATCTTAGACGTGGAAATCATCTTCAATGAGCGCGGCTCAAAGGTATGACACAAACACCTGGTGCAGGTTTATTTATTCTGAATTATTGATCACTGATCTATTCTGAGTGATCGTATTGTTTCAATGAAGCGTCTGATGATAGAGCTGACAGAAACATCTCCCTTCAGTCTGACTTTGTGTTTATTATCATATATGCATGAATAAAAGTCATTTTGTCACAAATATAAAATAAAGACAGCTAAAATAATAAATAAATAAAAAAGCAGGAGCCACACACAGGAGCACACCTTCACTGAGCCCTCAGAGGAACAAACTGACCTTCAGATGATGGTGTCAGCATCAAGACTGTTGGATAAAAACCCTCCTGAGGTCTGCTGCTCCTCGTCCTGATTGGTTGGTTTCGTCCACCTGATGGCCGCAATTCATACAGACTGTGTCCAGGGCTGAAGGTCCTGGATGATGTTCTGTTTGAGGCAGCAGGAAGCATGTGGTTCCTCCAGAGTTTGGAGAGAGCAGCTTCTGTTTGACCCTCTGGAGGTCTTTCCAAACATTATTTAATTATTATCATTATTTAAGGGAAAAGTTAAACGTCTGCTGGATTCAGTCCTTCAGTGATGATCCAAATTCTCCTCACCAAACTTTGACGGATCCTCGATGATCTGGACCGAGCACCAAGGACACTGTCTGAGCTTTGGAGGCTCAATGCTAATTTTTACCAGCTAACGACTTTCCAAGGTCATGAGGAGTGAACACTGATTATATTTAAAGTTAGAAAATCAGATCTGCTGTACATGAAGGAATGATTAATGAGGGGAAATAAGATTTAGATATCGATGTGGATGTTGTTGACTGATGGTCAAAGTTAATTCAGTTTCTTTGTTCCTCGTTTCATTAACGAACAGAGTCGCAGCTGATCGATGGGACTTTATTAAAACGTCCTCTCAGAGAAACATCCTGCTGTAACACCACAGATTCAGATCATCTGTTGTCCTCTGTCTGCGCCTACTTTATATCATATATTTTATATTTATTTTTTTTATTAAATCATATTTTTGTTCTGTAAAGGTTCAGTTTAAGACATTACATGTTAACTCCTTCAGAGAAACCATACAGCTGTGCAGCTGCCCCCCCCATCACTGAGGCCTGTTATTAACCTGCAGCACAGACATCATCACACTGACATGAGTCCACTGTAATAACTTTACTGTTTCATTCTTTGCTCTCAGACCTCTTTTGGTTTGTTTCTGTTCCATACTCTTTATATATTCATTAAACCGTTTACCTCCTCACAGTCTGATTGTTCCAGGACAGCCGGGACACCAAGCAGGCCTCACAGGCTCCTGATTTCTGCACATAGAAAAGAATATATGCTGAAGTCGTCATAATTTACTATACTCTTATACTTACAAAATAAAACATTTGTTTTTAAAAAAACAAACTGCCCCAAAAACTTTAATAAGTATGTTTGATTCATGATGCAGATACACAGTCCTGTTCACTCTGCCAAAATTGTTCTTAATATTTGACATGTTTAGTAATATTGTAAATGTTTAATGCAGTTTGTCTGCATTTTCAGTGATTAATATTCAGCATCTCTATGTTGGTGTGAAGTCTCACAGATATCAGTTTGATCATTTTATGAGGACCACATTGAAGTGTTTAATCCTGGTATTTTTAATCCAAAGATTAAACAGGTTTCATTGAATGAAGCACTACGAACAATAAACCCCTTACGTTAATTAATGCAGTAAAATAGAGTTTGACCTCAGTTCAGGACAAACGCGTTCACTGTAGAGGGGCTGCAATAGGTGCACCATCTGAGATAGCTCCAGCACAGGCCCCGCCCCCTCAGGTCAGAGCGTTTCCACAGGGGAGGGAGAGAGGGCTTCATCTGATCCTCTACAGTCGACATTTTTCATTTTTATATCTAACTTCAATCAAAGTCTGGATTATAGACACAAAGATGTAATGTGTTGACCTCTTTGGACCTTTTTGGACCTTACGGTGTTTTTTGGATTTATTTAATAAGCACTAAAGTATCAGCAGTCAGCTGAGTGTCTCCTGTTTCTCCTGTCCCCTCAAACATCATGTCTGATGTCTGAAATAACGCTCAGTCCTCTCTCTCCGTCCTCATTCAGGGTTTCGGTTTCGTCACGTTTGAGCACAGCGTGGACGCCGACAGAGCCCGGGAGAAACTACACGGCACCGTGGTGGAAGGCCGTAAAATCGAGGTGCATGTTCTTAAGTATTTCCTCCTCTTCTGTTCTTCTCCCTGTCCTCCTCTTCCTCCGTGTGTGTCTGCGTGAGCGCCCATGTTTCCGTGTGCGTGGATCTTTGTCTGCTGCCTCATCCCACCTCGCCATCGTCCTCACGCCATCTTACTGTCAGATCAGAGCAGCGTCATCATCTCCTCCCTGTGCTGTTCCTGAACCCTAACATGACTTCTTCGCCCTCTAACATGAATGTGAGCGATGTTTTCTATTTGAGTTTTTAACTTTGTGTTCTTTCTGTTGGATTTATTTACCAAACAATGAAGATTACATTTATCCCCTGTTTGTGATTTTGTGTTTGAGAAGGTTGAGGGAGTTTGACAAATACCATTTAATGTTAAATTTAGAAAAACCCCATCTGCAGTCCTGATGTCTCACTGATGACTTTTTCAGAATTGGATTAAAGCTGGAGAGAGAAATGCAAGGTTTAAACATACATCCATAATTAGCACCATAGTCCCAAAGGCTTTGTCCTCCTCTGGTCTGAAGCATCACTCTGCACATTTCTGACCCAAAAGTTCAGCATGATGAGCTTCAAACTATCAAATTATCTTCAAACATGTTCAAGTTTACAGCCAAACATGCAACAGAGTCCATGTCATCTAAATCCATCTAAGTCCAGAAGGCTGATACTGAAGCTGATTTGAAGACCCTCTGTGGTCTCCACCCTGATCTGGGGGCCTGAACACTTTAATAATCACTAACCAGGGCTCTGAGATCATGGAGTCTTCCATCTTTTGTCCCTCTCTCAGCTTCTGATGCACTGAATTTAACTGTAGTTCAGATTTTCTCTGCTGTCATCATACCAAACACAGACTGAAAGGAAGACGTGATTGCTAAGGCTTTTGCAGAGCAAGGCAGAGGTCTGTAATCCTCTGATACCTTCACCCTCTGTATCAGCCCCTGAATATCCCAAGCTAAAAGTTTCCAGGTGGCATCAAAGCAGCTGATTGTCCTCTAGAGGGCAGCAGCTGTTCTCAGAGGTCCTCTTGAAGGCCCTGTCCCTGTCCCCTGTCTCATGAGACCTACAGTCCAGACCTGGACTTCAGGAGTCTGTGCAGCAGCGTCTCCGCCCGGCGGGCTTGTTTGGTTCAGTTTGACACAGTAAGCTCCTACAGTATGAGGTCGTGACCTCTCTTGAGGTCAGGAGTCTCGGTCTGGTGATGATGAAGGTTGGAGCTGAGAGGGGAAATTCAAGAAATATTGGGACATGATCCCTGGGACCTCAGTGAGGAAGTGATGATGCTTTTGGCCAATCAACAGCCTGCAGCAGGGCTGAATAACACAGGGTGATGAGTCTTAAGATCCAGCGGGTAGAATGGCTGGAGATGGTTTTTGACACTATAGACCAGTGTTTCTTAAATAATGGCCACAGGCAGGGATGTGGCCAAAGTGAGGCCTGTTCCCCTGAAATTATGATTGGCCACCCAAGGTGCCAGTACAAAATTCTGCACTGTGATTGGTTGTTTGCCATATTAGAGGAGGGACTTGAGCAAAAATCAGATGGGCTGTGTAACAAGTGGCTTCTGTTGGGTTTATTTGGTTAATGATGTTTCTATTTTATAGGACATTAAACTATAAAGGAAATAAAACCACGGAGGGTTCAGGATTGGCTGATCTTTAAAACATTTGTTACTCTGACATATCATTATTTAGTCTTCTTCCTATCATCACAGTGCAGACACCGTCTGTTTCTCCCACTGCTTTTGACATTCTTCCTCTTGATTAAGGTTGTTTACATTGAAACTTTTTCTTTTGCTTACGCTTTAAATTCTGACCCTGGACTTCAATTTATCCTTTCAGTCTCCAAAGAAACAATTAGAATATAGAGAATTATTGACTTGAGGAAATAAAAGTACTGTTGATTTCAGTGTCTGGTACATAGAACTTAATGGAGAATGTGACATTTACATGGTTTATGCATTTGGACAGGTCTCTACTTTGTCCTCATTATGACGTTGTGGGTGAGGGGGGGTGCATGAAAAAATTTTACTCCCTAAAGGGGGGGGTGCGACTAAATGGTGTTTGGTGATCTGTATTGGGAGGAAGACTCCTTGTTGGGGTGATTTCTTTTACATGATTATTTTATGACCCTCTAAAGTCATTATCATGTCTCTACTGCCCTGCTGCCTTTACAGTTTTTAATAGTTGTATAGAGTTGCATGTAAAGGCTGAGCCCCCCCCCCATGATCTTCTAAACTGAGACGATGGTCCACATCAGTCATGGTGATAAAACCAAAGCAGCTCATCAGCTCAGATGTTCAGAGTCATGCTTCACCCAGCAGCAGAGTAGATTCTGTGCAGACCAATGACTGTTCCTATTATTCTGGCCTCCTGAGTAAGACGCTGCTTATCCCTCTCTCACCCCCTCCTCCCCTCCTCCAACATCCTGCCATCGTAGCTCGTTTAGAGCCCCCGTCCGACACAGTTCCCACGGTAACAGTACACAAACACGTGGGCGGGGCCTAAAGGTTTGGGAATGGTAAGTGTGGGCGAGCCAGCCATTCTGCCAGCATTTCCTCTCTCTCTCCTCCTCTCTCTGGAACGTTTGCTACGCTGAGACTCACGTGACATTTCTTTTGAATTGTGGTTGAGTTGATGCTGTACATGGACGATCATATTTTCTTGCGTGTCGGCGTGCGTGTCATTCACTCAGTGTTCTCCTGAAGCTGCGTGTCCTGCGGATACTGACTATGATATGATTCGTTTGCACATCTATCAGAGACTGTTGGAAACCCATTTATTCTTTTCTTTCTGTTGAAGACAATGCACCCTTGTTTTGGTTTCTCCCAGTAGAGTTTTTGTTTTGGATTTGGAATGACCTGATTGGTTGATTGACTTGGTTGGTTCATTTCAGTAAATCTTCTTTCTTTGGTTGTTTTTGATTTTTTTTTACTCTTCCTGCGATGATGGAGAGGCTGTTGTCTGAGTGTGAATGCCTTGTGTTGCTTTGGTCACAACAGTTCTTCTCACGTTTTGGGTTGACTTGATGTTGCATAATGCTCCCAAACATCTTCTCCCCTCCCCGATGACATTTTCTTTGTTTCTCCCCCCGCCCTCTCCCACCGCATGCATCTCTACATTTACAGAACATCACTTTGCCGAGTGCATCTGTTCTTTCTTTTGTCTGTGCCTTACTGAAATGTCACAGTAATTGGGGAGAGCATGCCGGAAAAGCCTCATAAGATGGAAAATATGCAAATGAGAAAGAAAGTGATTTGTCTGGGATGTGTTTTTAAGTGTCTCTGAATGCAGAAAACACACAAACAACATGGATGTTTGCCATGAAACAGTGAACTGCTTCCTCCGTTTACCACATGATGAACACGTGTGCATGCAGATGTTCTGGGACGGCTGTAGCTTCTGTGCTGTGAGGACCGTCACTCATGGACGTGTCTCTATCTGCTGTAGGTCAACAATGCAACAGCCCGAGTTATGACAAACAAGAAGACTGTCAACCCATATGCAAACGGTAAGACCACTCCATGTTCTCAACGAGATTATTTCAATAAAGACGAGTTTCTGATCAGAGTAATGAAGAACCTGATGTGTGAGGGACCAACAGGGAGTCTGGACCTCTGAAGTCCACCAATCAAATCAGTCCATCAGTCAGTCAGAGTCCACATCAGGCCTGCAGGCTGCAAACGAATATGGGCTTGGTGATAACTCTGTTCAATATTCAAATGATATTATTTAGATCAATTAAAGGTCCTGGGAGCACAAATCAACACAAACTTTCCTCAGAATGATTTATGATCACACACACAGACTGTCGACCATCTAAAGATCTGAGGACTGATCTCTGCACTGTATTCAAATACGAGAGCTTCAGTGGGCGGGCTTTAGACAGTCATTGATGATGCCATAAATAACTCAATCAATAAAAAAATAAAGTCCAAGTCCTGCCCACTTAGAGGCAACAAAACTACTTTTCTTCTGCCCAATCAGCCTCTTCACACCAAAGAGATCTTAAATCTAAAATAAGCTGCTTCAGAAGTAAGATTTCTCTCTCTCAAATATTCAAAGATGCTTAATGACAAAATGAACTTTAATATTCTGTTAAAATTGAATCTTTCAAGTCATGTTCCCGGAGGCTTTAACACAAGAAAAGAGCACAGGAGCCATATTCAGAAAGGCAGGAGACTCCATCCATCCATCATCTATACAACATTTTTATTTAAATAATAATTAATAATGATCCAAATGTTAATGTTTGAGGTTCCTCATGTAGTGACATATTTCTGTTTTTCTTAAAAACTGTAAATAAATTATCTTTAGCTCATAATGGTGCTTTTCTAAGTTCATCATTCAAAGATGATCATGTAGTTTCTTTAAATCCTCTTGATTCAGTGATCCTGATCTTCCTCCTTGTTTCTCTCTGGCGTTGGCGGCGTTGACACTGATCATCATCATCACCCTTGTCTCCTCTTCCTCCGTTAATTCAAGCCGACCTGCATTGACAGACACTTCCCTCATTAAAGAGAAAGAAAATGGAGACACTCCAAGTTTCAGGGACGGGATTAAAAATGGAGTCGTCATCTCTGGGTGCCGCGTCGGATCGATTGTGACAGAAAATGGCCGCGAGGCAGCGAGCGTGGGTCAGATCGACAACAGTGTCAGGGCGGATGATGAAGTGATGAAAACATTGGCTCGGGCAGCCCGCTCTGATGATCAGGCCGGCTCCAACACGGACCGCGGCCGCGTCTGATGACTCTAATTTCCATGCGTGCTCTGCGAGTGTTCCTGGACGCAGCCTGAGCCCGAGCAGGGTCACTGTCAGCAACTCTGAGCCAGAAGATCAGTCATGCTGAAGGAGGGAGCCCACAGTCATCCTCACCACCTACTGTAGGTTTGAGTTTGGAGGTCAGTCAGGAACAGCGTGACACATCCTGTCATCCTGCTGCATCATGGGAAATAAAGGGGCTAGCCATGCTGGTCTAAGGCTCAGAGGGGCAACTGTTGGTCAGTCAGAGAGTCCAGCTTTATGGACAGGCAGATGTAGGTGGAGCAGCAGGTTAGTGGGCGTGCCTCACAGCAAGAAGGTTGCTGGTTCGATCCCCGTGTCTGTCAGGGTCTTTCACTGTGGAGTTTGAATGTTCTCCCCATGCATACGTGGATTCTCTTCAGTTTCCTCCCACAGACCAAAAACATACTTGTTAGATTAATGGTGGTCCTGCAAACAGCTGGTGACCCCCACCCCCCAACACCCCCCAGCCCCACAGGCCGTATATATGACAACTGTCTGATACCCCTTCAGACTGTCCAAAAAACCCGTTCAAACCCGGTAACAATGGAGGCTCACCTCCACTCGGCTCCAGTGAGACACCCGGGTCAACCCGCGAACTTATGGGATGATGTTGGCGTAACGTGCCCACGATGTAATACTGCGCCGTCTCCTCTGTCTGTAACTTCTGCGACTCTTTGCCATCTCAGCAACAAATTCCATCGGCCTTCAGATCATCAGCACTGGAATCTCGTTCAGTCTGCGCCAAGTTTGTACATTTTTAAAGAGGGACAAAAGTACGAAGGACGAAAAACATGGACCACCATGTCCATGGCTTCCATGCTCCTTTCCATTGTTTACCTGGCTGTGTTTCGGCGCCCTGATGATGTCATCAACGTGATGACATCAGCTTGACGCACCAGAGGAAAAAAAACAGCCTCGCAGCTCGTCTGCTGCCGATTAGACCCGGGTCTGCTGGCAGTGGGAAAGGGGTCACTTACTGATTGTTCGCGGGTTAACCCGCGTTGAAAAAACCCACTAATTTTATTGTGAAAGCGGTCTGAGAGAGTGACAGGACGCTTGTTTCAGACAGTCTTCTTTAACACTGGTTTATTAATGTCAGTTGTTTGACTTTCATCATTAATGAGACTGTCAAATGTACATGAACGTCCTAAAAAATGTTTTTTCCCAGAATAGACTTCAAAATAAAAGCATATTAAATAACACAATAAAACTATTAATCTGGCACACCTTAGTGGTTAAAAAACAAACTTAGAGGATTTACAGAAATCTAAATAAAGATTTAGAAATATAAATGAAGTAATTACAAAAACAAACATCCGAAGTTAAGACATTATCTAAAATACATATATATATATATATATAATATCACTGTTGGCTCCTCAGATTTACCTGACTGCATTTCTCTGTCTGTCTGTCTGTCTGCCCGTCATGGTTTCTTCAGGCTGGAAGTTGAATCCAGTGGTCAGCGCTGTCTACAGCCCAGAGTTCTATGCAGGTACGAGGACATGTCTTCCTCCCTGTCACCATCTCCTTCCTCCTCCTCTTCCTTCTTCTTCTTCCTCTTTACATTCTTAGACTCCTCCCCCTCGGCTGAGTTGCCTGAGCGCAGCCTCATGCTGTCAGATCTGCCTCAAAACAAACATCCTGCAGACCCCCCCCCCCCCCCCCCTCGTTTCGTTAAGCAGGTCGTTAAGGTGAGATTACCTGGACTCAGAGATAAGACTCTGATGTAAGAGTGTGACAGAGGAGCAGATCTACTCATCTATTTCTACAAAGACGTCAATGGTTTGAAGACGTTTGGTGAATTAAATCAATATTTGCTCTTCCTGCAGACGCTCGTTAACACACTTCAGCCTCACATTATTTTAATGACTAAATGTTTTTTATTGATTCACGGCCGCCTCACCTCTCAGCAGCTCTACGGCCAAACGTGTGAGTTTACAGGCTGCTCATGGATCAAACTGTTCATTCGTCAGTGATTGGACGATATTAACGAGCTTTAATTAACTCTTCAGGATCAGAGCTGACAAACGATATTTAACTTGAACTCTATGCTGTCCCTCTGTCCTTCAGAGCACATGGACATCTCTCTACCTGTGAGAGCTGAGTTCATAAAAACATGCCAGTAGAAAAAGTGTCTGTAAGTCCATCATCAGCTCCTCTGTCTGATTGTAATGTCCCTGAGTCCTCCTCAGGCTCCATCACAGCCGGCTGCGAGCTAAAGGACGCTCATCAGAGTGACTTTAAGGTCCTCCGTCCACCTGCTCCTAAAATCAAGGTGACAAAAGATGAATAGGAACAATTACGGCCCTCGCTCGTCTCCTTGTCTCTCTTTGAGAAACTCTTATCCTTTGGCTCAAACCCTCCATTTTTCATCAGGTCAATGAATGATTCACTGTTTCTATTAGCATTTTATTAGATCTCCTTTTTGAAGAGATGTATAATTAGGGCTGGAAATGGCACCTCCATCTCCTTCTCAACCTTCACTCACCCTCGCTCTCAAATTAAGCTTTGTGTCAGTCGTCCCCATTAAGATTAATGATAAGTTAATAACAAAAGCTCTGCTGGAGCTCACTCCACTCCCACTATCACACTCTCGCTCGCCCTCTCTCTCTCTCTCTCTCTCTCTCTCTCTCTCTCTCTCTCTCTCTCTCTCTCTCTCTATCTCTGCACATTTCTGCATCAAACTACCTTCAGTTGTTGTTTTAAAGCTGCTGTCAGGTTCAGGTGTACAGCCCTCTGTTTGACAGTGGTCCTTAACCTCTTTGGGGTCCTGGACCCCCTGCATCTTTTTGAACTACCCTGAGAACCTCTGCCTCTCCCCACCCCGGGGGCTCCATGATCTTCATTTACTTCTTCTTCTTCTTTGTTTGTAACACTCGCTTAATGTCAAGTGCTGACCTGAACCTTGCAAGTTAATGAGTTTTCCCATAAAACCTTCCTGCAGATGATTCACAATAAAATCATTATACGTTTTATTCATTAAAATCATTATGTACTGAATTTCCCCTATGGGGATCAATAAAGGTTTATTTTAGCCTAAGAAATGAATGGTGTATGCCCCCTAAAACAGCAGAGGGCTCATATTTTGAAAAGGATGCAGATTGTGTTAAGTTTGTATTATAAAAACTTAAATAAATAGATTACACTTGTGAAACATGTAATTAGATTAAAAAAGTCCTGTTACCCTCTGGTTTAGGTAGATAAAGGTCTCAGTCACATTTGAGTAAAATAATCCTATTTTTATAAATGTTATAGGATCATTTTTTTAAATATATTTTATTTTTAAGGACCCCTTGGAATTACACCACGGACCACTAGGGGCCCACAGACCCCTAGTTGAAAAACACTGCTGTAATAGGTGACTTAACCATCAGGCAAAGGTGAGTATTGACCAGGGGCCTCAAAATCTGGTCTGTTAGAGAAAAGCAGCACCCTTAACATCCAATACGAGTGAATTTAAACAGTCAGAACTGCAGGAACCTGTTGGCAGGACCTGGACAGTTTTTGGCTAAACTCGTGTCACGGTTTCATCCTCATGTTCACAGTTTCTGTAGGTTTAGGACTGATCTGTGGGCAGCACTGAGTGAGGAGGAGGGCCACATGAAGCCTTGGAGCCACCAGTTGCCCACCCTTACTTCAGAGCCAGAGCCAGATCAAGAGCTGATCCTCTGCTCCATAAAACCAGTTTGCCTAAAACATGAGACCAAGACCACGTTAAAGTGTCTCTGCTCAGCCCTGAGCAGCTGTTACAGAGACAGAGGACTTCAGTGTCTCCTGAAGTAAATTCCAGCACAGGGGTCTCGACTCATTTAAACAGAATATTTCTGTCCCCTCCTGACCGCCAGCTCCTCCCCTTTTTCAGGTAAATTATGATTTTAGGATCTCCGTTCATCGTCTTCTGCTCTCTGTCTCCAGTTCCAGGTTTTCCTTACCCAGCAGCCAGTGCAGCAGCAGCATACAGAGGAACCCACCTACGAGGGCGAGGGCGGACCGTCTACAACACGTTCAGGGCGGCGGCTCCGCCCCCTCACATCCCGGCGTATGGCGGGTGAGCGTCCTGTCCTTCTGCTTCTTCTTCTTCTCTTTTTTAAATGAAGTCTGAACCAGAGTCAGCGGCGTGCTGCATGCTGGCCTCACCTCACAGCGATAACACGCTCCTCACCCCCACAGCATGCTCGACCAATCAGAAGGCATGCTCCCAGACATGCAATGACTCATGGGAAATGACCGTCACTCTGGCCCTGTGCTGTGGTGCGAGTGAGCGGGGCTGGGTTCAAGGTGGGCTGGGAGGTCCTGCACAAAAACTTAGGCTAAAACAGTAAAGGTAAAGCTCTGACTCCACCCCCTCGCTGACTCCGCCCCCTCGCTGACTCCGCCCCCTCGTTGAGCCAAGCTGGTTTTGGTCGTGTTGTTGAGGAGGTCGGCTGAGATCTCTGCAGCTCAGCCCAAAAGAGTTTCATCCAAAGATTTTAAAGTCCTGACGTCAGGATAAAGTCCCAGAGCAGCAGGAGGCGGGGCTGTTCTCTGCCGGGGTGAGGCGTGTTATCTCCCCCGTCACA